>JAKCWG010000376.1:0-133339 GCA_021464415.1 Lonicera japonica
TTCCCTAAATTTTAAGGTTACTACACGTTATAAAACAAATTTTCAACTATAGGCTCCCACGTAACTATTTTTATGAAATATTACTTATTTTATAAAATATTAACTTTATCTTCAAATTATATATATATATAAATCATTATATGATTTTGATCAAATCATTCCAACGTACCTACACAATTTTTTCGGACGAAGCAATTCTATGGAAAAAGAAGTGGTACCTGACCAATGGAGGATTGTTTACCAAGATATATCCTATATAAGGTAATTAGTAAAAATGATTCCTAACATTTGACCTAAATCTCTCGCTCGTCCCTAAAGTTCATTTTTCGTTGAAATATTTTAAAAGTTTTTAATTTCAGTTAAGTATTAAAAAATGCCTCGTAAAAGAATGGTTTGTCACAATCAGGCACATTTTTCATCCATCTTTTAACAGCGCATCCAATTTTAGACAAGTGAGAGAAAATTAGAAATTTTAAGCATGCTTCAATCGAAAATTGAACTTTTGGGACAAGCGGGAGATTCGGTTAAACTTTAGAGGCCATTTTTGCTAATTACCCTCCTATATATGTACTATGTTATAAAGCTGGAGATAATTTGACAGTTAAACTGAAGCATTATCATATTTTGCTTATTATAATTTTACCTTTGCAAACATGATTTGAAACTCTAAACCACTTTAGGTGGATTTTTAGCTAGGAAGGTATCCCACATGGAAAGCTATTTTTGTCGTCCAACAACTTTATTATTCCATCACTAAACTCGTTTTCCGACTTTTGATATAAATTAATTATTTTTGCTATTATTTAATTTTTTAATTTGTTATCAAACAAACGTTCTAACAATAAAAAAATAATGCTTGTACTATAATTAAATTTCAGTCACTTTCTTTTTTGCTTGCAAAAGTCATGTATTAGGGCAACTGTTCTTCTCCCCATTAAATTTTATACATCCAAAGAAAGGAGGAAGAGAGTAACATGTTCAAAACTCATGTATTTGGATCTTTTAATTTAATATAAATTGTGTCAATTTGACTAAATCCTAATACTATTTCCTTTGTGCCTAAGTTTTGTTAGATCAATAATTATTAAATTAGTGATTTTTTGCAGTTTTTGTCGCGGATTAGTCTGTAACAAATATTTATAAGTGAGATTTTATTTGGGGCAAGCTGCTCTTCTTTTTTTTTTCTTGAAAGCCTAAACAACAAATTCAATTATTATACGAAAAAAGGCTAATAAGTGAGTCTGAGAGTATGAAATTTCAGCTCTCTGAATCTAAAATACAAATGAGGCCGAAAAAAAGACCAAATAACCCTTTTTAATAAAACTATTGTTTCTTGTCGTCAAATCTAAGTATTTTTTTCATCGTTTTTCATTTTACAATTGGATATGCCAGAGGTTTTAAAATTCATATCAACAAAATATGTGGGAAAGAAGAATTGGATATTTGACCAATTAAGGGTTGCTTGCAACACAAATCAACTACTAAATTATAAAAATAGAAGGTAAATTATTCGAAATGTTTGAAGGAAGGAGTATGATTGATGGGGGAAAAATTCTTAAAAATAATATTTTGAATTTAAAAACTAAAATGATTGTTTAACACTAAATATATTGAAAAAAAACATAAATTGCTCCATATGGCAACTAATCTTGTAGTCAGTAATCTTCTATTTCCAAAGAAAGGAGTAATACGTACTGGGGTGGACCTAGCTATGGTATTAAACTAATTTTAGTCAATTTGGACGTTGAAGTATCAATTGTCGATTTGACTTTTAATTTATTTTGTTTTGTTTAAAAAATTTACCCCCTTTTCTGCTTATTAATAAAAAAGGGTGATTCTATTTTCACTTCCAGTAATACTTGATTTCACTTTTATTTTATTTTTAAGTATCGAGTAAGGAGACGTTATTCAATTCTTAATGATCAAGTATAAACTTATTACTTGATATTTAGGAGATGAGTAAGGCATAATCAGGTTTATATTTGGCCCTTAAGAATCGAATAATAAGCCTTTACTCGATACTCAAAGGCCGACTAAATGGTAGTAATAAAATCAAGCATTATTGAAAGTAAAAATAAAATATTCACCCATGGAAAATGTGTGGTCCAGACTTCAACTATTTTACATCCAAGTTTAAACTTACATGGTAATAAATTATAATATTCGCACAAGGCATTGAAGTTTGAGTCATATTCTTATCCTCTTTTCACTTCTCAAACAACCCGATGTATCTGTTGTTTTTTTATGCGAAAAAAATTCAAGTATTTTCACGTGTCATAGTGTTTGCATGTCCCCTTTTAAATTATTTTTATTTTTATTTTTATTTTATTTTATTTTATTTTTACAAAAAAGATTTAAGACATTGTTAAAATTAAATTTTAGATACATTTTTGCCATTGTCAATAACAATGACAAGAGAAGTTTGATCGATGATTCCAATTGAACATTGTGACATTTGAAGTATTTTGTTCTTAAACTTTATTTATCATAGTTAAATACCGTGACACGTGGTGCGCAAAAGCATATAATTTGGTACGTTGAGGCTTAGTCACCACGAAGATTGAGATACAAAGTTGAAAATTATATGTTGATTGAAAATTTATTCGTGATTTAAGGTAAAGGAAAACTTATATGACGATTTAGTTCTAAACTTAATTTTTTTTTTCTACAGATGTTGGATTTATGAATCCTTTGTTGGTTGGAAAGTAAACATCTAGAGCTTTCTTTTGATATGTATATATTATCAGCCTTAACTCTAACTTTGGAAGTTGCAACAAATCAATGAAAAGACTCCACATGCACCAAATAATGTTTTGATATGACATATGTTCGTCGCTTAAGAGATCTTAAGCGATTGAAATTCATATGTTAGTCCCTTAAAAGCTTCCATCAACAGTTTTTAGTCAAAGTCAACGGACTTTGACCAGATTGCTTAAAAGACTGAGTTTGCACATTATCAGTTGCTTAAGATCTCACTTAGGCAACTAACAATTATATTCTCACACGCTTAAGTATAATTTCTTTTAGTTAAGTATGAAGCCTTTTCTCATATTGCATTTTGGTCAGAGGAGATGCTATTTGGGCGATTTTGGCTATTTTGAAGTGCAAATTTTCATTTCCATCACTAAAGGCTTTGTTCTTGCCTCCTATTTGATCTCTAGGTTAGTATAATCTCTCTTATTCATCTTAATTTGTTACTAAATTTTGTGTTCATAATAGCTAGGTTAAGTTACTTAGTATTAAAAATGTTGTTTTAGAGTTAGTTTAAATATTTATATATATAGAATATATTATGTATGATACTATATTTATTTATTATTATATTGATTTATATTTTATATATAAATATTTATTAGAAAAATATTTAATATATAAAAGAAAATTATAAATATAAATTATATTATTATTATTATTATTATTATATTATTATTATTATTATTATTATTATTATTATTATTATTATTATTATTATATGAGTTTGGATAAATTATTGTTGCATGTATGTTAATTTCATTACATTATTCTTGATATTCAAATAAAGGATTATATATTTTTAAATGCTTTGACGATTTAGTTACAAGACAAATGCTTTAAATAAGTTCATATCTATTATCATTATAAATTAAACATAAAATATTAGGAATAAGCAAGGAAGCACAAATACGTATTTTATATGATACAATACGACACTAATTAGGGATACGATGAATCTTTAAAAATTAAGGATTTGATACTTAAAATTAAGACTTCTTTATATATATATAAAGAAGTCTTAATTTTAATAAAATATATCAATCTATATCTAATTCTATAAATGTACAAATAATTTAAGTGTTTCTATCTTTTTTGTGAAGATCGTCTAATCAATATATTTAACAATTATTAATTATTTTTTTATAAATTTTTATAATAAATAAAATAATGTATATATAATAAATAATAAATAAAATATATATATATATATATGTATATATAAAATAATGTATATATATATTTTGTGAATAAATAATAGGGAACATGGATTAGGGCTGGATGCAGTGTTGCAGAGGTTCGGATCCCTTCATTCTGGAGGTATTCAAATTCTTGGAGTTTGTAGTATAAAATACTAATGAACCAACCGAATTGTACAAGTGTCCCTACACAGAGTGTTGCAACCATAAACGGCGGCTTAATGTGAATGAGATGTATAAGCACTTGACCAATAATGGTATTATGGAGGAGTATATTATATGGGCACTACACCAAAAAGCGCAAACTAGCACGCTAATTTGGCACAGTTTCATGATGTGCCAAATATATGTAGCCCTTACCACGTTTTTGGCGCGGCTAAAAGCCCTTCCAAACTTGACATGGTATACGACCGTGCCCATACCGTTCCAACGTGTTTTTCTCTTCTCCCACCCTTTGACCAAAACTTTCAATGCTTCCCGCCTACCCAAAATTCTCTTTTTCATCATTTCCTCCCATTTTGAGCTTCCAATTTATGTTTTTTACAAAAGAAATTTCTAAATTTTGAATATTAATTAATTTTAATTTTATTTATCTTCCTAAAGTTAGAGATTTATTGTCTCTTAAGAATTGACCATCTTTGACACTTAGTTAACTTTCTTTAAGCGAATCCAATGGGTTTAGAAATTCATATTTTTTTTATTATTATAAATGTATGTATGAAATCACAAATTTACCATTATTTAATTTTAAAAAATATACTACTTGAAACTGCAAATCTATACTATACAACATAACATTAAATATACTAAAAATCTAGATAGTATGATATACTATTAACACGCATAGAGCGCGTGAGGAGATCAAATATTTATATTTTATCCAAATTTAGTGATCCAGTATTGGTCAAAATCACCTATAATACATATTTGAGTTTAAGCCCAAGTTGTAAACAAATTTGTTAAAATTCACATATTCATTTATGCATACATTATTTCATTAAGATAACTCTTTTTTTTTGTTTACTTTTTACGTATAAAAAAAATTGCAGTATCTTTAAAACCTGTTTCACAATAATAATATCAGTTATTGTAATACTATCTATAATGATGAATTATACTAAGAGTGCCCATGTATTATAGTAAGAATAACTATATGGGATTATATTAGGAGTATATGTAAACTAAACTAAGAGTATCTATTGATATATATATATATATAATATGATTATGAATTATATTAAGAGTATCTTTGGATTAAATTAAGAATATTAGTATATATGAATTATATTTAAAATAGCTGTGAATTACACTAACATTTTCCCTGAATTAATCTAACATCATATGTGTTGGCTAAAAATATCTTTTAAATTACACAACGAGATTGTATGAGAATTAGACTAATAGTCTATGCGTGAATTACATGAACATTATTGTGAATTATAATGTATAATAATATATGTGTACAAGATCACAACTTTTTTAAAAAATAGACTAATCCCTTATATATTATTTAATTAAAACTTTAAAATCTTGTAAACTTAAATTTGAGAATCAATTTTAATAAAATTTATATTTCAAACATAATAATTAAACTTAATAAAATAAGATCCATTAATCAGGTTTTGTTTGTCAAATTAAATCATCTCTCGACCCTATCAAAGATGGGATATGTTTAAGTGGATCGAATTCGAGTTTGGCTAAACGTGTCTAACCTAACTAGTTGCCCCCATAAAATAAATTTTGAATTCAAAAATAGAATATTGACATCCATAAATGAATAAATAAAAATCATTGTGATTGGGAATTATATTTAATCCATTGCAAAATTTGTAGTTTACAATTTTGGTTATTACAAGCAGGATCAAATAAGTTAAATTAGACTAAAAAACCACATAATATCATTTTTTTTATTAGTTTTATCGTACCGGGCTCCAAATGGTGTAGCTTAGAAATTATATATACACATACATATATAAAGTCATACTCTAGAAATATTTTTATTTTTTTAATTAAAGAACATAAATTCCTTTTGAAAGAGTAAATGATTGAATTTTTTTAATAAAATTTACTGGAGATAATCTACATAATGAGTAGATCAACTCCACAAACTTTTATCAAAACAAGTTTAATTAAAAAGTGGGTGAAATAAAGATTGGTATATATGTGCGCATTTTTGTTCGTTGAAATTTCAAAAATTTTAATCATCTATGATGGGGTTAAATACTAATTTAACACTTTTACCTCCAGTAAAATCCTATTTTTACCTCCAGTAAAATACCAATTTTTACCTTCAGTAAAATACCATTTTTACCTATGTGACCTAAGGGTACACATCATCTACATTCTAGAATACATGTGACCTAAGCATACACATCATCTACATTCTAAAATACATGTGACCTAAGCATACACATCATATACATTACACAAATTTACCTTTTTGCCCTTCATTTTTTACCTATAAATACCCCCTCATTCATTCATTCAAAACACACCAAAAAACATATCTTCTTTCTCTCCCAATATCCATCTCTCCTAAGAGATATAAAGCCATTGGCAATATAAATACAAGCCAATTTTCGAGGGTCTTATACTCTCTCTTTTCATACCCCAAAAAATACCAATCCTTATACGCTCTCTCTCCTACACAGTTTATTATTTATTCTGTTGAAATATTTGTAATCCTAATTCTATATTTATAAATAGAATTAAGGAAATTATAGAAAGAAAGAGTGAGATTGGTAGCTTGTATTATAATCCAAATTGATTGCCTTTGAGCTAATACAAAGCAAGCACACACAAAAGGAGGACGTACTGCCGGATTAGCATAAGCGCTACTGGGGGAACCTACCTTAATAAAAAAACGTCTCGTGTTCATCTTCATTTTTAACCAGTTTCTGTCGGTACTGTTCACAGTCACTGTTCACATATACGGTGATACTGTTCACAGTCACTGTTCACAATTACTGTTCACATATACAGTAATATTGTTCACAGGCACTGTTCACAACCACTGTTCGCGTATACGGTGGTACTGTTCACAACCACTGTTCACATATACGGTGGTACTGTTCACAATCGCTGTTCACGGTTACAATCCGTTATTAAACCTCTAATTCACCATTATTCATTGATTGGTCGGTCGTTAATTATCTGTTCTAGATTTTGATACCATCAGTTTGGCGCCCTCTGTGGGAAAGCCATTTCCTTAAAGTCACACGCTTCTCAAAAAGCCAAAAACCATACATTCACCATGTCCCAGTCAGAAAACACCCAAACAGACCCCTTGATAGCCTTAGTGGCTCAACAAACTGCTCTCCAGGTCCAAATTGACAGATTGATAACTCAAAGAGAACCCCTTCGTACAGTTCAAGAGATGGATCGCCTCCGACCCCTATTTCTGCACCGGCTCCCATAGCCCCTGCGCGAATCCCAGCCATTGAAAGGCTGGGGGAATACCGCCGGAGGTATAGGAGAAGTCGAGGCAGGCCCAGTGGGTCTGATGCCGATCAATCCAGTTCTGAACAAGGAGATTCTTATGATGAGTTCTCTGTTACAGCTCCCCCATCATCTCCAAAAAGAAATCCACAAATTAATGTTGTTCGAGAAAGACGCTCTGAAGGGGAGGCTCAAAGACAAAGTGTGAGCAGAGGAGATCGACCCCCCATTCCACCAGTTCTGGAGATAAATGCTAGGCCTCGGGGGTCCGTGTTCAACAGGATCTCGAACAAGAGCTCTGTTGAAGAAGTAGAGCAAAGGCTCAGATCAGAAATGAAAGCCCAGCTGGCCGAAATGATGAAAACCATAGGCCACGTTGGGGGGAGCTCGGTAGCAACTCTGGTAAGAAATTCTGAATCGCCGTTTGCAGCGCACATCCAGACCTGTGCAGTCCCGAACAGATTCAAATTACCTCCTCTAGAGTCATATGATGGCTCAACCGATCCAATGGACCATTGGCAGCAATTTGAAAATATGATGGGGCTCCAGAATGTCCCAGATGGAATCATATGCAGGGCTTTTGTCACAACTCTTAAGGGGGTAGCTCGGATGTGGTGCAACAGTCTATCTCCAGGCTCGATTCAGAGCTCGCACGAGCTTGGTACGAAGTTTGTAACTCACTTCGTGGGGACTAGAAAGCAGTCTAAGACCTCTACCCACCTCTTCACAATCAAACAAAGTTCGATCGAAGGTCTAAAAGACTACGCTTACCGATTCAATGAGGGTGTGGCCGTAGCTGCATTTATGAACGGAGTAAGCTCTCCCTACTGCTTAATGACCTTAGCTAGAATGGCTCCAAAGACCATGTCTGAGCTCCTGGACGAGGTCAACAAACAAATTGGGGTGGAAGAGACACTCTAAGGACGCAACTTGTCGGGGTTTTCTGCTCTCTGCCCCCCTTCCAAGCGCCAGGGGGAACATAGCCCTTCTTCTGGCCAAGAGAGGGAGACCAAGAAGAACAAAAAGAATACCGAAAAGTTCAAATCTAGCGAGGACAGAGCTCATCGGAAGTTCATTCCCTTTACAGCTCCACTGAGCGAGGTCTATGCCCAATTGGAACCAGGAGAGGTACCTAAGTCTAAAAAGATGAGCACTCCAGAGAGGAAGAGGGATTCTACCCAGTACTGCCGGTATCACAAGGACCACGGCCACGAGACTAATAATTGCTGGAAGCTCAAGGAAGAAATTGAGAAGCTTATCCAGCGAGGTCAGCTCCGGCAGTACATAAAGAAAGAAAATGATGTTCCCCCAAAAGCCAATGGGAAGGAACACGCCAAAGAAATATTCATGATTGAGGGAGGTTCATCCTTCTCTGGAAACAGCAATAGGTCCCGAAAGGCCTACATCGGGCAGGCTAAATTCTCGAGCTCAGAAGCAGAGTTCTTCAGTTCAAGGCCCTCAAAGATGGCTAAGTACGAGACCTCCGAGATCACTTTCACTGATGCGGATATGAACGGGATAGAGTACCCCCATGATGACCCGTTAGTAGTAACAGCGATGATAAGCAACCACAACGTCCATCGTATCCTTATTGACACAGGAGCAACCTCGAACCTCATGTACTACAATGCTTTCAAAGTGATGGGTCTTACAAAAGAACACCTGGTCCAATCGCCGGTCACATTGGTAGGGTTATCTGGGGAGAAGACAAGGTCCTTGGGAGTAATCAAGCTTTCGGTAACTCTAGGGACGGCTCCAAAGCAGGTCACGACCATGGCAGAATTTCTAATTCTTGACTCAGCTCCCCATTACAATGCTATCTTGAGTAGAGGAACCCTCAATGAAATCAGAGCCGCCATATCAACCTGCAGCTTAACCACGAGGTTCCCAACCCTCCATGGGATCGGGGAGGTCAGAGGTAACCAAATGGAGGCCAGGCACTGTCAATTTGGAACCTTAAAAGAAGTTAGAACCATGGAGATCGCCACCGTAGAGCTCGAGGTAGCAACTACTGAAGGGGAGAACAATACAGGAGAATTCACCACCTCTGAGAGATTGAAAATTGATACCCTAAACCCCCGGGACGAAGAAAAAGAGCTCAGGGGAAAGCCCGTTGAGGATCTAGAAGACTTACTCTTGGATCCTTTACTACCTGAAAGGTGCTCAAGATCAGCAACCAACTCAACTCGGAGGTCAGACGTGATCTTTCCCAATGCCTTAGAGCTAACGCTGATGTCTTTGCGTGATCCCATGATGACATGAAAGGGCTCAACCCAGAGGTCATGGTGCACAGGCTCAATGTTGATCCAGCCTTCAAGCCCGTAAAACAGAAAAAGAGAAACTTTACAACAGAAAGAAACCTGGCTGCCAGAGAAGAAGTCCAGAAATTTCTCCAAGCTGGTTTCATTAAGGAAGTCCACTACCCAAAGTGGCTCTCCAATGTTGTACTCGTGAAGAAGCACAGCGGAAAGTGGAGAATGTGTGTGGATTTCAAAGACCTCAACAAGGCTTGTCCAAAAGACAGTTTTCGCTCCCGAAGATTGATCAGCTCGTGGATGCGACCACTGGGCATGAAATGCTAAGCTTCATGGATGCTTATTCTGGATATAATCAGGTAAGGATGGCCCCTGAAGACGAAGAAAATAGATCTTTTATCACCAATGAAGGGACCTACTGCTACAAGGTCATGCCATTTGGTTTGAGGAATGCAGGAGCTACCTATCAAAGGGTGATGAACTTCCTGTTCAAAGAACAGATAGGCCGAAATATGGAGGTCTACGTTGACGACATGCTTGTCAAGAGCCTCAAGGCGTCCAACCATGTTTCTGACATCAATGAAGCCTTTTCCATACTTAGACAAAATGGTATCTCCCTCAATCCAGCTAAGTGTGCTTTTGGGGTAAAATGTGGCAAATTTTTAGGTTTCATGGTAACACAAAGGGGAATCGAAGCTAACCCCGAGAAGATACAAGCTCTGATTGACATGAAGTCTCCCACCAAACCAAAGGAAGTCCAGAGCTTAGCAGGTCGAGTGGCAGCCCTTAACAGGTTCATCTCTAAGGCTACTGACAAATGCCACCCATTCTTCAAAACTCTAAAAAAGGCCTTCGAGTGGACAAAAGAATGTGAGCTCGCTTTTCAGCAGCTCAAGCAATACCTTGGAACTCCTCCTTTATTGAGTTCTCCGAAGAAGGGTGAAATTATCTGGCTTTACTTAGCTGTTTCTCAAACAGCGGTCAGTTTAGCCCTTCTGAGGAACGAAGAGGGGGCGCAACTCCCTGTCTACTACACGAGCAGAGCTCTGCATGCGGCTGAACTCAATTACCCCAGGTTGGAAAAATTGGCATATGCTCTCCTCATCACTTCTAGGAAACTGAGGACCTACTTTCAGGCCCATGCCATTGACGTACTCACAGACCAACCACTACGACGAATTCTTGACAAACCAGATCAGTCAGGAAGGCTAGCTATCTGGGCTGTAGAACTCGGACAATTTTTGAGTTACAAACCACGAGTATCAATCAAAGGGCAGGCTGTGGCTGACTTCATAGCCGAGTTTACTTATACAGAGGAACGAGTTGCCGAACTTCCAGAGCTACTACCAACAATAGATCCAAGTGCCTCGAGCCCTTTCACCTCAATAGGCCTGATACTAGAGATTCCAGTGTGGATACTCCACGCAGATGGTGCCTCAAACTCTCAAAGTTCTGGATATGGTCTGGTATTGATCACCCCTGAGGCTAACACATTGGAGATAGCCCTCAAGTTTCTTTTCAAGGCATCGAACAACAAAGCATAATTCGAAGCTGTCATAGTAGGTCTAAGGATTGCTGGAGATTTGGGGGCAAAACAGATGGTGGTTTACAATGACTCTGTAGTCGTAGTTGGCCAAATACTTAGCCATAACATGGCTAAAGAAGATCACATGGCCGCTTACCTGGCTAAAACTCAAACGGTAGCTCAAAAGTTTACAAATGTGGTGTTCATCAAAGTTCCCCGAGCTCAGAATAACAAGGCAGACCGTCTGGCCAAACTAGCTTCGTCAACAGAGGCACCAAGTGGTGTCCACATTGAATATTTGGAAAGCAAAGCCATCAATGAGCTTGAAGAAGTGGATGCAGCCCCAGTATAGATCTGCAAATGCTGGATTGATCCAATTCTGGACTACCTCACAAATGGAGTTTTACCAGAAGAAAAGAAAATGGCCAAAAGAATCAAATACATCTCTAACAGATATGTTGTCATAAAAGCAACCATGTACAAGAGATGTTATGTTCTTCCTTTCTTACTCTACCTACACCCCCATCAAGCTCAGGCAGCCCTGTTAGAAATCCATGAGGGGTTGTGTGGTGGACACCCGGCAGCTCGTTCCTTAGCTCTCAAAGTTGGACGACAATGTTACTTTTGGCCAACCATCCTACAAGATGCCAAGGAATTGATAAAAAAGTGTGACAAGTGCCAACGGTTTGCCAATGTCCAACAGCTCCCAGCAGAGCTCATGACTCCTGTCAGCAGCCAATGGCCCTTTTCTCAGTGGGGGATGGACATTGTTGGTCATTTTCCCTTGGGTAAAGGACAGACCAAGTTCGCAGTCGTAGCCATTGAATACTTCACCAAATGGGCAGAGGCAGAGGCACTGACCACCATCACTACTATGAAAATCCAAAGCTTCGTATGGAAAAATATCATCTGTCGTTTTGGCCTCCCAAAGATTCTGATCACTGATAATGGCAAGCAATTTGATTGTGACCTCTTCAGAAATTTTTGTGAAGGTCATGGAATAGAGAATCACTATAGTTCGCCTGTCCATCCCCAAGCAAATGGCCAAGCAGAAGTCACCAACAGAACTCTCCTGAACTCGCTGAAAAAGAGACTTGACGACGCTAAGGGAAATTGGTCTGAAGAACTCCCCTCCATTCTGTGGGCTTACAGGACTATGATCCGAGGGCCTACCGGGGAAACTCCTTTCTCTCTGACCTATGGAACTAAAGCAGTGATTCCGGTAGAAATGGGAATGCCAACGTACAGAATCAACCATCATGACCCAGCTCGAAATGACGAGGGACTCTTAGCCAACTTAGACCTCCTCGAAGAAAAAAGAGAACAAGCTCGGATCAAAGAAGAGGCCTACAAAAGGAACATGGTCAAGAGTTACAACAAAAGGGTCAGGCACCGAAGCCTCACTGTGGGCAACTTGGTGCTCCGAAAAGTCATTATAGCCACCAAAATTTCCCAACATGGGAAGCTAGCTGCCAAATGGGAGGGTTCATATGTGGTAACCAAAGTCAGCAGACCTGGTACCTATTACTTGAGAATTATGGATGGAATGGAGCTCATGAGGCCATGGAACATAGAGTACCTCAAGAGATACTATCCCTGAATGAAGTACTTTGTAATCTTGTAATGACTTGCTCCAAAGAAAAATATATGCAATTTTACTTTGGTATACCGTTATTTACAAGAAGCAAAACTTTCACAAGGAGGTCGGAAATACGCTAAAGAGGTTGTATAAAAATAATTGAGAAAGCTGTTATAATTTGCTTAAGTCAAAAGGAGGCATGACATTTCTGTAGACTTAACCAAAAAGTACAAGTTTTCCTTTTATACATCAACGGCCTCGAAAAAAAATTCCTACCGCCACGTAGGTCAGCCACCAAGCATATAACGTCTAAGTG
The DNA here is from genome assembly GCA_021464415.1 of Lonicera japonica. Lineage (NCBI taxonomy): Eukaryota > Viridiplantae > Streptophyta > Magnoliopsida > Dipsacales > Caprifoliaceae > Lonicera > Lonicera japonica. The sequence continues at coordinate 13,064 of JAKCWG010000376.1, forward strand.
CAGACTTGCTGAGAGCTGAGAAATTCCTCTAATTAAAGAGGTCAGTTTGTTGGTGTACAGCTCTTTTACATGCGCACACTTACACTCTGAGGAGTCTAATTGGCGTTCGGAAAGAATCTTACAAAATTTGGTTTAAGTCTAGGGGGCACAACTCTTATAGACTTAGCCAAAATAAGAATAATTCCTTACGTACAAATGACCCAATAAAAATCTGTTACACACCAGGTCCCTTTTGGGAAACACTGCCAAAAGACCTCTAACACATGCATCTTTACCGGATTTATTTTATCTCTTTTGCCTTTACTGTTTTACTTTGAGTGTGGGGGAAAAGGGATAACCATTCATATATGGCTTATTCAAATCTCACAATAACAACTCAAAACAAAACATAAAAAGAGCACACAGAAGATATAAAAAATTCTGAAACAAAACTTGTTCATTTATTGATGAAAAGAGATGTTACAGGTGGAATATTTGCGGAACACTTGTTTAAAGAACAAAACCCTCACTAGAAGTGCATACATTGTCTGGGTTGAACGGTATGCTATTGAATGATAAGCAGATATGCGTTGGACCCCTTATTCGCAAACAAAAAGACATGAAAGTGGAGGGGTAGATAACTTATCTAATCAAAGAAAAGGATGAAGAATCTGAAGATCATCAGCATCAAAATTCAAAATAGTACTTAAATCAGAAGAAGAGTAATCAGAAAAATCATGGCGAATATCCCCAAAAGCTGTCAAGTCAGGGCTGGTTGGTTCGGCAACCTCCGTAAGAAAATTAGCTTGCGAAGATTGCGATAAAAAACCGTCCGGATTCACAGCAGACGGAACAATATCAGCCGTGTTATTTTCTACCGACGAAAGGAACCTCGAAGAACCTCGAGGAGGAGCAAAGGAGCATAACGGGTTAACACAGGAAGGCCCTCCTTCTAACTGAGCCTCTAATACCATCACCCGTTCTTGTAACTCTTCCACCTTCTGTTCAAGAGAAGCAAGGAGAGCAGTACACCCTTTAATGGGATTCTCGACTCTCGCCTTAGCTTCAAAAAGAAATGAATTAAGAGTTTCAAGATATTGATATTCGGGAATATTTTATAAAATATCTGCAATGTTTTTCACCCCGAAAACAGTGAAGATTGTGCGATAATCCTGGCGACTAATCATATCTCGAATTTTTTTTGCATATTCACACCATGGCTGACATCTCTTGCGTTTATAAGTACAAGCAGCACAAGAAGAACCTGTACAACGGAAGGTATTCGGTACATTCAGCATACTTGTGATTTACTTTCCCTTATTCATGGGTATCCCCTGTAAAAGGTATAAGAAGAAGATGGATCTTGAGGGAGATGACAAGAAAGAGGGGACAAGAGGCATCTAGCATTGAAAGAATCCCAAAGACGAAAAGTTGTCTTCTTAAAAAGTCAAAATATACAGCGCCCCCCGCGTGCATCTAACTACACCGCCCTAGATCCCTCTTTGATGTCTCCATGAGGGAAGAAAATGTGTGTATGATGTTGATGTTGCAATTTTGACACGAAGGATTCGGGCTTAAGACATCACGAACATCAAAGCTTAAAAGTTACTACTAGCTCCCGGGTTGAAGGATACCCTCACCAATTAGCTCATCCGAGCTAAATGATAAGGATAGGGAGCAATTGATGGGGTTAAATACTAATTTAACACTTTTACCTCCAGTAAAATACCATTTTTACCTATGCGACCTAAGCGTACACATCATCTACATTCTAGAATACATGTGACCTAAGCATACACATCATCTACATTCTAGAATACATGTGACCTAAGCATACACATCATATACATTACACAAATTTACCTTTTTGCCCTTCATTTTTTACCTATAAATACCCCCCTCATTCATTCATTCAAAACACACCAAAAAACATATCTTCTTTCTCTCCCAATATCCATCTCTCTTAAGAGATATAAAGCCATTGACAATATAAATACAAGCCAATTTTCGAGGGTCTTATACTCTCTCTTTTCATACCCTAAAAAATACCAATTTTTATACGCACTCTCTCCTACACAGTTTATTATTTATTCTGTTGAAATATTTGTAATCCTAATTCTATACTTATAAATAGAATTAAGGAAATTATAGAAAGAAAGAGTGAGATTGGTGGCTTGTATTATCATCCAAATTGATTGCCTTTGAGCTAATACAAAGCAAGCACACACAAAAGGAGGACGTACTGCCGGATTAGCATAAGCGCTACTGGGGGAACCTACCTTAATAAAAAACATCTCGTGTTCATCTTCATTTTTAACCAGTTTTTGTCGGTACTGTTCACAGTCATTGTTCACAATACGGTGGTACTGTTCACAGTCACTGTTCACAATTACTGCTCACATATACAGTAGTACTGTTCACAGGCACTGTTCACGGTTACAATCCGTTATAAAACCTCTAATTCACCATTATTCATTGATTGGTCGGTCGTTAATTATCTGTTCTAGATTTTGACACCATCAATCTACATTCTAGTTGAATTTTTTTATGAAATTTGTTGAAGTTGATATATTTATCATGTCGATCAACCCCACCAAATTTTTTTACAAAAAATCAATCATTTATTCATTTAAAAGCAAAAGTCCGTTATTTAATTAAAAGAAATAAATCTTTATAGAATTAGTTGTACATATACATTAGTAAGTCGTAACTCGTGTCAGAAATACTATAATTATTAAAAAAAATTAATCTAAAAAATATAATTCTTTATTCCCTTGTACATTTCAAGATTAAAAAATAATTACCTCTTATTATTATTATTATATATATATAATGTGTTTTTTATAAAAAAAAAATTAATTAAATGTCAACCAAAATATAGTTAACTTGACTAGTATTAATTATACTCTAGTTAACACCAAAGATTTTATTCTACTGAATTTATTGCGAAGCCTGAAGACAGAGTAATTGAAAAATACATAAACACGTATATTTTTTATTTTCTCTTAAATGTGAGATTTTGCTAAAAAATTCAAAATTACTTTTTAAAAGAAAAAATAATTTTTTATCCAGATATTTTGTGATTTATTTCCTTATATAAGATTTGGTTAAAGTGAGCTAATATTTTTTCTTCTCCTCTCTTTTGAGCCGTTAGATTGAATTGATCATGGCCTTTAATTGACTTGGCATATATACATATCCTTTTTATCTCATTTTTGTGCCCCAGATAGCAGTAGCAGCGCACACAACACCCATGCACAACCCTAGAATTTTTCTCTTCTCTCACATTCGTCTTTCTCTTGTTCTCTCGTTTCTTTATCCCTCTAGATTTCTTGAAGAACACATGTTCTTAGGCTTATTTTCTATCTTAATATAGAGATTGTATTAGATCGATTGATAAATTTTGTATAATTTTCTCTTATCTTGAGAGAGAGCATTTTAAGGAGATTTCGATTAGTGATCTAGTGAGTTCTACCTTGAGAGATTGGTTTTTGGCTAAGTTGTTATCGAAAATTGATTGGGGTTTCTCAGTATTAAAGATCTGAAAATTGTTGTGCTCTTGGTTGCCTTGTATTCTCGGTACTGTTGTGTGATTTTCGGACCTGCTGTATGTGTTGATTAAGGAGTTTACGAACCTGCATTTTCTTCCTGTTCCTGTGTTGATTTCGGTTATATTGTGATGGCTTTATTCAGTCGGTGGTGATATGTTTTTCCAGATTTATTTCTATGGATTTTCTTATCTTAATTTCGAGTATTTTCGTTCTTAAACATCTCTCGTTATTTAGTGCAAGATCTGTATTAGTTTTGCTTGAAACGAAATCTTTTATATTCTTTATATTGTGGCTGCGAAATACTCTTTGGATAAACTATTTGTTTGGTTAGAAATCTATTCTTATACACATGTGATTTGTACTGTTATATATGCTCGAATTATGTACTATTTGTAATTGTTGCTTAGATAGCATTGAAATTTATTCATCTATAATTGGTTTATAAGAGCTATTTTGTAATAATTACTATTGCGAGTTTGATTTTATTATTGAAATCTATTGGTATAAGCTGAATATGTTTATTGATTGATTAGAATCTGTTTCTATTTGGTACTAAACTAATTATTCTGAATCTGTTTTGAACCTGTTTTATTGTTGCGAATTTGTTGTAAAAATAGTTCATGTACATGTGTTATTACAGTAATGAAACTTCATCTTGTTGGATGTATTTTCTTTATATCATTTTTCTATGTTTGAATTTATGGTCATTGATGGTTATTGAGTAATAGAGTAAACAGTTTTAGTCCTTACAGCCCCAAATATGGTGAATATAAATCTAGGAAAACTTAAGGGGAAATAGGTATATTTCTTCTTTCTTTCTTTTTTTTTTTCCTTTTTTCATTATTGCCCATTCTAAGTTTCAGTTTCTTGCTGTGTAAAATTAACAAAAAATGCACATTAAACATTGGACTAAGTTGCATTGTTATCGCTTTCTATTACTCTTAGACTACAAGCTTTGACATATAATTTATACACTTAACTCTTCAGATTGTTTGAAATTTTTTCTTTTATAATTTTATTTATGATTTTTTTTCTTTCTCCTCCCCCACCCCTTCCTTTTATGTTTCTTCCTTCCCATCTGGTACTACTTTTAGCATGTCGACGAGGACAAAATGCTCACATATAAATGTAATGGAGGTAAGACACCACAATGCTGTTCAATTGTTTATCCATTCTGTTTTCCAGATAAGAACCTCTAAATTGCTTAAGTATGTGAAGGAACATTGTGTCTACAAACAATTCGTTGAATTTGCAACAGGCTTACATTTGACTTACTTTAGAATTTTGATATTTGGTGGCCTTAATATTGGGATACGGGGTTGATATTATAATATTTCTCTTGTGAAACACCCTCATATTGAAAGTTTCAGTATAAATAGGTTTGTAGTGGAATCTTATTAACATGTTTAGTTACTATATCCATGTGTTACTATATTGTTGGTACCAGTCTTATATATTATATGTTTTCTTTGAGAGGTTTGTTGAAGCAAACTTAAGGTGATATTTGTGGATACTTTGTGGCACTGTTGACGCTCTAATGGGGTGCGGTACGGATTGTAGTTTTTTCCTGTAATGTTATTCTAGCTTACATTTTGGACTTTGTAGCATAGGTTTCAAACTCGGCAGATGCTTCATTAGGATTTACTGGTAGTAGTAGATTTGCGTTGACCATGTTTAAGTAGGTTCGATAGCGAAAATATTGTCAACTATCCTAATATTCAGGTATCTAATGTTTTTCTATTTTTTTTATTTATCAAAATTAATCTATTAACTTTCTATTTTGTCGTGTTTACGCAGATATATCTGAGTGACTGCAAACATGAGCAAGGATCACAAAGCTTAGGTTTGTGATTGCTTACAACCTAAGAGACATCATGTATTTTATTGAATTAATCATCTTTCTTTATATATAATATTGTTTGTTGCTAGCTAGTAGTTCCTATGCTTATTACAAGTACTTGTGTTTATTGCTTTTTTATATTTTGTATGTATACTAGTAGTCTATATGCGTATTCTCTTGCAACCAAGTGCTAAATACCAAGTCTTAAATAATAAACAAGTGCGGAATACCAAGTCTCGTGATGCTACATTGCTGCCCTTTTTCAGATTTTATCTGGGAATCAAGTGCATAGGTTTTACTACATTTTAGTCCCCATTGTTGTGAAATTTTGACTAAGTTTTGGGACTGTTTTAAGACCAGTTTTTGCTGCAAATTTAAGGGGTACTTCGATTTTTTTTACTGCTCATTTAGGGGTTGTTTTATTCACTATTTTTTGGGCTGCTATTTTGGACGTCTTTTTAGTATATTTTGCTGCTCTATTTAGAATGAATTTTTGCTCTATTTTGCTGATTTTAGCGCACTGTTTTGCTGGATTGTTAGACTAAATATGTGCACTATTTTGTTACATTTTATTGCTGTTTGGGTGGTTGTTCCTTGCTTTATATATTGGTATTAAGAGTTTGTAAGCTACATACAAGTGTGCAAATTATATGTCCTAAAGGTTATGGTAGTGTATATGGAGTAGCTAACTATGTTGCATGTTGGTGATACTTCAAATACGGCACCAATTGATGGTGAAATACCAAAATCAACATCTCGGTCAAAGGGTAGCCATAGGTTCTTTGGCGGCGGGTGAAAGTGCAAAAAGACTAAAATTCAATGAAAATGGTTAGACACATTAATAAGTACTCTTAATTCTTGTGATTTCTTTATGTTTACTTAATGTAAATTTAGTTTAGTTTGTTTAAACTTTGTTTTACACTAAAACTCTAGTTTCCTATAAAGTAGTTTTTACATTCTAACATATATTTTTTTATTATATGACCTTGTACAGGTGTAAATATACTAAAGTAGCAAGGGGTGATTGCTAACTAATGATGGAAAAGCTTGGAATACTTAAAGTTTAGGATTCTTCTTGCCTTCAACTAAAGTTTGGGGGTATTAATATTTTCTTGGGGATATCCTTTTACATGTATATATTAAGTAGCAAGGGTTGGTTGTTAACTAGTAGTGGAAAAGTTTAAAGCGCTCAAAGTTCGAGGTTTTTTTTGGTCCTAAACTTGTAATCAGATGTGAACTTCAAAATATTATGTAAAGTAATACAAACTCGTAGTTTAGGAAGACATAATTTGCTCAAGTGACTTTTTTTGTGAAACTAATATTCTTGCTATCTTAGTTATGGTGGTTGCTTTGAGTTTAATTGAATGTAATTGTATTTGTTGTGATACAAATGTACATCTTATAGATTTTTGTTGCCTATTTGGATACTTTGCAATAGGAAAAAAAAATATGGAAAGCATAAAAAGAAAAGAAAAGAAAAAGAAATAGCTACAATATACAATTTTCAATCATTAGTCGTGCCAAAATTGTGCTATTAAATTAATGTCTACATATTAGGCAGTGCCATGAACCGCTCTAAAAGCGTGCCTACGCAGTGCCACAAACGGTACAACTATATCATATCAACTTTGGTGAATTGGTACCCTTTGACAAAAAATATGCACGAATTAAGCACGGTGTCATGCCATATCAAATAAATTGGTTCGGCCATATTTGGCACCCGGCTCGGAACTGTGCTAAATGTGGTCAGGCACGGAGTAGAGCCGTGCCAGTTAGCGAGTTTTGGTGTAGTGGGGACCAACACGGTGAAGCATCAAACAAACCTTCGTTATGGGACCAAAGGGACGTATATCTACAGAATTTGGCTTATTTCCAGTAGAAGTGTCAATCCTTCCATAAATCCCACTATAGAAATTCTGGGCAATGCTTTTCCATTTCGTGAATCTTACAATACAACTTTTGTTGATAGTACAAATGATGTTAATATTTAAATTCATGTTGACCCTATTGCCAAAGCTGCGATGGACAAATATAACAGGTTTTTAATAGAAGCACATACTCCACTGTACGAGAGTAGTAATGAGACTTTGTTGGGTTTAATTTTTAAATCGATGCAGATCAAACTAAAACGTATAATGTCAAACAAATGCTACAATGAATGGTGTCTATACAGAAAAAATCTATTACCTCCCGAAAAAAAGTACACTGAATCATACGCACAAGTAAAAAAAACCTTGAAGAACGTCGGTACGGGTTATGGGGTCATCCATTTTACAAAGAGGGTGCAAAGTTACAAGAATGTCCCATTTGCAAATAGTCAAGATGGATACATTATGAGAACTGTAAACCGATTCCTACCAAGAAGGTTCGTTACTTCCCTTTGACGCCAAGGTTACAGCGTCTATACATGTCTCCATACACTGTAAAGAAAATGCGGTGGCACGGGAAAAGGATTGTAGATCCTGATTATCTCAGACACCCCGCAGATGGGGAAGCATGACAAGATTTTGACAGGTCATATCCTGAATTTGCATCTAATTTTAAAAATGTGCACCTCGGTCTAGTAATTGACAGGTTCAGTCTTTTTGCAGCTACAACTCTGTCCCACAGCACTTAGCCTATTGTTGTGATCCCTTACAATTTGTCTCATTTAATGTGTCTGAAGAAGAAATTTAACATACTAGCCATGTTAATATCCGATCCTAAGTCTTCGAAAAAGTGTCTCAATGTGTTTATAAGACCACTAATCGATGAGCCAAAGGTGTTGTTGGATACAAGGGTTTGGACATGGGATCAACATAAGAATGAGCCATTTTGGATGAAAGCAGCAGCGATGTGGACCATTAGCGACTTTCCAGGATTAGGGATGTTGGGAGGCATTCAGACTAAAGGGTACAAGGTATTTCCTATCTGTTTGGACAATATTGATGCAGACGATAATAATTCCAAGATATCATACCAGGGCGCACGGAGATGGTTATGTAGGGATCACTATATGCGGACTGAAGCGAATAGGTTTAAGGGAAAGCCGAGTTCAGAGATGCCCTAAAAACTCGGTTTGCAAGTGAAGTTTTCAAAGATAGCATCTCTCATTAATACCATGTGTAGAGTTTGCATCTGGGCTTTCAAACTGATACAGGGTAAAAAGAAACTATGTTGGACTTACGTCAGTATATTTTAGGACCTGCCTTACTGGAAACAATCGAGAATGAGACATGCCTTAGATGTTATGCACATTGAAAAGAATGTGTGTGACAATGTTTTCGGGACCATTCTAGGTCTAGAAAGAAAGACTAAGGACCACTACACCAAAATAAGAAATTAGTAACGGTCAATTTTTTCAGTTGTAACGGTTTATCACTACACCAAAAAACAGAAAATTATGACTTTTGATCTCGCGGGTTTTGTGACTGCCATTGGCTGTCATAAGGTTTTTGATTGCCAATAATAGTTACAAAGGTCAAATAATTATAAAATAAAAACAACGTGACTGCCTATGACAGTTACAATACATATGACTATATTATGTCTGTCTATGGCAGTCACAAAATTACCGTCACAATGATTTAAGTTTACGACATATCTGAGTAGTCATAAATTTTGGCCAAAACGACGTCGCATAATTAAGTATACAAATTCTTTCTCAAAAACCCTAGATGACTCCCACACACTTGCATGACTCTCTATCTAAAAGTAGCCGCTTTTGTGAGAAACCACTCTCAAGTTCATCTTCTTCTCCGAAAATTCTCAAAAACATAATTGATTCAACACATAAACATTATACTCAACATGAAATCATTCATCTGAATATGTGAGAAATCCTTTTTTTCCTGTTCTTTTCCGGCGACCAGTTTTAGGTATATCTTTTAGTGGGAAATCAATTTTTCTCTCTGAGGTGGGGAATTCTTCCTCGCGCTCTTCTTTGCCGTTCACTTCCTTCTCCAGGTTCTCTCTCTAAATTTCTCTTTACTTCTCTCTATATATAATAATTTTATTATTTAACGAATGTATAGATTAGGGCTTTACATCCTTCTCACCTACAACGGCTTCCAATAAAATGATCACATTCCCTCGCTTTTTAGATGGTTGCAACATTTTCTTGATATGTTCAAACTATATATTCTATAGATAACCAATATGAGACAAGCATTAAGCATGTTTCTAGGAAAGCAAAATTGTTTGGATTGAAGCCCTAAATCCCACTCTTATGTTTGGGTTTGCTGTGGTAGCAAGTTAACTCAACCCTTTAGATTCAGGAGATTTTACAATTTGCTTGTCCTTAGTTCTTTAGTAATTTTGATTTGATTTAATGTGTTAGTTGCTTGAAACTCCTTTTTTTTTGTACCGGGGGGGGGGGGGGGGGTTGGGATATGGTGAATCATTCTTTGCATTATTAAAGATACCCATCATATATTTGATGAAATGCTTCAATGGGTTTCTTTTAATTGAGCTTGGTTTAGTGAACTTTTTTATATATGTTTTAAACAAATAAAGTTTTCAAGAAATTGGGTGAACTTAATTATAACTATATTTGATAATCTTGAATCTGGACTTATTTGCTTCTTGCTACGAGTCTTGAAAAAAGAAATTCACAGGGTACTTGACGGGGTTGTTTCTTGCTTGGTATTTATTTCTTTCTAAAGTAGTATTGGCGTTGTCCTCAAAGCCCGTGGCCTTCGCGTTACCTATATTAAAATCGGTTTGTTTTCATCTTTTTTTTTTCCTATTTTTATGCTTTTATGATCAGCAATGCTATTCCTGCATATTTTTTCTATAAAAGTGACGTGTCACCAATTAGATAGATGAAAAGATAGGCAGATAGCTAGATCATTAAATGCATGACCTCACTAATTCATTTGACTTGTATAAAAACAATTTGAGTATGAGTAGCATTAAAATGATAGGAGCAATACTAAGCATACTTAATTTTTGTAAAAAATCTATTAGTACGAACTAATGTGGCGCCAATCAGTTAGTACAAAAAAAATGTATAAAAAATTAATAGAATCGAGAATGAAGTTTTCATTTTGTACATGCCAGATCATGAATTAGTAACTGCATCAATGCCCGGGGGTGAGCCAGTCTGGCATGGAAATCTGGAAGGCAAGGACTTAGATAGCATCTTTGGCTTTATAAGCAGCTACAATAAGGCCTATTGCTGCCGTTCTTTTGAGTTGAACGCTTGGCGGGAAGGATCAATGACCAGTAGTGGTCCAACGTGAATGAAAAAATTGAATATGAGTAGCATTTTCAATTTGAGTACGTGTTTTCATTTATTACTTAATTGGTTTTACTGTTGTACCTTTGTTTGTGGATATAGAATGGAAATTGGTGGTTACGAATGGTTCATTTATACCATTTGTGTCTCAGTTGAGGTAATGGTTTTTTGTAATTGTAGATCTGTACTTAAACACTAATGTTGGTACCATGTCTATTTTTTAGCATGGGGAGGTTTTTGTACTTGATGATGGCGCAGAGTTTCAATCTTTTTCTCACTAACATACTACATTAATTATTCACAAGAAACATGAACTTCAAGCAACCTTAGAATTTGATTATGATGGTTAATCTTGCAAACCTTTATGATGTAAATAGATGTAAAGGCAATTAAATTATTGTACTGGGGAATATACAATTGGAAATATTATGTTTTGCTTTCTGGGAATTTAAAACTTAGCCATATATGCTTAACACTTTTGGGCTAGTTATATATATTTTTTCATAATGCTTAACTAGCTGCACTGGTATATGATGCATGTTCACAACATTGTTTAGAATGATAATTATTAGAATGAAACTATTGTTTGGATGGTCAGCACACATAGAAGAGTATTTTCTTTCAAAGAAAGCAACATTAATAGCCATATAAGATCAATTAAGCCAATGTCGGTGCTACCTTCGTAAAAATTAGATGTCAATAAAAGTACATCTTCAGTCAAAATAGTGTCAATTGTCATATTATGCTAGTGTCTCTCTAATCATTTGCAAATCTTTTTGAAGTTTTCATAGTTCTTTTAAGCTCAATTTTTGGCTATGTATGCTCTTTTATAGGTTGATATAGATTTGGGTAACTATGAATGGTTCTTGGATGTTAGACTTATTAGAGACAACAACATTACCACTGGAAATATATATCAGATGCTTAAACTTTTTAATTATGCTTTTGACCTATCACTATGTATATAATTTGACTAATGTAATTAGTTTATTCTTTTTTTTCTACTAGTCTGTCCTTGAGAAGGAACGGAGTGGTGATTATCTTGGAAATACTATCCAGGTGATCCTCATGCTTAAATAATTTATAGTTCAATATTTTTTCCACAACATGCAAATAATGAACTTCTCATCATGATTCTATGTGGAATTGATTTCAAGTTGTTCCACACATCACAGATGCTTGTGTGATAGAGTTTTAGAGGGGGGGGGGGGGGGGCTATAGGTGAGTGCTTTATTAAAGAGTTAAACTTATGATGAACTGAGCCCTATATATATATATATATCTCAATGCTCACTTTTTCTATATCGTTCGCCAGCATAATTTGAATTATTTTTCAATTCACATGTGACATTGAATTAATGCCATTTATAAAGGCTTTGCGGCAACTATACTTTTTAGTTGGTAAGGCTACATTGCTTATTATCTTTTAGAAGGAGTGTTTTTAAGCTCTCTCGGATATTCTTTTATAAGTTCCTTCACTCTCCCATTTTATTTTTCGTCTTTATGATACTTTAGTTTGGTATGTTTTATTTTCTTATTTGTCAATTAAAGGCTTAAATTCATAAAGATCTAGTTGTCAACTCACTTTCTCATCTTGAAATGACTCTCTCTTTTTTATACATATATTTAAGGACAATGTACTCTAGATTGTAAATAGTCCATTGTTTGGTCTGAGAAGTGTTAAATATATAAGCATAAAGGTTGCACAGAGAGGTTATTTTTGTGACACCAATATCACATTAACTACTTCACTGCTGTTCTTGTGACGCCAATGTCACATTAACAACCTCAACCTGTATACTGGCTGGAAATTGCAATTATCATCTGTGATCTATTTTCAGGTAGATAACATGGTCAAAATTGTGGATGGAGAAGTAAACTCTTTTAAGCAAATTTGAGTAGGGACATTCGATGCAATTTAATCAGTGTTTATATTTAAATAAGTAAATCGTGACCTCCATATATTTGTTGGACTAGTGAAAGAGTTATGTTATGGCTTTTGACAAGATATTTATAAAAATAATAGCCCGTGGTTGAATTTTTACTATTTTCATGCTCTTCTCAAATGTAATTGTGCATATTTCATGATGTTCAAAACATCAAATGGTCCATTACATTTGCTAATGTATGGTGATTAGTGTGAAGAATATAAGCAATATTATGCATATAATCTACTAGTTTTATGATTAACTTTACGTCTGACTCCTTTAATATTGCATTGGACTTCACTTGTATAGAAATCCTGCTCAATCAAGTTATCTTTACTTTGTAGGACCTGCAAGGTGTTATCGCTAGACCAAATTTTGTATGGAATTTGTCAATTGGGAGAATGAGAATGTCTTAAGTAAGGCACTTGAAGCTGCCCGTATTGCTTGCAACAAGTATGACTAAGCTCCCTGTCAAAACATCATTGTCAGCAAGAAATGGTGCGTCTATTGAAACTTCAACTATTTGTTTTAGTAGTGATAATATATTGTGATATTATGGTATTATAAAATTTGATACTTTGTAGAACTTGCATATGGAATATGTAAATGTAAATTATGTAACCATTTGTGATTGGTGCCATCTCAGGGGATTTACCAAGTTTAGCCTTAATGACTATTTAAAGGCCGAATTCTTCCTGTTGGTGTCAATGCTAAGGTTTGTCTTTGCTAAACTAAAAAGAAGATTGTTATTGTCTTTTAAACACTTATTCAATTTTTTTTCAATTTATTCATTTATAACTTTGAAATCCCAAAAAGGCTTTGGGTTAATGGCAATGGACTCCTTACATATACTGGACCAGGTAAGTAAATAGCTGATTCGTTGTATTTTCTATGTAAGATATTACTCTGGTTGAATTGGCTCCCACTCACCCAATAAGGGTGGGACTTGCATTGAACTTCATTTGTTTTTCCATCATTAGTAGACCAAGATTCCCTGTCTTGTAGTTTAGATATAGCTGAATATAAGTTATTTTAAGGTATATTAGATATTAAGGGTTGAAATTGAGAAATATTATATGTATTGCAAATATGCAGCTAAGGTAGAGAAGTTGACTATATTTCGACATGTATTATGTGTATATTGATTGGATTGTAGATTAAAAAATTTGGCTTTATTTTTTTAAATTATTTTTTAAAAAATAATTCTAAGTTTAGGATTGCTAAAAACAGTCATAATTTTGTGACTAAACATGATAAAAATTATGACTGACAAAAACAGTCATATATTCTAACCATTATGACTGCTTTCATGACTGCATGCCATAGTTGTACAAACATATGACTGCCTATCATGATTGTTTTTAACAGTTACAAATACAAAAATTGTGACCGGCAGGAACAGTCACAAGTGAGCTTTATGACTGCCTTTAATAGTTGGCTTGTAAAGTCATAATTTTGCTGGTTGTGACTATTCTGTGACTGTTTTTGGTAGTCACAAAAATTCTTGTGACTGGTGTTTTTATGATTGCCATTTGTGACTATTTTTGGCCTCTGTGACTATTTTTGGCAGTCACAAATTGCTCATTCTAGTGTGTCTGTTACTGGCTTGTAATGTGCAAAGTCTGCTACAGAATTAACAATAGCCGTTACTATATCTAATTAATTATGTCTGGATATATTTTTAATTCTGTAACGGACATGTAACGGTCTTTACACGTGGCTGATACATTTTTATTATGAAAAACCAATAAATTAAAATATTTTATCATTTTTAATAGATTGAATACTTAAAAAAAATCAATTTACCCAAATTTTCATTCCCCTCCTATACTCAGGTATCTCCCGCTCTAGTTCCCCTCCTAGGTCTCTCCTCACTGAAACCCTTACACTCTCGCCGGAGTCATCCCGCCGGTGGTCGTCTCTATCACCGGTCGTCGGTGGTCTCGCTAAAGGTACCATTAATTTTTTCTTCTTTTTCAATCTATAGAAACCCTTATTTATGTTAGATTTAGGGGTTTTTTTAGCCCATTTAACTTTTTTGTGTACTCAGTCCCAAATTTTCATTCCCCTCTTACACTTAGATATATATCGCTCTAAGTCTCTTTCTCGCCGAAACCCTTACACTGTCGCCAAAGTCATCCCACCGGTTCTCGTCTCTATCACTAGTCGTTGGTGATCTAGCTGAAGGTACCACTTCTTCTTCTTCTTCAATCTATAGAAAACCCTTATTTATGTTAGATTTAGGGTTTTTTTGCGCCATTTAATGTGTTTGAGTACATAATTACCAAACTGAGTGAGTGGGACAACAAATGGGCTGTTTTTTAAATATCAAAATGAGATACAATTAATTCAAGTGCTGTCCTATAATTGTTTATATAAATGAGACATATTATGTGTATTTGAATCGGTATTGCTGTCTATTTATTGCCAAATCTGCTATGTTGGCTGTGGTGCTCGGTGGTGTACACGGCGGTGATTTACTGTGGTTTTTCGAATGTGCTCTATTCCTGTAATTTTTCTTTCTCTCTACTCCCATTTCTCCCTTTCTCCTCCATTTCCCCATCTTCATCATCACAACACATTCTAATTCTAATTTGATTTCATCATCTCTCTGCTTAGTAGAAGAAACATAGAGTGAAAAATGGGGAGAGGAAAGATAGAGATCAAGTAGATTGAAAATGGGACTAACAGGCAAGTGACATACTCGAAGAGAATAAATGGGATCTTCAAAAAAGCACACAAGTTAATTATACTATGTGACGTTAAGGTCTCCCTCATCATGTTATCTAATACTTGAAAATTCCACGAGTACACTAGTCTTAACACTACGTATGTAATCCCTCCATCTCTCGTAATTACTTCACTAATTATCTAACCTCATATACTTTTTCTCTTCTTTTTTTAGTCACTATATATGAAACCCTAACTAATTAGATTTAATTTTATTAAGCAAAAAAACGTGGTTGGGTTGGAAGTTGGTTGGTTTCTTTAAATTAATGTTTCATGTGGTTTTTTTCTTTTAATTAATTACTTGTGTGGGCTAAAAAGATATATTGTGATTTGTGTAAGACAACTCTAGGTTGTGATCTACATACATGTAATTACATATGCGTGTATGTGTATGGTCGAGTTTTGGTACAAACTGTCAATATACGGACTACCCTTTTAGCAACGAATTTTCATAGTCAAAACATTAGAAGATGTTTACATCTACGAAAAATTATTGTTGTTAAAAATGCATTCTATATATGGACGATCCACATTATATCCTATGGTTTTATGCAATCTAGCTCCGTTTTTTCATTTTGTTTTGCTCCTTGTGAGGCTAATTGTACTGCCGATAATTTGGCTAAGTTTGTTTTATCTATTGTTGATTCGGAAAGCTGGGATTCTGTACGTGTTCCCAGACTAGCTTATCAATCAGATCTCTGTCAATGTTTAATGCATTTTTATTTTGGTCTTTCAGAAAAAAAAAATGGCTAGGAAATTCGTCTCTTTTATCCCAAAGGTAAGAATCTACTGAACATATTTAATGAGATAAATGTTACTACGCTAAAGGAATTATTCTTTTAACTATTGACTACATTGAAATTCTTTGTCATCCTAAATTTAATTTTAGTTTGAGACTATTGATTTTGTTGAATTTGTATAACCATAAATGATTGATGTGCAAATTGGGTTGCTAATTTCTTTGAAGGTTTTTTTTTTCTTTAATCAGTTGCCATGGCTAAACAAGTTAAAGGATCTATAGTCAGTTTGCGCTTCAAAAGGGAAGAAATTACTTGAATTTTGTATGAACAAAAACTATCTGATGCTCAACTAGGTTGCTTGTCTTTAATATTTAACCTTTGTTTCTTTTCTTTCTTGTAATCACTTGCCAGGGCTAAAAAAATCTATGATCAATATTAGAGGACTCTCGATTGTGACCTATGAAGCATGCATTACGAGGTCCCTCTTGCAATTCCTCTTTTGCTTTTTGTGTGTTCGTGTTTTGAATGTATATTGAAAGCATATATAAGCGTACTAAATAAGGTGTCCTATTTGTGCGTTTTGTAGAGGATGCAAGAACACTTTAGGAAACTAAAATAAATCAACAATAGACTGAGGAAGGACGTCAGGTTGAAGATACTTTAAAATGATTGAGAAATAGAAGTTCTCTATTAATGTTGTTTATTTTAACTTGAAATATGCATAATGTGAGATTAAGAAGTTAAAATTCAGTGTGTGTTGTGATAAACGCTTAATATTGTCATTCATTTGCTCATTTTCGGAGTTGTTTGACGCGTTTATTTCTCTAAAACTACTTGGTTTGCCAACTTATTTCGCGATTAGTCTCGTAGCACTTTTGTATTTAACAATGCTTGGAAAGGCATATTTTTGTGTTTATTTTGGTGTCTTTAGATTTCAAGAAATATTGTATTTAATACAATAGTGGAATTTTCCATGTGATTAAAGAGCATCCAAGAAAGAAAGTCTCCATGTCCATGTGATTAAAGAGCATCCAAGAAAGAAAGTGGAATTCTCCATGTGACCAAAGAGCATCCAAGAAAGTGGAATTCTCCACCAAAAATAAACAATAAAAATAAAAAAATAAAAATAAAAAGCATTGTTTATTATTTTAGCATCCAACACAACTCTCCTATTTATAGTCTTCATTGTTGTGTTGGAGAGGACACTTTTATTACTTCTCATTTCTCAATTTATAGAGAGCTTGTAATAGTTTTATTTTCTAGAGAGAGAAATGGAGTTCACTTTTATAATTCTTGTCTCTACATTTATTATGGAGTAAATTTCTTTGCTAAGGCTAAAAGATGAAGTTTGCAATGCATTAATTATGTAAGTTCAATTCTCATTATATTGTTAGTATTGTTAAATACTTTTTGAATCCTTCATCTTCTCCATTTTTTCAACCATTCATAAGCTAGTAAGATAATTTTCATATGATGATTTACCTTTGTATGCCTTGTATACGTAGATCTCAAGCATTAATGAGAAAATAATACACTTGTGTATTTCTTACTAGCCTATGTCCATTCTTTCTTTGAATGAGATACTTTTCATTGCCAAGCATGATTAGTCTTTGAATATTCATAGAAACACCATAAATTTGAGATTTTAATCTTTAAATACTTTAATGATATGTTGAGTGCTTTCTACACTTTATGTGATTTTAAGACTCATCATCTTCTTAGTTAAAGTGTTGCCAAAGAGGATCTTTTAAATTTATGTCATAAACAACTTCATTAATTATTTTAAGGATTCAATTTGTATTTATCAAATAAGTCTATATAGGATGGTTTGACCTCCACCTAGACTTCCCAATCTTAGACAAATGAAATGTTATGATTTATCGAGCTAAACTCTTTGTAGTTGGCCATTTTCATAATCAAGTCATTTGCCTAGGGGAAACTAACAATGAGTTCTTAAATGCCTAGTTTAAATTTATGCCTTTTCTTTTTGTGTATTTTAAGTTTGAATCTTGGTTGATATTATATGGGAATGGGTTGCACTTGCTTCACACCCTTTGTCACAAGATAAAAATGAGAGATACACTTGTGTTGATATTTGCTTACACCATTTCTTTATATGGCATTTATATGGGAATGGGTTGCTTTTGCTCCACACCCTTTTGCTTAGAAATGGGTAAAATATTCAACACTTAGGAATTGCATTGAGAACTTTGAATGAGATTGATTTTACTTAACTTTGCAAAACAAATGAATTCTATAATGCCTTAGCCTTTTCTCATCTATTATTACATCATTTTAATTTTTATTGCAAGACTTTAAAATCAACAACTAAAATCAACCAATTAAATTCCCTTAACAAAACCTTGGACTCGTAATCACCACATCGTCTTTCCGACTATCCTTGTGGTTCGACACTTGGACTTACCAAGTATTATAACTTGACAACCTGCACTTGGGTACCTAAGCACGAAAGTATTTTCGGCGCGTCAAGTTTTTGGCGCCGTTGCCGGGGATACGGCGAAAGACAGATTACGAGTTTTGTAAAAAAAAAAAAAAATCACTTTGTAAGTATTCTCTCCCTTTGTAAATTACTTTTCCTACTTATTATTATTTTTTTTAGGTGGAAAATTTTATTCGAGATCATCCTTCTGGGCTTATGCGTGGAAATTTGTACATTGATCTTCGCATAAGTCCACCAAAAGGCCAATCACTACCAAGGCATCTTAGTCCTTCACCTACTCCCTCCGAAATGGCTGACGAGGATAATGAGTCAAATATCGGAGAAAACAATAATCACCATCCTCCTGTTCGAACAATGAGGGATTATCTTCAACCACCTCGGACGACGTCTAATTCTTGCATCATTCTCCCCACCGGACAAGCGGGAACATTCTCCTTCAAGCCAGGTATGCTTCAACATATCCCCTCTTTTCATGGTATGGAATCTGAAAATCCGTACTTACATTTGAAAGATTTTGAGGAAGTTTGCTCCACGTTTCGTGAGGCAAACACCAATGAGGAAGTAATGCGTTTAAAACTTTTTCCTTTCTCCTTAAAAGATAAAGGAAAATTATGGTTGAATGCTCTAAGACCGCAATCTATTCGATCTTGGCAAGTACTTCAATCGGAGTTTTTGAAAAAATTATTTCCCGTCCATCGGACCAACGCTTTGAGAAGGGCAATATCCAATTTTTCGCCAAAAGAAAATGAAAGTTTTTACAAGTGTTGTTGAAAGATACAAGGAACTTTTAAACGTGTCCTCACCATGGCCACGAAACATGGAGCCTTGTAAGCTATTTTTACGAATCTCTTACTCCCAAAATGCGTACATTTGTAGAGACCATGTGTAATGGTCAATTCTTGAGTAAAAGTCCCGAGGAGGCCTTGTTGTATTTTGATGAATTGGCGGAAGGTGCCCAAAATTGGAACACCTATACCGAGGAACCTAAGGCCAAACCTCTGGGAAAGGGTGGGTTGTACCAAATATCCAATGATGATGACATGGGGTAAGGTTGTTCCAATTGTCTAAGAAGGTAGAGGCCTTAGAGACAAACAAGCTTAGAGATATCAATGTAGTGTCATCAAGTCAATTGTGTGTCATTTGTGAGAAGGTGGGACATCCACGGAGGAGTGTCACACAATTCCGGCCTTCAAAGAGGTCCTTCAAAGTCCCTCACAAATCAATGCTATGAACTCATACTCTAGGCCAAACAATGACCCATTTTCTCAAAGGTACAATGAAGGGTGGAGGAACCATCCTCATTTTAGTTGGGGGGGGGGGGGGAAATCAAAATGCTCATCAAATTCGAATGCAAATTCCTACCAACCAGACCACCTCCACCCCAAAACAACTCTTTTGGTCAAGCAAACCCAAACGCAAATTCAAATTTGGAGACTCTTTTGCGGCAGTTTGTAGACAAAACCAATAGAGATGTTAGTGATTTGAAAACTCAAATGTCCAAACTCACCACCGCTTTAGCAAACCAAGAAAAGAAAAAGGAAAGTTTTCGGCCCAACCAATAGCTAATCCTAGAGGGCAAGCCATGATAGTTGAAGGGAGTCGAGTGGGAATGTAGAGGAGTTGAAATCCATCACAACCCTTAGAAATGGAAGATGATTCACAAAACTATAGTTCCTAAGGCCCAAATGCCGGTGGACATAGCCGAGTCAACACCAAGTGAAGGAGTAGAAGAAGAAAAGAATGTGAGGGAAAAGGAAGAGGAAAAGAGGAATGAGAAAGAGGACAAAAAATCAATAACAAGAAACTAAACCCCCCGCCTTTTCCCGAAAGTTTAAATTCTTATGGGCAACATCCAGCCCTACCATTGCTTGACGCTACCAAGCAACCTTCATACCATTCCATTGCGCCCGTGTACCGCCAACCCATACTAAAATGTTAAGAAAAAAGCATTTATGACAGAGCAAGTCAGCTCTATCATGCAGGCACTAGTATTCCAAAATTCAAAGATCCTGGTTGCCCAACCATTTCATGTTTAATTGGCAATTGTCGCATAAAGAATGCTTTACTTGATTTGGGAGCTAGTGTTAATGTGCTTCCTTTTTCAGTGTACCAACAATTGGGGTTAGGAGAGTTGAAACCCACCAAAGTGACGATTCAATTAGCGGATCGCTCCGTTAAGATACCGAGAGGGATAATAGAGGATGTTCTTGTGCAAATTGATAAATTTTACTTTCCCGTTGATTTCATTGTTCTTGATATGCAACCGGTAGCAAATCCCGCTAATAAAATTCCTGTCATTTTAGGAAGACCATTTCTTGCTACATCTAATGCCATCATTAATTGCAAGAATGGAATTGTTAAATTGGCTTTTGGAAACATGACTCTTGAGCTAAATGTGTTCTCTTTAAGCAAACAACAAAATGATTTTGATGAAGAAAGTGAACATGTGAACATGATAGAGTCATTAGTCCAAGATCATTTTAATAATACTTACGATTTGGATTCAATGGAAGAGAATCTAACCACTTCCAATGAATTCGATGAATGTTTGCAAGTGTTTTCCTTACTTGATGATAAGGTTCAAGATCCGAAGGAGCAAAAGGGGAGCACATCCGATCCAACACTAAAGCTTGAGGGACAAATGGAGCTCAAGCCATTGCCAAGCAACTTGAAGTACGTTTTCCTAGGTGCTTCCAGAACCTACCCTGTGGTAATCTCTTCCGAACTCTCAAAAGAGCAAGAGGTGAGGTTGGTAAGTATGCTTAATAAACGTAAGAAAGCTTTTGGTTGGACACTAGCTGACCTCCAAGGATTAATCCTTTAATTTGCACTCACAAAATCCACTTGGAGGAAAATGCTAAACCATCTAGACAATTTCAACGCCGCTTGAACCCAAATATGCAAGAAGTTGTAAGAAATGAAGTATTGAAATTGCTAGATGCAAAAATCATTTTATCCAATCTCCGATAGCAAATGAGTCCAACCCAAGTTGTACCAAAGAATCCGGCTTACAGTAGAAAAAATGAACAAAATGAATTAATACCCCAAAGAGTCACCACCGAGTGGCGAGTGTGCATTGACTACCGTAAGCTTAATGAAGTAACACGTAAAGATCATTTCCCGCTCCTATTTTTGGACCAAACACTCAAAAGATAGCCGGGCATAAATTTTACGCGTTCTTAGATGGATTCTCCGGTACAACCAAATTGAGATTGATTTAAATGATCAAGAAAAACCACCTTCACATGCCCTTTGGTACCTTTGCATATCAAAGGATGCCATTTGGGTTGTGCAATGCACCAACAACCTTTCAAAGGTGCATGCTAAGTATCTTTAGCGACATGGTGGAAAAGACCTTAGAGGTATTTATGGATGACTTTACCGTTTACGGTAAGTCATTCGATAATTGTTTGTTGAATGTTGAGCAGGTTTTAGAAAGCATTGAGAAACAACTTGTTCTTAATTGGGAGAAATGTCATTTCATGGTGACAAAGGGCATTGTCTTAGGGCACATTATTTCGGAGAAGGAATCGAAGTTGACAAGGCAAAAATTGAAATTATCTCAAAGCTCCCCACCCCCAAGTCAATCAAGGATGTCCGTTCATTCTTGGGCATGACGATTCTACCGAAGGTTCATTCAAAATTTTAGCACCATTGCTAAAACCCATGTGCAAGTTGCTCTTGAAAGATGCCCCATTTGAATGGACCAAGGAATGTGAAAAAGCCTTAGTAAAACTCAAGCACATGCTCACTACCGCACCCATCATGCAAACCCCCGATTGAGTTTGCCATTCGAACTCATGTGCGATGCAAGCGATTACGCCGTGGGAGCGCCCTCGGCCAAAGAAAGGACAAAAAGCCCGGGGTCATTTACTATGCGAGCCGAACTCTCAATGAGGCTCAAATGAACTACACCACCACCGAGAAAGAACTCTTGGCTATTGTCTTTGCTCTCGACAAATTTCGTTCCTACTTCATTGGGTCACCTATTGTCATTTTCACCGATCATCATCGCCCTCAAGTATCTTTTCACAAAGAAAGATGCAAAGCCAAGGCTTCTAAGATGGATTCTTCTCCTACAAGAATTCAATCTTTTCATAAAGGATAAGAAGTGTCGAAAATGTGGTGGCGGATCATTTATCTCGCCTTTCATTCACCGACCACATTGAAGAGAGTGCTATTAAAGACTCTTTTCCGGATGAGCAACTATTCACAATTTCTTCTTCACCATGGTATGCCGATATCGTGAACTATTTTGTCACCGGAAAGATGCCAAGCTATTGGAATGCCCAAGACCGAAGGAAATTCTTGTCCGAGGTCAACCGTTTCTATTGGGATGACCCATACTTGTTCAAGTATGGAGCGGATCAAATCATTCGACGATGTATTCCTAATGACGAGTTCGAAAAAGTTCTAAGCTTTTGCCATAATGAAGCTTGTGGTGGACATTTCTCGGCCAAAAAGACGGCCGCCAAGATCTTGCAAAGTGGCCTTTATTGGCCAACATTGTTCAAATATGCCTACCAACATTGCAAATCTTGCCCGAGATGCCAAATGTTTAGGAGGGATTACAAGAAAAGCATGATGCCGCTTAATCCAATCTTGGTGATTGAAGTGTTCGATTGTTGGGGAATCGATTTCATGGGACCATTCCCATTCTCTTTCGGTAACCTTTATATTTTAGTGGCGGTTGATTATGTTTCCAAGTGGGTAGAGGCCCAAGCTTGCAAGAAAAATGATCACAAAGTGGTGATCCGATTTTTAAAGAAAATATTCTTGCAAGGTTTGGCACTCCCAAAGCGATTATAAGCGATGGTGGTACTCATTTTTGCAATAAACCTTTTGAATCTTTAATGCAAAAATATGGGGTAAATCACAAAGTATCACTCGCTTATCATCCGCAAACCAATGGCCAAGCCGAACTTGCCAATAGGGAGATAAAGCAAATTCTTGAAAAGACGGTAAATCCAAATCGCAAGGATTGGTCATTGCGTCTTAACGATGCACTTTGGGCTTACCGTACGGCTTTTAAAACAATTTTAGGAATGTCTCCTTATCGGATAGTATATGGCAAGCCTTGCCATCTTCCCGTTGAGTTGGAACATAGATCATTTTGGGCAATTAAAATGATGAATTTTGATATTGAAAATGTCGGAAGCAACCGAAAGTTACAACTTGAGGAGTTGGAGGAATTAAGGAGGGATGCATACCAAAATGCTAAGATAAGCAAAGAACGTGCAAAAATTTTTCATGATAAATCTATTTTAAGAAAAGAATTTAAACTCGGGCACAAAGTTCTAGTTTATGACACGCGTTTGCATCTCTTCCCGGGAAAGCTGAAATCACGTTGGACCGGCCCATACATTGTTCAACATGTATTCCCTTTTGGGGCCGTGAATGTTGAGGATCCCAAAACTGGCTTTGTGTTCAAAGTGAACGGACAACGCCTTAAGCCATTTTTGGAATTCTCACCTCAAGAGGAGTCCACCACTCTTGAAGATCCGACCTATACCTAACAAGTATAGGTGATGTTGTATATACTTTTTAAAAAAAAAAAAAAGAAAAATTTTTTTTTTTTGCTTTATTTTCTTTCCTTCCTTTTTGGGTTTGGTTTGATAAACATGATATGAGGATTGAAATGTAGTTGTAATGCATGCATGTTATGTTTTATCTAATTCTAACCCGTTTGTTTTTTGTTAGTGTGTACATATAGTATTTTTGCTTAAAAAACTCTCTTTTCCTCATGAAAATCAAAAAGCCAAATGGGAGAATGCCAATTTCTCGTTCTCTTCACATTGAGGACAATGCGTTCTTCAAGTTGGGGGGTAATGTACTTAAACTTTAATGGCTTTTCAATTTCTTAAATTTTTTCATGCGTGTAGAGCTTAAAAAAAATGGAAAGTTTGAAATATGATGATCATTTTTTTTAGAATTGTCTTTGAATTGATGGTTTTTGACATGAAATTCTTAATTCGGATAGGTAGTTGAGTGATAATCTCCATGGCATTGCTTCATTTAGATTCTTGAGCCTTGTAGTTTCCTATGAATATGCATAATGTTGGTTTGATTTAGTCTTTGGTATCACATAGAGTGATTTTCATCTTGTGTAGAGAGAAATAATGTTCAAATGCAATAAAAGCTCTTTCGAAAAGATCCTCCTTAGAGGGGACACATGCATGGCACTTAAAAAAAAAAAATTAAAAACTTGGATGACTTTTAAACTTAATATTGACTTTAAGCTTCACTTGACTAAATTCATAAGTCATTTTGTTTAATATTAAGGATAGGCAAAGGTTACCATATGGAAAAGGGGTGAATAGCATCCTTTGTGCATTTAAAAAAAAGAAAAAAAAGAAGAAGTTATGAATGCAAAATTACAAAGTGAGACCGCTGCCCTCCATAGAGATGCAAACCACCTTGAGCTAATTTAGCAAAAAGTCCAAGTAAAAGAGAAAAAAATGCTTAAAATTGACAAAGTTCGTGAGCTTTTTTTTGAAAGATTTCTCTCTTCCACTATTGATGAATAGAACTATTTGTGATTAAGAATGATTGTGTCAAAGATCCATATGCATAGTGTGTTCAAATGTGAATGTGGAACTAGTTTCTAAAGGAGATTGTAAGCAATGGAGATCGTTATTCAAATGCCAACATTTCGGAAATTGTAATAGTATTCCAAACACTTGAATCATTCGTAAAATGCTTCAATTCTACTACTTAGATTTCAAACTTCGGATGTTTGTATCATCACTGTAAACCCTCACGAGACAAACCTCGTCTTCTAAGGGAACTTGGGAGTTTTTAAAATGGGCATAGTGCATTTTATCAATGCATTTTTGGATATTATATATAGCTATTTTTATTTTGCTTGCTAACTAGCAAGAGATAAGTCGGGGGAGTTGATAAACGCTTAATATTGTCATTCATTTCTCATTTTCGGAGTTGTTTGACGCGTTATTTCTCTAAAACTACTTGTTTGCCAACATTATTTCGCGATTAGTCTCGTAGCACTTTTGTATTTAACAATGCTTGGAAAGGCATATTTTTGTGTTTATTTTGGTGTCTTTAGATTTTCAAGAAATATTGTATTTAATACAATAGTGGAATTTTCCATGTGATTAAAGAGCATCCAAGAAAGAAAGTCTCCATGTCCATGTGATTAAAGAGCATCCAAGAAAGAAAGTGGAATTCTCCATGTGACCAAAGAGCATCTAAGAAAGTGGAATTCTCCACCAAAAATAAACAATAAAAATAAAAATAAAAATAAAAAAATAAAAATAAAAAGCATTGTTATTATTTTAGCATCCAACACAACTCTCCTATTTATAGTCTTCATTGTTGTGAGAGACACTTTTATTACTTCTCATTTCTCAATTTATAGAGAGCTTGTAATAGTTTTTATTTTCTAGAGAGAGAAATGGAGTTCACTTTATAATTCTTGTCTCTACATTTATTATGGAGTAAATTTCTTTGCTAAGGCTAAAAGATGAAGTTTGCAATGCATTAATTATGTAAGTTCAATTCTCATTATATTGTTAGTATTGTTAAATACTTTTTGAATCCTTCATCTTCTCCATTTTTTCAACCATTCATACTAGTAAGATAATTTTCATATGATGATTTAACTTTGTATGCCTTGTATACATAGATCTCAAGCATTAATGAGAAAATGATACACTTGTGTATTTCTTACTAGCCTATGTCCATTCTTTCTTTGAATGAGATACTTTTCATTGCCAAGCATGATTAGTCTTTGAATATTCTTAGAAACACCATAAATTGAGATTTTAATCTTTAAATACTTTAATGATATGTTGAGTGCTTTCTACACTTTATGTGATTTAAAGACTCGTCATCTTCTTAGTTAAAGTGTTGCCAAAGAGGATCTTTTAAATTTATGTCATAAACAACTTCATTAATCATTTAAGGATTCAATTTATTTATCAAATAAGTCTATATAGGATGGTTTGACGTCCACCTAGACTTCCCAATCTTAGACAAATGATATGTTATGATTTATCGAGCTAAACTCTTTTGTAGTTGGCCATTTTCATAATCAAGTCATTTGCCTAGGGGAAACTAACAATGAGTTCTTAAATGCCTAGTTTAAATTTATGCCTTTTCTTTTTGTGTATTTTAAGTTTGAATCTTGGTTGATATTATATGGGAATGGGTTGCACTTGCTTCACACCCTTTGTCACAAGATAAAAATGAGAGATACACTTGTGTTGATATTTGCTTACACCCTTTCTTATATGGAATTTATATGGGAATGGGTTGCTTTTGCTCCACACCCTTTTGCTTAGAAATGGGTAAAATATTCAACACTTAGGAATTGCATTTGAGAACTTGAATGAGATTGATTTTACTTAACTTTGCAAAACAAATGAATTCTATAATGCCTTAGCCTTTTCTCATCTATTATTACATCATTTTAATTTTATTGCAAGACTTTAAATCAACAACTAAAATCAACCAATTAAATTCCCTTAACAAAACCTTGGACTCGTAATCACCACATCGTCTTTCCGACTATCCTTGTGGTTCGACACTTGGACTTACCAAGTATTATAACTTGACAACCTGCACTTGGGTACCTAAGCACGGAAGTATTTTCGGCGCGTCATGTTGCTACACAGGCAGAGAATGGGTGATGAATTGAATGATCTAGACTTGGATGAACTGCGCGGTCTTGAGCAAAAGATGGATTATTCCCTCACCATTATACACGAGAGGAAGGTATATGTTGAATAGGACTAAATTATTTTAATATTTTGTTTTCTACTATTTCTTTATAGAAAGAGTGATAATATCTCTACACTTGTTTAGCCTATATTTAACTTTTAAAGTCTACTTGCATTTATTTTTTACGGCTAGGATCATGAGCGGTCTTTAAATATATATATATATATACAGTATTTGAATATATGTGATTTTTTGGTCACTAATATAGTATATGTCAAGGAGAATTCCTAGTTCAGTAATCATAAATACAATACTTGAGGGACCGCATCTTTAAAAAAAAGAAAAAGAAAAATGTTAACCTCATCCCAAAAATGTTCCGAAAAAAAAACAAGTCCTAATTTTTTCCTTTACGTTGGAGTGGGTCAGCTAGTTGGACTATAATATATTCTTCTCTGCACATCTAAAGGCCCACTAGAGAAGGTGGGCTGGACCTTTCCATTCAGGCCCAGTTCAGGCCTTAATTGGGCTTCATTCTTTTCTTATTTAAATTTGTGGGAATCAATGGCTAATAGACAAATCCAATATGGCAGATATTCTTAATAGATAAATCAACAAGTAAGAAGTGTTATATGCTAAGTGCAAGGGAGCTCTATATTCCATGGGCCACTAATTCTCTCTATTGGTGCTGGAAACCCCTCCTTGAATCCAGGTTTTTATTTTTATTCTCATAATCTAAAAATAGAAAAAGATAAAATTAGAGTAATTTGAGCTTATTATCATAATTTTTCAACGCCAAATTATATATAAAATCATTGATTATATTACTTGTACATGCATTCTTAACAGATTTATTGAAGTTGCTGAGCTTATAATGGTATGTTGGCTAGAGATTCAAGGAACAATAAATACTAAAATGTTATCACCAAACACAACCTATGGGCCTATTTGATAGTTAAATTCCCTGATCGTGCTTTTGCTTAGAGACCCTCCCATCCGAGGTTTCTATCGAAGTTGGTGAGCATCAATCATAAGGAACAATTTATCTGAGGTGCAATGGAGCATAAAAATAGAGTTAGGGCGTGATAGTTTGGATATGTTAAGATCCAGAGACATTGGAGGCAGCGTGGAAAGGGTCATTGAAAAGCGAGAAGATGGATGGTTGGAGATTGAATTGGGTGATTTTTACAATGATGGAAGTGAGAGGGAGGTGAAAATGAGCCTAAGAGAAGTTAAGGGTCAGCACTTGAAAGGGGTATTGTTGTTGAGGAATTGAACTTAGGCCTAAGTTGTAATTGGTTAAGGTGATTATTATCAATGAAATAATTTTAGGGTTTGTACAAAAGTTGTTGGGGTAAATGTTTCACATTACAAAAGTTAAAATAATCATCCTTTCAAAAGGGTTTTCTTAATTACCAAATCAATTATAATACTTAAATATTTTCTTTTAACATTTGAAGACTATTTTTCCTAACCGAAATAGTTTTTACCACTACCAAAAATTCTAGCTTGCATCGCACTGCCCAAGAGCTAGTGAGTGATAGAGGTCCGTGGGACCTCATGACCACAACACTTAAAGAAGAAAAAAATAATATTTAACAACGTTAAAATTTCCATTTGACAAAATTAATGTGGGCGTAGAATATGGACAAGTTAGCTAGATGGACCTTTTAATTTCACGTGTGCCTACATCCTTCGCAATGTACTTTAATCATAAGAAAATTTTACAACTTATATAAGTTATGAGATACTAACTATTGTCTATTAGCGAATTATCCCTATTAAATACTTGTCTTCCCATTGTTTGCGATGTACCAAAAAAACATTTGTCGTCATCAGGCCTTACCAATGCCCTGTGAAGGTCCAGCGAGTTTTTTCTATTAAAATCTACACCCCCTCCCTTTTTTTCTCTTTTTAAATAAGGTGATACAGTATTTGAGGTAGAGAAATAGAAAAAAGAAAAGAGTTTACTTATTTTATAAAGGAAATATAAAGTTTTCTTATTTATTTTGTTACCCACATGCTTTAAACTTTTCAAATATAAATTTATTTTTACGACAATTTGCTCTGAGCCCATTTTCTAAAAATGGAAAAATAGTTCAGTGAGTAAAGCAGCTCTTTAGTCCAAATTTCTGAGAATTATGGGTGCTAGTATTTTAAGTTCGAGCTGGTTTTGTTAACTTTGGTATGACAAATAGTATTACCAATTGACCAACTTCACTGGGCTATAAGTTGGGCCATAGCCCATATGTCAAACTAATCAAGAAAAATATTTCAAACTTGGTGTGGGCCTAAAGATTTCATGGGGTGGGCTGGAGCCCGAGTGGGCCCACTCTTAAATTCACCCTTAATACACTAAGGCTCGGTTTAATAATAATATAAAATAGTAAAATAATAACTTATTTGTGTGAAAAGTTATAAAATAAGTTAAAATATGTTGTGAGATACTTTTCACTTTTTACTCATTTTTATGAGTATGTATCATTCATCATTCTTTATTTCTTCTGATTTTTTTTTCTTTTTCACCATCCAAAGAAAAATTTTCAACTAAAAAAGCTAAAATGATAAGAGAACATTGCAACAAATCCCTCAACTTATTTTTCAACTTTCAATATAAATCAATTATTTTTTCTTTTATTTTTTATTTTATTATCAAACAAAGCCTTAATTTCTTGCAGTCGCGAGAGTAGTCCAATGGGCAAAAAGTTGGTTGGTAGTGTGAAATGAATGTACAAGTTTTAGACTTCCATGTTATAAGTACTGTCACATCATATTTTTTAGCATTTAGAGCATCCATCCAAATGTAAATGGCAAGGGCACAGTAGTTTCTAGATCTTATTCATTGTTTTGCAAAGCTTCAATATTTCGATCATATCTTTTCCCATGTGGCATAATTTTAAGCCGAACACAAATATTGATTAAATTGAGTGACACGGAACCTGCATGCCCATTTGACTTGACACGTGAATGAATAAAGCCTATCCAGTGATACCATATTAGATTTCGAATCATCTAATACAAAACTAATTAGCAATGGGCTGGTGTAGTCATCCCTAGATCTTATAGATTGTTTTGCAAGGATTCGATTTCTTAAATATATTTCATTATTCTCATTATTTTTCTCAATCTTTAAAATATTATAATGATATTAAACGATTTAATCATCTTATTTAAAAAACAAATTGATTTAGTCAGGTTGTTAAAATATATTTTGTCAAATCACAAGGATCTTCAAACGTTTTTTAGAAAAGAAAAAGGAAAAAAAGAAAAGAAAAGAAAAGGAAATAAAAGAGAGGTGTATTACACAATTTTATGTGATTGCACAACTAAATTACACCAAAGCTCAACTACTTAATTTTAACAAATGCAAAGCTTACAGCTCATCATGTGAAGCATTAATCTTACCAATTCATTCTATTCTCACCAAAAACAAATCTTAAAATTAAATAATGGCCAGCTAAAGAAATAATGGATAGTGTCCATGATAATCATGCATGCACCCACCAACTTCACCTATTTTATTTTAATGAAGATGATGAGATGATTAAGACCTTAGTAGCAAGAAAAGTATCACTGTTAGTACGTACTTCAAATAGTAATCCTAACATAAGCACCTGTTGTGTTAAATTGGGAGTGTACATTAGAACGACTCTAATGTTGTGGACAAGTGGTTGCATGTGCTTCAATGTGATTGCAGTAGGTGCTAGTAGTGTATACGCTGTGAGTGTTCATGCCACATCGCAACCGTGTGATAAACTTATATACCATAAATGTGTTGTTACATGTCATTCCTGATAAAATATCTTTTGGAAATAAAAGTAAAATCGTGCGGATTGAACTCAAACCTGATATAAAATATATACTTGGAAAATATAAATTAAAATTTTCAAAATATTTTATCATTATTTTAATGCTACACACACAAATAATTTAAACAAAAAAGGTAATATATAATATACGAATGATGTATCATATTGTTCAATATACAACTTTATCTTTTAAATAGAAGATGAAAGGTACATTAAGTCTTTTGAAAACATCATTAGAGAGACAAAATGGCGCAATGTAATTTGATAAAAATAAAAAAGAAATGAAAATCCTTATTATCAAAGAATTTTATATTTTGAAATTATCTTGAATTAGATATTTTATTTTGGACTTACTTTTCAACTCTCCGCAAGTTAAGTATATAGTTGAGGTTGAATTAACCACACTCTAACTAATATAATATCGCTTTCAAAGTCATGTTGCACTTAACCAATGATATCTTGAAAAGTCTTGGATAAAGCTGGTGCTCTAACCAAAGGGCACATTATCTTTTCAATAAAATTAAGTTTCTTTCATCATTTGAATGTTGTATATATAGTTTCCAATATGTTATTTTCTTTACTACCCATAATATTAATTGTGCTTCATTTTTTTATTTTTAGCGAAAGGTTTTAATAATTAAGTAATTGTTGTGTACCAGGATTAATTCAATATTATCTATGTCGGGGTTCGAATCAGTGTCTCCGCCTGCCTTTGAACTAATTTCTGAAAACTTGCATTTACTTTGAATTTGTTAGTTTCTACCAGATACTCCATTACCATTCTTTCAAAAATTAATCAACTACTCTGACGAAAGCCGGAATACCATTTGAGCTAGAGCACTTTGGTCAAATATTTCAGAAACTCTTTTAAGAATTGAACATGATCGATACCGTACATATATACATGATCGAATGAAGAATATATAGCATGGTACGAAAGCTAGGTTACAAGAACATAATCTAGAAGACCAGATCTAGTGAAAATTATAACAGCTATGCTACACTGGTATTATCAATTACGTGATCATATATTATTTGATATTCATGCAAAATTAAATTTATCACTTGGACATTAATTAATGTGATACTACGAGCATGTGAAATTTTAATAGTCGATAATGAAGATATTTATATAAAGTTATGCAATTCAAAGGTAAAAAGAAAATAACATATTATCATTTCTTGTTAAACAAAATATATGCATTACAATTGAACTATCGATTGCAATGATTTATACTTCTGTGTGGTAAGAATATTAAACGGACATATGACATAGTATATGCTATGATTGGAAGACATAATTTAATTGATACTCAATAGTATTACACTGACTAAGATATTTGATCAATTTATCTTATCAAATTTGTTTTAACAATAGTACTCTATTGTTTTGATAGTTGTACACTAGGGTAAAGAAATACAACTATTAAAACATGAATACAAGTGTCAAAACACTTGATCACATAGATTAATCGAATAATTTAGTCAGTCTAGCATTCTTATTTTATGCACATACTCAAATTTTAAGATAATCGTAGGTCAAGGGTCGAAACACATGAGATGCCTTGGTCTCAAATAGATCTATATGCGATTTGAAAAGATGCATGTACACCAACCAATCACCATTTCCCAATGGGCTAGGCATGGGCATAACGTACCCTGTGTTACCACCCCATGGAAAATGGTATGAGCCTAAGGCTGGTGCACCCCAACCGAAGTTCACTTTTTCCATCGGAAATCGCTGCCCTGATGACACTACAACTGCCGATCCCACCTCTTCCTTTACACCTTCACTGATATATACCCTTGCAAGCATTTGCTCAGGGCGGTGAGCCTCCACCCAGTCTATAAGTCCCAAGAAATGATCCTTGGTCACTGCGCTTTCTAAAATATCATGGACCGCGTTTGCCACCCAGTTCAACGGCATCTCCCTAATTTCATCAGATCTCTTTTCCCCGTATGGAATGGACAACACATTCCCAAAGTAGGTCGCGAGTGGATTATCTTTTCTTTTATCATTTTCACATAACTTGTCTCTCCCATCAACCACAATGCCCATTTTGCATTTCTTGTTGTTAGGCGTGTCCTTGGCAACCACTTTCCACAAAAAGGCACTAAACGCCTCAAGCTTACTCCTCTTGCATCTATTATTAGTGCTAGCCAGTGACTGGAGGTGGCAGAGTTGCTTGGCTTCGATATAGTAAATGCGACTGATAATGGATTGATTGTCATTAGTACAAGGTGCTTTCAATGTCGATATTGGAACATAGAGGCGATCGATGGAGGACGAGCAGTAGGAACCAGGGCGGCGAGGATAGAGAAGTGATCGACGAAATGAAGGTACTTGAGATAGTGGTTTTGATTGTGCGATCTCCGCCCACGATACTAGAAACATGTTGGCTGAGTAGGCATCTGCAACTCGATGGTCAACTGTACATGCCACCACCAATGCCCTACATTTTAGCTCTGTGATCTGCAGGAGCGGAGTCAGAAAGTTTACTAGACATACAACTTTTAGTATTAACTTTCCCTTTTTTTTCTTTATTATTTTAATGTATGAAGTGCAATTTCCTTAAAAAAATAAATTTAATCTAGAGTTAGCACAAGATAGTAATTTTTTTTTTTTCAAAAGTAAAGGGGAACCAAATCCAAAGTAAAGGGAGCCAAAAGTTAAAGTTAGGTATTCGGTTATGTCAAATCTCTGAAACATATATTTAACTACCATGTTTCTAATCTGTTGATCATGTATGAATTGAAGGTGACAGGTGACACAGGGTTTAGGTAAATTTTCACTTTTCTAACCCTTTTCTGCAGTTACGTACAAACCAACACAAACTTGTATTAAAGTAGATTTTTGTCTTACAATTATTCAAGTCAGATGAGTTCTTAAATTATTACATATATACAAGTATATTGTGGCCGAAGAAACAAAGTTGGTATGAAAACTCCTAGGGATAAGATTCTAATAAGTAATGATTACCTTAACTATAAAGTCTTACTTACATGAACTACTTAACCATTAATTAATAACTAAATTTTGCTTGTTAGGTTTAGATATTTTGGGGAAAAATAGGTAAAGGCTTCACACATAAAGGTATAAAATGGGTTAACTACCTACTAACAAACACACACACACACACTCTTTAATTACGTGTATACAATATTATATTTAATAATTTCTAACATTAAAAATATATGGTGACATTTTGTCGAGCTTTTCATACTTAAGGCCATGGGTTTAATTAAGTTCCTCTAGTACAAGAAGAATAATTTAAGAATTTTACAGACCTAACAAAACTTCCTATTCATGCTTAATACTAGAATATGCATTAAACTTGTTGATGCGTCTGTAATAATAAACTATATAACTCTTTATACTTTGTAGTTTTATAATAGTACATTTAGGCTCCGTTTGATAGTAACATAGAAAATGAAAATAAAAATAACTAATTTAAGTGAGAAGATGGAAAATAAGTTGAGGGATGTCATGAGATTACCTCTTGCTTTTTATTTTTTTCCATGACAAAATTTTCTTTGAGTGATGGTGGAGAAATTTTTTTCACAAAATATTAAAGGAGGATGGAGGACATATACTCACAAAAATGAGTATGAGATGAAGATGATCTCACCATATAGCTCAACTTATTTTCCATCTTCTCACCCAAATTAGTTGTTTTTATTTTCATTTTCCATATTACTAACAAACAGAGCCTTAAATTCAAGTGATAGAATTAGTTGAGTTGTTAAGAGAGTAAGCTTATATCGTAAAGCTAATAGGTTCAATTCTTAGGATAAGCATTTTTTTTTTTGTAATCAACAAATGGTGATTTTATAATTTTACGAACAAAAATATCTCCCCCGTGTTTAATGTAATTTCAACTCAATTTTCGTGATTGTAAAATGTATTAGAAATTCATGTTGTATTAAGACTTCAAAATACATTATTGTACATGCATCGAGAGTATGTAACACAATTAACACGATTTTAATGATAGATATGAATATATATATATATATATATATATATAAATGCTTAATTATAAAGGAACAAATGCATGGCTGTTGTTTATTTAATTAGCTTAACCATGATTTTAGCCTTGCACCTAACCTGGAAAAGAACAATTAATAGATAAATTGTAAGATACTCTTCAAATAATTTCTCTGACATGTTTCAAAAAGCCAAACATTATATTGCTCCGACGAAAAATATATATTTTATGTTTTTTGGGATATGATAATTCAAATGATAATTTGAATCAAGGGCCATTTGTTTCAAATGGTAAATAGTTCCAGGATTGTTTTGTAAAACTAAGTGTTTTGTAAACAATAATTTTAGCATATATGCTTGGCTGCAAGAATAATTCGCGTAAAATTAGCATAATATATGATATTTATTAGGTGTAAAGTATACGCAAATATAAGATTTGAAGCATGTATATATATTTGGAACTTTTATACCTGAATTCAGTTACATGTGATCGATATTATATGTGTAGGTTCTATTTCAATTTAGAAAAAATCAAACCTACGTGTTTTTCTTAATTTTATTGGTGAGACGTGTTAATTACAACTCTGCGTAGAGATTTTATCCATTTTAGTTAATGATAATAACAGCTTTTTTATAATTTTATATGATTCTGTAAATTGTATCAAAATCGGCTTGTTACTATCCACAGTTGTAAGTATCTCTACAATATGCGTGTATATCACGCCGTAAGACTATTTCTTTCTCGTCGCATGACAAGAAAGAGAAACGTGTTGTAGATACAATTGTAACAGCGAAAACATATATTTTCACTCATGTTATCATGTATCGTCAAGTTTATGTATGTATTAGAAAACAAACACAGTGCAAATGTTAACTTATTGGATGATGTGTTGCCAAAAGGATATATATATATATATATTGGAGGCGGAGTTTAGTATAACAATACGAGATGTCACCTCATCATTTTGTATTTGCTAATAATGCGCACAAAAGGTTTAACACGTCACTTTATATCGTTGAGGTAAGAGTGACTCGAGCTATTAGATTATGTATCTTTTCTTAAGATAACACTTCATTGTACACACAAACTTTTTCCGCACTTTAACAAATATAAAATTATGAATTTGAGCTTATTAACGTGTCCCTCTTAAATTAATATTATTGATTTCTGACCACGTGTACCTGGACCGCTAGTACGCCATGCTTCTTGACTGGTACCAATCTTCCCTCAATGCTCTCATCAGGATTATAAACATTTAGGTCCCTCAGCTCCACGTCAGCAAAGGCCTCAATGAAGTCCACCCCACGGTTGTTACACAAAAGCTCCGGCTCGCCGGCACTGTTCTTCATAATCTCTCCGGCAAACGCGTAGTACAAGACCAAGGCCTCAGCCAAGGCGTTCTTGAGCACGGGCTTTGCTTCTGCGGGGGCGTTTTTGTAAATAAAGAAGACGCCGAAGTCGAGAGGTGGCAAGAGGAGATCTAGGTTTGAGGGTGGTAGCCAGTGCTCTTGCATTGGTAGCATGGCTGCTACTACTTCATTCTTGATTATTTTCACCGCGAAGTCTTGCTTGCACCCCATGCTTAAACAATTGTACCTTCTGTGTGTGTTTTTTCAGAAAGAGAGGGAAGGAGAGTGTGGGGGCTGTGTATTTGGGAGAATCTAAGAGGATACTTATAAGCAAGGTGAGAGGAGGATTCGTGTATGGAAGGATTACCAAAATACCCTGAATTTTATTTGATGACAACATAGTACTGCCACTTATATATTTTTTATTTGCATTTGATTTTCAATATTAATGAGGAAAAATTATTAAAAACACCGGTCATTGTTATGCGAAATTGAAAAGGAGATGAGCAATTTGGTGAAATATTTTATTATTATTTTTATTTTTATTTGAATAAAATTCTTTGACAGGTGTTCGGGTGGAGTAGCGGTTATGAAATTTTTTTCATGAAAAATAAGAAAAAGATGGAGAATATTTCACCAAATCACTAATCTTTGTTTTCCATCCTTTCATTAATTAAAAATGTTTTCAATATTTTTTAAGCTTTTTTATCAAACGGACCCTTAAATCATAATTTTTGTCATGAGTAATGATATATATACCTAGTAAGAGCTAATAGTCAATGTTTTTTGTATTAACATGTTTTTTCAGTGGTATAGTTCCCCCCCCCCCCCCCCCCTCCCCCCAAGTAAATTCATGTACCAAATTAAGTAAACAAATTAATATAGCCAAGTGATGTGTCAAAAAGTGCATTAATTAGTATTTTTAACGATAGTGACCAATACACTTTTACACAACACGTGGACTATTAATTTGGCCATTTATGTTTTTACATGTATAATTAATCTTCCGCATTATTAATATCTATATATATATGTGTGTGTGTGTGTGTGTGTGTGTGTCATTGTTAACAACCACCACCAAATTTCTAGTGACCAATGTTAAACCTCCGGTGAAACTATGCAATGATTGTTAGGATAGCAAAATGGCCCGATGCCACGGGTATTTAACTTGCCCCAATTCGAATGAGGCGGGTTTAGGCCAGGTCGTGTTTGAACCTGGTAGGGTTTGGGTTTTTCAAAATAAAACCCGTACCAGGTTGGGTTGTGTTAAGATTATAATGGAGAAGAGAAAATTATATATTTATTATGATGATAATGAATATAATTTAGGACCCTTTATATAGGGTTAGGAGAATGTTACAATAATGGAAAGAAATAATTCTCCTAACCCTATATAAAGGGTATCGCACAAAAAGAAATTGAGTTTCTTGGCATGAAAATCTCTAATGGTCAGTTTCACTCCCTAGCCTTCAACAAATCTCAACAGACTCGACTGCATATACTTAGAAGATTATGATTCTAGCAATTATACGACTGTTTTCTAGAAAATTAATCTCCGAGTTTTCTGATGTGAGAGATCCACATGAGTTTTCTATTGTGAGAGATCCACTAATTATGGCAGTCACATAGCATACTAATCACATTAAGTGGCAGTCACAGAGCATACTAATCATAGAGTTTAATTGTTCCTTACTTATCTGTGTATAATTTCAAACATCACTTACCATAGCTATCTGCAATCCAAGAAGAACTTCGACTAGAAACCTTAGATAGAACCCTAAAGACGACTACTCACGCTTAAACATTCTTACCCTCTGATACCAATAATGAAGATATAAATTGCTACGAGCGACTGACTACCGAAATTCCTCCTAACCCTTTATATAGGGTTAGGAGATTGTTGCAATAATGGAAAGAATTATAAGGTTAGGAGAATTATAGGGTTAGGATAACGTATTAGAGTGCCAGAGAGTGTTCCGGCAGCAATAGTTTTCCATCGTGATGTAAGGTGACCCTTTATATATGTTGGGTTAGGAGAATGTTATAACAATGGAAAAAAATAATTATAAAGAAATAGATAGTCCTAAATCAATCTAGGATATATGTTATCAATCCATTAGATAATTGATATGCTAACAATATAATCTATAAGATAATTAATACGCTAACAGGTCCGGTTTAGCCATTTAGGAGAATAAGTCGATTGAATCACCCCAACCCAAATATATATATATATATATTATTCCGTATACTAATCAAGTAAGACCTGTAATTTTTTCAATATATCTAAAACCATAATTTTTTCTTTGATTTTCTTTAAAAATGAGAAGGTAACTATGGTCAAAATCATTTATTTTATTATAATAATAACGAAAATCCCTCCCATCCCAAAACCACCACTATTAACACACCCACATGGCCAAGGGTTTCAAGAAAGTAGTAAAGTTATTTAGGGTAAAAGGACACACACACATATATATATATATATATGTAAACATTCTAACAGCAAAAGGGGGCAAGTATTCTTTTATTTTATCTCTTTCCCTCTCTCTTTCCCTTCTCCATAAAACATTATCTCTTTCCCTCTCGTCACGTCACGTACACTTCTCTAGTGAATAACACAACTTACCTAATCTTTTATATATAATTCAGGGTGTTATTTGAAAAAAAATATATATTTAATAATAGTACATTCTATATATATGGAGAGAGAGGTATAGTGGTGTGTGTCTTTTTCACCTCCTTAACTTAGTTTAGTAACTTTCATTTTTCCTTATTAGAAATTTTTTTATTAAAAAAAAGGATTAGAGAAAGATACTTTTTTTTTTAAATAAAGGGCTTTTTTTATTTTATTGATAATATGACTTGCCTTTTTTTTTCATATAATTTTAAAATAAACAAAAAAATACCAATATGTTAAAATATGATGCAATTGAACTTTGCACTTTTTCACTGATATGAACTTTGCAGTCCATATTTCACTGATTGAACTTTGCATCGATATTTTTAGTGCAAAGTTCATAAGTCCATATTTCACTACAATGGAACTGAGTCCAAGTGCAAAGTTCATATTGCTATATTTCACTGCAATATGATTTGGTATATTTCACTGATATGAACTTTGCGGTCCATATTTTTTGTGCAAATTTCATAAAAGGGGTAATTTAGGTAATACATAACATGTTTTTATTAATTAAATGATATTTAAATTTATTCAAATACATTCATTTAAAATATAAAACAAAATAGCCCTTACACAAAAAAAAAATAGGCCCTTCATTCAAAAAAATATTATTTATTGGATTTTTGGTAAAAATCAATATAATAAGCCTTCTAATTTCTAATTTTTTTATTGGATTATACTTTTACTTGCTTATATAATTTCAAGGTTTTACTTTTGTATTTAGGATTGAAATCCTATAACCGTGAGAAGTTAATAAAGATGGTAGATAAAATATAACACC
Source organism: Lonicera japonica (assembly GCA_021464415.1). Taxonomy (NCBI): domain Eukaryota; kingdom Viridiplantae; phylum Streptophyta; class Magnoliopsida; order Dipsacales; family Caprifoliaceae; genus Lonicera; species Lonicera japonica. The sequence goes on from JAKCWG010000376.1 coordinate 52,801, forward strand.
CATTTTGAAAAAAAAAAAAAAAAAAAAGTAACTATCAATAAAAAGTAATTGGTTTACGAAAATGTAAACCGATGCCAAAGGACGTACTTATGTTGCGCATATTATGAATATAAAGAATATCACTTAATCTATGTGAGAATATATGCTCACTTTAATGTGAATTAAAGTTTTGTATAATTTTTTTATAAACGAGTTGTTAATATGTTTTACGTACAAGAACATACTAAACATAACCCACAGTTAATTAATATATTTTTTAAAAACTGTAGTTCAGCATTACAATAGAATTTATTAAGAAATGTAATTTAGCTATACAATTGGGGTAGCCTTCACCTATTGATAATCCCTAACGCTGTGTTTGGGAGTTTAGGAGAGAAAAGAAGAGAAAGTTTCCATTCGGAGGGAAGAAAAAGGGAGAGAAAGGAAAATAATTCTCTCTTTTGTTTGGGAGTTTAAGAAGGAATAGAATGCTACAATCTCTCATTTTCTCACCCTTTCTCTCCAAATCAAAACTCCCAAACATAGGGTAAAAGATTTGAAAATTGTCTTTCTGGTGTCTAAATATTAATGAAGCCTTTTTTTAAAAAAATAATAAAAAAAATTCTACTTTCTCCGTTCATATTATAATATATATTTACACCACATTTTTTTATTATAAAATAAACTAATATGAAAATTATTTTTCATGTTTATAAAAGTGATTACTTGAGAATGTCCTATTTTAAACTTTTGCAGAGAGCCTTTTCCATCACAAGACTCTAATGGCCAGGAGCTGTGCATAGTCGGTAAAATAATGGTTTTTCTTTTTTTTTTTTAATAAATAATCTTTGGAACAAAAGTATCCATTGAAATATATTAATAGAAGTTGGATGCTAAATGAACTGTTGTGTTGATACGAAATTTATTAAAAATGATTAATTTTTTCCGTAAATTTTGTTTACTACACGTTATAAAACCAAATTTTCAACTATAGGCTCCCACGTATCTATTTTTATGAAATATAGACTTATTTTACGAAAATATTATTCTTTATCTTCAAATATATATATAAATCATTATATGATTTTGATCAAATCATTCCAACAAACCACATTTTTTCGGACAAAGCAATTCTATGGGAAAAAGAAGTGGTACCTGACCAATTAATGGAGGATTGTTTACCAAGATATATCCTATATAAGGTAATTAGTAAAAATGATCCCTAACATTTGACCTAAATCTCTCGCTCGTCCCTAAAGTTCATTTTTCGGTTGAAATATTTTTAAAGTTTTTAATTTCAGTTAAAGTATTAAAAAATGTGTCGTAAAAGAATGGTTTGTCACAATCAGGTGCATTTTTCATCCATCTTTTTAACAGCGCATCCAATTTTAGACAAGTGAGAGAAAATTAGAAATTTTAAACATGCTTCAACCGAAAATTGAACTTTTGGGACAAGCGAGAGATTCGGGTCAAACTTTAGAGGCCATTTTTGCTAATTACCCTCCTATATACGTACTATGTTATAAAGCTGAAGATAATTTGACAGTTAAACTGAAGCATTATCATATTTTGCTTATTATAATTTTACCTTTGCAAACATGATTTGAAACTCTAAATCACTTTAGGTGGATTTTTAGCTAGGAAGATATCCCACATGGAAAGCTATTTTTGTCGTCCAGCAACTTTATTATTCCATCACTAAACTCGTTTTCCAACTTTTGATATAAATTAATTATTTTTACTATTATTTTTAAATTTGTTATCAAACAAAACGTTCTAACAATAAAAAATAATGCTTGTACTATAATTAAATTTCAGTCACTTTCATTTTTGCTTGCAAAAGTCATGTATTAGGGCAACTGCTCTTCTCCACATTGAATTTTATACATCCAAAGAAAGGAGGAAGAGAGTGACATTGTTCAAAACTCATGTATTTGGATCTTTTAATTTAATTATAAATTGTGTCAATTTGACTAAATCCTAATACTATTTCATTTGTGCCTAAGTTTTGTTCGATCAATAATTATCAAATTAGTGATTTTTCGTAGTTTTTGTCGCGGATTAGTCTGTAACAAATATTTATAAGTGAGATTTTATTTGGGGCAAGCTACTTTTTTTTTTTTTTTGAAAGCCTAAACAACAAACTCAATTATTATACGCAAAAAGGCTAATAAGTGAGTCTGAGAATATGAAATTTCAGCTTTCCGAATCTAAAATACAAATGAGGCCCAAAAAAAGGCCAAATAACCCTTTTTATAAAACTATTGTTTCTTGTCTTCAAATCTTAAATATTTTTTTCATCGTTTTTCAATTTTACAATTGGATGTGCCAGAGATTTTAAAAATTCATATCAACAAAATATGTGGGAAAGAAGAATTGGACATTTGACCAATTAAGGGTTGCTTGCCACACAATCAACTACTATGTTATAAAAATAGAAGGTAATTATTCGAAATGGTAATTATTCGAAATGTTTGATGGAAGGAGTATGATTGAAGGGGAAAAAAATTCTTAGAAATTAATGTTTTAGAATTTAAAAACTAAAAATGATTGTTTAACACTAAATATATTGGAAAAAAACATAAATTGCTCCAAAATTTATATTTATTAATAATCAAGAGGGACCACCAAATTTTAAACATAAATTTCTCCATATGGCAACTAGTTTTGTAGTCAGTAATTTTCTATTTCCAAAGAAATAAAGGAATAATACGCACTCGGGTGGACCTAGCTATGGTATTAAACTAATTTTAGTCAATTTGGACGTTGAAGTATCAATTGTCGATTTGACTTTTAAGTTGCCATGTTTTGTTTAAAAAATTTACCCCCTTTTCTGCTTATTAATAAAAAATGGTGATTCTATTTTCACCCTCAATAATACTTGATTTCACTTTCACTTTTTATTTGATTGTTGAGTATCGAGTAAGGAGACGTTATTTTTTTTTTTTAATTAATCATTCATATCAAAGACAATTACATAGAGTCAGACATAGAATTATGTCGCCCTAGCTAACTATGAACTACATAATTCGCTGACCAAAGAGATGAATATGTAAGCTTTGCTTCGCGTTACCCTCATGAGAGTCTCCCAACCGAACCGAACCGCCGAACCGAACCGAGAGAGCAGCTTCAGCTTACTTCTACGTCACCAACCACACGAACTACACGAACCATACCATATGCATCAACAACCACCCACATAAGAGGTGGACATATCCAACCACCCACAAAGGGTGGACAAACCACTTTATTAAGTACCACTTTATTAAGTTCGAATACCGCATCCATGGATTTTGAACCTGTGACCTCTCTAATACAAGACTAGAGAGGATGCCACTAGGCTACAAGGCCATTGGCAAGGAGACGTTATTTAATTCTTAATGATCGAGTATAAACTTATTACTCGATATTTAAGAGACTAGTTAGGAATAATTAGGTTTATATTCGGCCCTAAAAAACCGAATAACAAGCTCTTACTCGATATTTAAGAGCCAAATAAAAGGTGGAAGTAAAATCAAGCATTATTGAAAGTAGAAATAGAATATTCACCCAAGGAAAATATGTGGTCCAAACTTCAACTATTTTACATCCAAATTTAAACTTACATGGTAATAAATTATAATATTCGCACAGGTTATTCAAGTTTCAGTCATATTCTTATCCTCTTTTCTCTTCTCAAACCACCCGATGAATCTATTGCTTGTGTATGCGAAAAAAATTCAACTATTTTCGCGTGTTATAGTGTTTGCATGTCCCTTTTTAAATTGGTTTTTTTTTACAAAAAAGAATTAAGACATTGTTAAAATTAAATTTTAGATACATTTTTGCCATTGTCAATAACAGTGACGAGAGAAGTTTTGATCGATGATTCCAATTGAACATTGTGACATTTGAAGTATTTTGTTCTTAAACTTTATTTATCATAGTTAAATACCATGACACGTGGTGCGCAAAAGCATATAATTTGGTACGTTGAGGCTTAATTAGTCACATGAAGATCGAGATACAAAGTTGAAAAATATATGTTGATTGAAAATTTATTCGTGATTTAAGGTAAAGGAAAACTTACAAATGACGATTTTAGTTCTAAACTTATTTTTTTTTCTACAGATGTTGGATTTATGAATCCTTTGTCGGGTTAGAGAGTAAACATCTATAGCTTTCTTTTGATATGTATATATTATCAACCCTTAACTCCAACTTTGGAAGTTGCAACAAATCAGAGAAAAGACTACACATGCACCAAATAATGTTTTGATATGACATATGTTTGTCGCTTTAAGAGATCTTAAGCAACTAAAATTCATATGTTAGTCGCTTAAAAGCTTCCATCGACAGTTTTTAGTCAAAGTCAAAGGACTTTGACCAGACTAGTTAAGAGACTGAGTTTGTGCATTATCAGTCGCTTAAGATCTCACTTAGGTGAATAACAGTGCATTCTCACACGCTTAAGTATAATTTATTTTAGTTAAGTATGAAGCCTTTTCTCATAATGCATTTTGGTCAGAGGAGAGGCTATTTGGGCGATTTTGGGCTATTTTGAAGTGCAAATTTTCATTTCCATCACTAAAGGCTTTGTTCTTGCCTCCTATTTAATCTCTAGGTTAGTATAATCTCTCTTATTCATCTTAATTTGTTACTAAATTTTGTGTTCATAATAGCTAGGTTAAGTTAATTAGTATTAAAAATGTAGTTTTAGAGTTAGTTTAAATATATATATATATATATATATATTATGTATGATACTATATTTATTTATTATTATATTTATTTATATTTTATAAATAAATATATAAAAGAAAATTATATAATATAAATTACTATTACTATTATTATTATTATTATTATTATTATTATTATTATTATTATTATTATTATTATTATTCATTATTATATTATTATTATCATCATTATCATCATCATCATCATCATCATCATCATCATGTTATTATATGAGTTTGGATAAATTATTATTGCATGTATGTTAATTTCATTACACTATTCTTGATATTTTTAGTTTTTTCAGCATAAAGATATATTAAACTTACGTTTCAATTGTTCACAACGTTAGATTAGACTAGAGAATGATTTCAAAATAGACTAATTGATTTTGTCAATTTAAATTCATCACACATTAATTTTTTTAACGTTACGTGGTTGGATTATGATTAAAAGACTCTTTAAAAAATTTAAAACAAGTCGATCCAATCTGATATACTTTTAGTTTTTTTAGCATGCAGATATATTGAACTTATGTTTCAATTATTCACAACGTTAGATTAGACTAGACAATAGGTTCAAAATAGACTGATTAATTTTGTCAATTTAAATTCATCACACGTTAATTTTTTTATTCTATTATTAGATTTTTTTTTATTTTACCGTGCCACATGACACGGGTATACCCTAGTATATATATAATATATTATGTATGATACTATATTTATTTATTATTATATTTATTTATATTATATATATAAATATTTATTAAAAAAACATTTAATATATAAAAGAAAATTATATAATATAATATAAATTACTATTATTATTATTATTATTATTATTATTATTATTATTATTATTATTATTATTATTATTATTATTATTATTATGATCATCATCATCATCATCGTCATATTATTATTATCATCATCATCATCATCATCATCATCATCATCATCATCATCATTGTTATTATATGAGTTTGGATAAATTATTATTGCATGTATGTTAATTTCATTACACTATTCTTGATATTTAAATAAAGGATTATATATTTTTAAATGCTTTGATGATTTACGTACAAGAAAAATGCTTTAAATAAATTCATATCTATTATCATTATAAATTAAACATAAAATATTCGGAATAAGCAAGGAAGCACAAATACGTATTTTATATAATACAATACGACACTAATTAGGGATACGATGAATCTTTAAAAATTAAGGATTTGATACTTAAAATTAAGACTTCTTTATATTATATATATATATATAAAGAAGTCTTAATTTTAATAAAATATATCAATATATACCTAATTCTATAAATGTACAAATAATTTAAGTGTTTTTCTCTTTTTTTGTGAAGATCGTCTAATTAATATATTTAACATCTATTAATTATTTTTTTATTAATTTTTATAATAAATAATATATATATATATACATATATATATATAGAGTCCCTTTCCTATACGGATTACTATTCAGGGACTGCCCGTACGGATTGGGCCATTTGGCACGCTTCCCGATGGAATTTTTTGATGAAATTTTTGAGGATGTTTTTCATCGTGTGTAGAACATCTCCACCAAATTTCATCAAAAAATTCAACCGGGAAGTGGGTTAACTACGTGATTGAAAAATATTGGTCCAGAAATAGATATATAAAATCCAATTTTTTTCAATCACGTAGTTAACCTACTTCCCGGTTGAATTTTTTGATGAAATTTGGTGGAGATGTTCTACACACGATGAAGAACATCCCCAAAAAATTTCATCAAAAAATTCCATCGGGAAGCATGCCAAACATCCTAATCCGTACGGGCAGTCCGTGAACAGTAATCCGCACCTGAAATTTTCCCCATATATATATGTATATATAAAATAATGTATATATATTTCGTGAATAAATAATAGGGAACATGGAATAGGGTTGGATGCAGTGTTCACTACCTGATAAAAGGTTTTAAAAGACTGACTCTCATAGTCGCTTAAGGCCTCTTCTCCTTCTCTTAATTCTTAAGAGACTAACTATCAGTCGCTTAAGTATAGTCGCATAAACCTAGTGGCTGTAGTTAAGTGACGGAGAAATATGAGTCCGTCGCTTAAGAAAATCTTAAGCCACGGACTCAAACTCCGTCGCTTAAGACTTAGGCGACTAAAGGAAATAGATTAGTCGCTTAAGCAAGCCAACTTAAGCGACTGACATTGGGTTTGTCGGTCTCGTAAGCTGGGTAGTTAAGCGACTAACATAGCATTTGTCAGTCTCTTAAACTAGGTCACTTAAGTGATTGACAATGTATCTCCCAGTCTCTTAAACTAGGTCACTTAAGCGACCGATAATGTATTATCAGTCTCTTAAACTAGGTCACTTAAACGACTGACATAGAAATTGTCAGTCTCTTAAGCTGGCTGACTACGCGAAAACAACGCGAGTTATTACACCCAAGTGCAGGTGGTCGGTCAAGTTATAAAAACTTGGTAAGTCCGAGGTCGATCCACGAGGAGGAGGGTAATTCTTTGACTTAGGAAAATTTCTTTCAAGAGGAAGAAGAGAAAAATAAAGAAAAGATGAAATATGGAGATAAATGAAATGAGAATCAATAACTAAACTAACTAAGGGCAATATAAATAAATAAACCATGCAACTAAAACTAATCCTAAAGGTAGCGAAACATTACTGTGTTAACGGAAATAAATTAACATAAAAAAATGGAATAAAGCTAAATTAAATAAATAATAAAATAACGTGCTAAATTAATTAAATGCGTGAAAAAAACTTTAATTAAAATTAAGAATAAAAAGCGTTAGGGGTATCCATAAGTTTCGGGTAACACAACGGGCAATTCGGTGGATCGAGAATTCTTTTCTAATTAATTTTTCTTTAAAAATCAGCGTACTTTTCACAAGCTAAATGATCTCATAAACTCATATTTTTTGCAACAATTCATGCGTGACATGAACTATACGTACCAATACTAATTATGGAATCAATTCGCATTACTTAATTTTATCGAAAACACTTGTTTATTAAAGTGGAGTAGTGCTTGACACTACAAAACCTTTTATTAAAAGTGAGTTTAGAAATATTAAGTAAAAGCCACAATTTAATTCAAATAGTTTAAAACATGATTAAAATCAAATTTGAACTAAAACGGGCGGTAGAAACACAAAATTGGCAATTTCGGTATCAAAAAGTAAGGATTAAAAATACTACCGAAAACAGCGCACTTAAGTTTGAAATCTAAAAAGATACATAACCAATTAATTTAGAGAGTATAGACCGCTCTCTAAGTTAACTAGTTAGGGTTTAGCGCAAAAATAATGATTCAAACTAGTTTGGTTCTTTTGTCGAAAATATTTTATTAAATTTATTATAAAAATATGTTATTAGCATACTAGGATAATAATTTAATAAAAATCAGATTTATAATGACCTATTAACCAATGAAAAATTAATTAGAATTGAATTAGGGTCCGAAAAATTATCGCGTCGGCATACTTGTTCCTTACGGACCCCTAACTAATGAACTAGCCAAACATATTTAATAAATTCATGGACAATAAAATAATTAAATAAAACAGCATATTTATATTCAAGAATACAAAATTAATTAAAAACATAAGCATATAAATATACTCAAAATTTTAAAGCAATCGAAAATTAAAAACATACGCAAAATAGAAATTACGGATAAACACTTTTGAAAAATAAACAGTTTGCCAGCTACACAAATGGTCTACTGACTTTTGAAAAACTTGGGATTTGAGTCTCCAAATCAGTAGGGTTTTGTAGAGAATTAAAATACGTTCGTTTTGATAGGTGAATCATCGAAATCGGCCAATAAACGAAGAAGTTATGATTAAAATAAGAAAACACATATTTTTAGGGTTCTACACGGGATTCTACGCGGAAATTCCAATAAAAAATTATAAATTAAGCATTAATTTCAATAAATAATCACATTCAAACACAATCAAAACATTAATGAACATTAATTGAAAGAAATTAAAAATAAAATTGAAAGAAAAATAAACTTACAATTACGCAGTTATTGAAGAACTGTAATGAGACTCACGCAAACTCAAATTGAAATAGAATTATACGATGTTTCTTCTTCAATACAAGCCATAAACCAAATGAAAATATCTCTCTGATAGTTACGCAAGGAAATTGGGAATTATTGAAGAACAAGAATGACGGCTGTTCTCCTCTACTCGAAGAAAAATAATCACGGCCCTTCTTCTCTTACTCAAAATTAAACCTAAAACCTAAAAATATCATCGACATTTAATTCTTCTTTTTAAAATTCAAAAATTAAACTAATTAATAAAATAAAATAAATAATAATAAAGATAATAATCCAAAAGCTAAAAATAGCTTTGTCGTCTATCAAGTCGTTGGCTCGAGAGACTAAGTCTTCCAGACTAACTTCTCGGGTCAGCTAAAAAATAATAATTAAAACTTGTTGGCCGCGGGATTCGAACACTGGACTAAGCATGACTAGGGAGCTGGTCACTTGCCATCTAGGCTAAGGACCCCATTCGATAAATATGTGCATCATAAAGTTAGGTATTCTTTCGCGCAGGAATCTGCTCCTCCAGCGCACTGTTCGTATTTCGGCCATAGCTTTTCACTCCGAACTCCGATTGATGCAAGATTTTCGCTCACGCGTAGCTAACTCAAAGATCTACAACTTTTGTCTCAGGAGTTTTCTTCAGATTCTGTACGGATAAATTCCAGAAATTACCGGAACAGAGATGTTGCGCGCGGTGAATCTCTTCTTCATTCAAAAATTTCTCGGTTTGATTCAAATGACTCTTTTTTGCTTGGGACTACTCTATTGGCTTCTCTTAGTCTCTTCCATCAACTTTCTTCATTCTTGAGCTTGGAATTTGCTTTCAGTTCACTTCTTGAACTCAATTCAGCTCCGAATTTGACCGGCAATGACTAACTTTGGGGGAATTTGCTTCTAGATTCGTTCTTGTTCATTTTTAACCTGTAAAAAGGGTAAAATGCACTAGAAACAAACATACTATCATATTTCATGATTAAACTCAATTCTTATCAATTTAGGATAATTAAAATCAAATTCATGCATATTAAGCCACCTAAATACATATAAAAATGCAATATTTTGGCTTAATTACTGGCCACTTAAGCAACTGACATAGCAATTGTCAGTCTGTTAAGTGAAGAAGTACTATTCCACAAGCATGTTCAATTCTAGCAACCTGCAGGTTTGCCAAACCTGCAATTTAAATCAATTCAGACCTACAATTCAAACCTATTCACAACCAAACTTGCAATTCAAACAAGTACGATTTCAACAACTATTCACATAAAAAGTCAACAAAAATACAAGTGTATAATTCACAAACAACATAAAAACATTAATTATAGTTCATTTACAACATTGAAAACTTGTTCAAAAAAAATACAAGTCTAATAACAAAAGTTGCGAAAGTACAAATTTAGTTAAATAAACAAGTTCATCTCTGACTGGTATTGGAACCAGTCGCCGCCTCACGGGTCTCCTTAAGCTGCCTCCTCACGGGTCTCCTTAAGCTGCCTCACCATCTCATGAATATCTGCGTATTATCCCTCAAGCTGGCGAATGCGCTCGTTCGCTGCCGTGAGTTCCTCCTTCGTAGACTTGAGTTCCTCCTCTTGAAACTTGACCTTCTCTGCCAAAATCAACTCAGAAGCAAACTCCTGAGCTCCACCCCTCTCCTTAGGCAACTTCCGACCTGATCTTCCCAAGCCAAAAATCTTCGTCCCTCTCGTCGCACCAATCTCTCCCTCGATAACACTCACTTGTGATGCAAGTGGGAAAGTAATCATCGTTTCGTCCTCGCCATCCTCGCGCAGGGAGTGTTCGACTCTTTGTTCTTCTATGAGAGCCGTCACCCTAGCTCTCATTTTCTCCTGCAAATAACAATCCAATAACTTTATTATTAAATTAAACTCGCATCATTGTTATAAATAAAGAAAGAATCTTACCACTATTTAAGGGGCGTTCTTCTGATATGCTTCCGCATAAGCCTCAATGTGAGGGGAGGGTGCTCCCTTGAGCTCGTGATTCTTCGCCCTAAAAAAGAACGGAGTCGTCCCCGAACAATGATCTTTCTTTTTCTCTGACCGCCTAATTTTTTTCATTCTTTCGCACAAGGCCTACAAGACATTTTACCATTTACAAACAAATATACATAATTAATTATATAACATATTCCAAAACACAAATAATAAAGAGAAAGAGAGATAAAGAATTAAAAAACTAATATAAAGAGATAGAATCAGACATTACCACAAAAACGGGGTCTTTGAAGTGTTGCAACAGGTATTGCCACTGCTCCAGCCGATGAAGGAACTCAAGAGGGAGGTCCTCCCCATAAGTCTCGAAATGTCGCTTACCGTCGCTTTTCCACTACTTGTAACGCTCGGCTGCGACGTCTTGAATAAATTCGAACAGTCGATTATCATCGAGAGGAATGATATAGTTGACCTGTAAAACAGAACATAACATTAGTCGAAAACACAAAAATTTGTGTAAGTAAATAAAAAAAATAGTAATTAAGTCGTAAATGAACAATGAAAGTCATTTAGTAGCCCTTACCGAAAGGTAGTCGTACACAATATGCTTATGGTCCTTAGGCAACTCCCCATATATCTCGGCTAGCATAGGAACTCTATCTCGCACGCAACTGCCTATGTCATGTGAAATGAGGCTGTGAATCGCCGGCCCCCTGTGCTTATCAGAGTACTCGACAACAATCTTCCCCCCAACCCTGACCATTTGCTGGGTCTTGGCACCGATCACAGGACCTCTCCTCTTCTTGGGGGCCGACGTACCTACACAAAATGATGCAAAGTTAATATAATCACCATGTATTATAAAAGTAAGTTGTTGTAAAAGTTTATAACAAATACCTGAAATATTTAAATCCAAGTCTTTGTAGCGAATGTTGCGAGCAACGAAAGTACCAGTACTGGCGTTGCTGGCGGTGGTAGATGCAGTAGCAGAGGCAATGGTCGTATCGACGGGAGAGGCAGTAGCCGTATCGGGGGCAAAAGATCTCGGCGGAAGGTCCCAGATCTTAAATGTTGGTGGCGGTGGTGGTGGAGACATGTCCGTCAATAGAACGAGTGGTTGTGGCTGTGGCTGTGGCTGTGGCATGGAGCGCTGCATGAAGGACAATTGCAACTCATAGTCGTCCTCGATTTGACTTAGTTTCTTGGATTTGCGACTCGGATTCGGAGGCATCGTCAAATTCTAAAAAAGTTCTTATGTATCTTAAATGACAATTAATATCACAGAAGAAAATAGGTTGCATTTTTGCCTATATGAAAGTTAAAATAAGACAAATCAATTCAACAGGATAAAAGACCAAATGCAAATTACAAGCTTGATATTCGAAACTAAATAACCATACAAGAGCCAAAAAAAAATCAAAGTATATAATTAATGTAAAATGCGTACATAGTTATCATATGAAAACAACATTTTGTTTAAAACTTTTAAGGTTAGTGATTGATGAATGGAGTTTTTAAAGGCCATAAACTTTTAAGGCCATCATTTTCTTTTATTTTTATTTTCAGTTGTTTCACAGAAACAATTACAAGTTGCCAAAATGTACCGTACATTTTAATGGAAGTCTTTGATATATGGTTAAGCAGTTGTAACCAAGATTATTAGTTATTTTAAATTATTTTGATTTGTCAAAAAAATACATTTAAACTTAATGAAGTCAATATTTGTATATTCACAGAATACCACACTTGTATTCCTATTTTAATTCTATGGTAAAACTCACAAATTAGTGTACAATGATGAAATATTACTTATGCCAAAACATAGGTAAGACATATATATTTATTGAACCCAATTAATTAATGTATTACAAATATGTTATTTAGTTGACTGGGTCAATAACAAATGAATTACAAAAAAAGTCCTTATGTGCACAACTAACAGTTACCAAAACTCACCTCCCATGCTAGTGTGCGTGTCTAGATAGATAGATATATTCTTATTTAGATGGAACTTTATATATAGCATTCTAATAGGTTGATTCCAAATGCAAGAAAACCTCTCCAAAGTGATACTCTATAAAGTTGCAACTTCCATTTAGTATAAAAATCAGTTGATCAGAGGAGCTCAGCCCCAACTTATATTTTACAGAAACCAAATACAAATAATCAATTGTTACACACCAAAGATATATAGATATATAGTTGGATTATCCTACCTCTCGGTGTAACTGTGGTGGAGGTAAAAGAAATCAATGAGCAAGAAGAGTCACTAGTGTCGGTGGGTATTGGTCGTGTACACACTCTACCGACTGTAATAGGCAACAAATTACCACCTAGTATACAGCACCACAAAACAGAGAACATGCCAAAGCCGAATATAAAACATAACAATAGAATTTTGTTTAGGATCACCGAATATAAAAGAGGATATGGTCAGTTCATTATAAGTGTAGAAATCTATCGAATGTCCAACTCTGCTGTATATGTGCAATAGTTGGTGCATTCAAATGGATTCAGAACAGTTCATGTATTTGGAGCTGTTGGCCAATGATGGCTTACTAATAAAACAATTCATTATCTAAGCTATATAACAAAGAGAAATGAAATTTATACATAAACAAGTGTGAGCCAAACTTTAAAACCACGCATCTGAATAATTCTAAAAAAGATGGAAATCAACTGAATAACAAGTGTGAGCCAAAGTTTATACATAACAAAAAGAAACTTAAATTACCAAAAGTTCTTAAACATGGAAATCAACTAAATAATTCACAGGAAAAATGTCATTAAGATAGACTCTTCATTTCTCAACCCTAGAAAATCATATTTATTACTTCCAAATTTTTTTGTGAGAAATAAAAACCATGGCCGGCCTGAAGTGGAAACGAAATTTGGGGCTTACTCGTGTATAATACCTACCAAATCATGAATAATACCTAGAGAAAATCAATAAACAGTCATTACACTACATAAAAATATATTTTTTTTCCTGGTGGTGGGTGGGGAGGGGTTTAAGTCAAATTTATGAGAAATTAGACATTTTCTCCCATTTTTTTTAGAATTCCTTAAGATTCCCCCATATGTAGGGGAATAAGTCTAGGGATTATGAAAAACATTGGGTGTAAATCTAATTTCATGTTAAGAACAAGGAGCAAACCAAAAAATCCCAACATACAATAATGAGAAAACATAACCTACCTTTGATATTCCATAGTTCACTAAACCAGAACCAATTGCTGATCGGGCAAAATCAGCTTCCCCAAATGTCATGCACTTGTATTTGTAGAAATGAATTCAAATAGACAAAGGGAGCTAAAAGGAACAAATTCCAATATTAGCTAAACGGCCAACTTACTCTCCAATTGTTCCATCCACCCAAATCCGTGTACCCAAGTATTTGTAATCTCGGAAGGTTTTAACAGCGCACCTAGAGCATAAGTTAAAAAAAATAAGCAAGAAAAAAAATGAAGAAAGAAAAGAAAAAGAGGGGAATGAGGCAAATATATGCAAGAAAATGAAAAAGATGCTCACACAAAATTATTGTGTAAGGTACCAATTTTGGGGTGATCAATGAATCTACTCACAAGCTTCAAAGGAGAGCGCGCAGATCTGCAATTAAAGTAATGGTATCTCAAAGACCACCTTGAGCAATGCATATCTGATTGAAAGAAAAAATATATATGATTTTAACCTGTATATGTTCCACTTCCCCGTATCCAGTATCTCTGGAAGCACAACACTGTATCCCTGCTCTGCGTATAATTTGATAGCACCATTAATCATATTAAAATATGGAACAAAATAAGAGAAAAATGGAATATAGAGCCCAGCTTAACCTGCTAAGTACAGGCATTTTATTGATGTAAACAAGACCCCACACAAATTAGTACGTGCATTATTTGAGTTGTTACAACTGATAACTAAAGATGAAAATAATATACTAATCGCTCATAAAAAATATTAATGAAAAAAAAAAGCAATAGCAAGCATCTAAAGTTCTACACTGGACTACGTGACTAGGGAGATTAACCTTAACCCATACCGATGTTCTTCAGGGTCTTTTTTACTTGTGCGTATAACTCAGGGTACTTGTTTCCAGGAGGTAACAAATTTTTTCCATACAAACACCATTCATTGTAACATTTGTCTGACATTCCACGCTTTGGTTTGATCTGCATCGATTTAAGAATTAAACCCAACACAGTCTCATTACTACCCTCGTACAACGGAGTATGTGCTTTTGTTAAAAGCCTGTTATATTTGTCCATCGCAGCTTTGGCAATAGGGTCAATATGAATTTCAATATTAACATCATTTACAGCATCAACAAAAGTTGTATTGTAAGATTCACGAAATGGAAAAGCATCGCCCAGAATTTCCATAGTAGAGTTTATGGAAGAATCGACAATACTACTGGAAGAAGCCAAATTCTGTAGATATACCTCCCTTTGGTCCCATAATGAAGGTATGTTTGAAGCTTTACCGTGTTAGTCCCATATAATATACTCCTCCATAATACCATTACCGGTCAAGTGCTTATACATCTCATTCACATTAAGCCGTCGTTTATAATTGCGACACTTTGTGCAGGGACACTTGTACAATCCGGTCGGTTCATTAGTATTTTGTACTACAAATTCCAAGAATTTAAGTACCCCCAGAATGAAAGGGTCTGAACCTCTACAGCAATGCATCCAACTCTTATCCATGTTCCCTATTATTTATTCACGAAATATATATACATTATTATATATATATATATTATAAAAAATTATAAAAAAATTAATAGATGTTAAATATATTGATTAGACTATCTTCACAAAAAAATGAAGAGAAAAACACCTAAATGATTTGTACTTTTATAGATATAGACATAGATTGAATATATTTTATTAAAATTAAGACTTCTTTATATATAAATATTCCCTATTATTTATTCACGAAATATATATACATTATTATATATATATTATAAAAATTTATAAAAAAAGGTTAATAGATGTTAAGTATATTGATTAGACTATCTTCACCAAAAAAGAAGAGAAAAATACCTAAATTATTTGTACTTTTATTGATATAGATTGATTATATTTTATTAAAATTAAAACTTCTTTATATATATATACATTATTATATATATATATATATATTATAAAAATTTCTAAAGAAAATTAATAGATGTTAAATATATTGATTATACTATCTTCACAAAAAAAGAAGAGAAAAACACCTAAATGATTTGTACTTTTATAGATATAGATATAGATTGAATATATTTTATTAAAATTAAGACTTCTTTATATATATTCCTTGATCTTGATCTTCATGGATTTTCATTGTGATGATTTTGATCTTCTTGCTAGTCCATTGCTTTGTTGACTTGATCGAATATTGATTGAATGATCCTTGTCAAGCTTCCTTTGAGCAATCATGTTATTCTTGATTTTTCAAATAAGAAATCTATAATCTTAAATAAAAAACATGTTAAATTACACATGATTGATTTATTGTCATATTATACTAGTGTCTCTCTAATCATTTGCAAATCTTTTTGAAGTTTTCATATTTCTTTTAAGCTCGAATTTTTGGTTATGTATGCTCTTTTATAGGTTGATATAGATTTGGGCAACTATGAACGATTCTTGGATGTTAAACTTATTAGAGACAACAACATTACCACTGGAAATATATATCAGATGCTTAAACTTTTTAATTATGCTTTTGACCTATCATTATGTATATAATTTAACTAAGGTAATTAGTTTATTCTTTTTTTTTTCTACTAGTATGTCCTTAAGAAGGAACGGAGAGGTGATTATCTTGGAAAGACTGTCCAAGTGATCCTCATGATTAAATAATTTATAGTTTATTATTTTTTCCACAACATGCAAATAATGAACTTCTCATCACGATTCTATGTGGAATTGATTTCAAGTTGTTCCACACATCACGGATGCCATTAAGGATTGGATTAAGTCAATCTATGTCATTCATGTGGATGGGAAAGAGAGTCCCGTAGATGTTTGTGTGATAGAGTTTGGGGGGGGGGGGAGGGGGCTATAGGTGAGTGCTTTATTAAAGAGTTAAACTTATGATGAACTGAGCCCTATATATATATCTCTCAATGCTCAGTTTTTCTATATCGTTCGCCAGCATAATTTGAATTATTTTTCAATTCACATGTGACATTGAATCAATGCCATTTATAGAGGCTTTGCGGCAACTATACTTTTTAGTTGTTAAGGCTACATTGCTTATTATATTTTAGAAGGAGTGTTTTTAGGCTCTGTCGGATATTCTTTTATAAGTTCCTTCACTCTAACATTTTATTTTCCGTCTTTATGATACTTTAGTTTGGTATGTTTTATTTTCTTATTTGTCAATTAAAGGGCTTAAATTCATAAAGCTCTAGCTGTCAACTCATTTTCTCATCTTGAAATGACTCTCTCTTTTTTATACATATATTTAAGGACAATGTACTCTAAATTGTAAAGAGTCCCATTGTTTGGTCTGAGAAGCATTAAATATATAAGCATAAAGGCTGCACAGAGAGGTTGTTTTTGTGACGCCAATATCACATTAACTACCTCACTACTGTTCTTCAGATGCCAATGTCATATTAACAACCTCAACCTGTATCCTGGCTGGGAATTGAAACTATCATCTATGATCTATTTTCAGGTAGATAACATGGTAAAAATTGTGGATGAAGAAGTATACTCTTTTAAGCAAATTTGAGTAGGGACATTCGATGCAATTTGATCAGTGTTCATATTTAAATAAGTAAATAATGACCTCCACATATTTGTTGGACAAGTGAAAGAGTTATGTTATGGCTTTTGACAAGATATTTATGAAAACAATAGCCCATGGTTGAATTTTTACTATTTTCATGCTATAAGATTGCCCCTTGCTTTTTTGGTGTCTTCAATACAATATTCTGCATTATACTTGTTCAGTATTCTCTGCGATCTGTGTTAAAATGGATGTTTAGAGTAACATACTCTTCTCAAATGTAATTGTGCATATTTTATGATGTTCAAAACATCAAATGGTCCATTACATTATACGTATTGCAAATATGTAGCTAAGGTAGAGAAGTTGACTATATTTTGGCATGTATTGTGAAATCTATTGTAAATGTTGATTAAATTGCATTATAAATCTATTGTGTATATTGATTGGATTATAGATTAAAAATTTTGGCTTTTTTTTTGAAATTATTTTTCAAAAAATAATTCTAAGTTTATGACTGCCAAAAACAGTCACAATTTTGTGACTAAACCTGATAAAAATTATGACTGACAAAAACAGTCATATATTCTAACCATTAGGACTGCTTTCATGAACGCATGCCGTAGTTGTACAAACATATGACTGCCTATTATGACTGTTTTTAATAGTCACAAATACAAAAATTGTGACTGGCAGGAACAGTCACAAGTGAGCTTTATGACCGCCTTTAATAGTTGGCTTGTAAAGTCATAATTTTGCTGGTTGTGACTGTTCTGTGACTGTTTTTGGCAGTCACAAAAATTCTTGTGACTGGTGTTTTATGATTGTCATTTGTGACTGTTTTTGGCCTCTGTGACTATTTTTGGCAGTCATAAATTGCTCATTTTAGTGTGTCCATTACTGGCTGTAATGTGCAAAGTCCGCTATAGAATTAACAATAGCCGCCGTTACTATATCCAATTAATTATGTCCGAATATATTTTTAATTCTATAACGAACATAGTAACAGTCTTTACACGTGGCTGATACATTTTTATTATGAAAAACCAATAAATTAAAATATTTTATCATTTTTAATAGATTGAATACTTAAAAAAACACTTTACCCAAATTCTCATTCCCCTCCTATACTCAGATATCTCCCGATTTAGTTCCCCTCCTAGGTCTCCCCTCATTGAAACCCTTACACTATCGCCAGAGTCAGCCCGCCTGTGCTCATCTCTGTCACCGGTCGTCGGTGGTCTGCTAAAGGTACCATTAATTTCTTCTTCTTCTTTTTCAATCTATAGAAACCCTTATTTATGTTAGACTTAGGGGGGTTGGCTGATTTAACTTGTTTGAGTACTCAGCTCCCAATTTTTATTCCCCTCCTATACTCAGATATCTCTCACTCTAGGTCTCTTTCTCGCCGAAACCCTTACACCGTTGCTGAAGTCATCCCACTGGTTCTCGTCTCTATCACTGGTCGTTGGTGATCTAGCTTAAGGTACCACTTCTTCTTCTTCTTCTTCTTCTCTTAAATCTATAGAAAACCCTATTTATGTTAGATTTAGGGTTTCTTTGCCCCATTTAATGTGTTTGAGTAGTTAATTACCAAACCGAGTGATTGGGACAACAAATGGGCTATTTTTCAAATATCAAAATGAGATACAATTGATTCAAGTCCCGTCCTACAATTTTTTTATATAAATTAGACAAATTGTGTGTATTTGAATCGGTATTGATGTGTGTTTATTTCCAAATATGTTGTGTTGGTTGTGGTGCTCAGTGGTGTACACGGTGGTGATTTGCTGTGGTTTTTCGATTGTGCTCTATTCCTATAATTATTCTTTCTCTCTACTCTCATCTCTCCTTATATCCTCCTTTATTCTCCTATATTCCCCCTTCTTCATCATCTCAACACATTCTAATTATAATTTGATTTCATCATCCCTCTACTTAGAAGAAGAAATAGAGATCAAGTAGATTGAAAATGGGACTAATAGGCAAGTGACATACTTGAAGAGAAGAAATAGGATCTTCAAAAACGCACAAGAGTTAATTGTACTGTGTGACGTTAAAGTCTCCCTCATCATGTTATCTAATACTTGAAAATTCCATGAGTACACTCGTCCTAACACTACGTATGCAATCCCTACATCTCTCTTAATTACTTCACTAATTATCTAACCTTATCTACCTTTTCTCTTCTTTTTTTAGTCACTATGAAACCCTAACTAAATAGATTTAATTTGATCAAGCAACAAAACGTGGTTGGGTTGGAAGTTGGTTGGTTTTTTTAAATTAATGTTTCATGTGGTTTTTTCTTTTAATTAATTAATTGTGTGGGCTACAACGATATATTGCGATTTATGTAAGACAACTCTAGGTTGTGATCTACATACATGTAGTTACATATGAGTGTATGGTCAAGTTATGGTACAAACTTTCAATATACGGACTACCCTTTTAGTGATAAATTTTCATAGTCAAAACATTAGAAGATGTTTACATCTATGGTTTTATGCAATCTAGCTCCGTTTTTTCATTTTGTTTTGCTCCTCGTGGGGCTAATTGTATTGCCCATAATTTGGCTAAGTTTGCTTTATCTATTGTTGATTTGGAAAGATGGATTCGGTACGTGTTCCCAGACTAGCTTATCAGTCAGATCTTTTTCAATGTTTAATGCATTTTTATTTTGGTCTTTAAAAAAAAAATGGCTAGGAAATTTCTCTCTTTTATCCCAAAGGTAAGAATCTACTAAATATATTTAATGAGATAAATGTTACTATGCTAAAGGAATTATTCTTTTAACCATTAACTACGTTGAAATTCTTTGTCATCCTAAATTTACTTTTAGTTTGAGACTATTGATTTTGTTGAATTTTTATAAACCATAAATGATTGACGTGAAAATTGGGTTGCTAATTTCTTTGAAGTTTTTGTTTCCTTTAATGAGTTGCCATGACTAAACAAGTTAAAGGATGCATAGTCAATTTGGGGTTCAAAAGGGAAGAAATTACTTGAATTTAAAGTGGATCTCCTCTCCCTGAATTAATTTTGTATGAACAAAAACTATCTGACATTCAACTAGGTTGGTTGTCTTTAATATTTAACCTTTGTTTCTTTTCTTTCTTGTAATCACTTGCCAGGGCTAAAAAGATCTATGATCAATATTAGAGGACTCTCAATTATGACCTATGGAGCACGCATTACGAGGTCCCTCTTGCAATTCTTGTTTGTGTTTTTTATAGAGGATGCAAGAACACTTTAGGAAACTGAAAGAGATCAACAATAGACTGAGGAAAGACATCATGTTGAAGATATTTTAAAATGATTGAGAAATAGAAGTTCTCTATTAATGTTGTTTATTTTAACTTGAAATATGCATCATGTGAGATTAAGAAGTTAAACTTCAGTGTGTGTGGCTACACAGGCAGAAAATGGGTGATGAATTGAATGATCTAGACTTGGATGAACTGCACAGTCTTGAGTAAAAGATGGATGATTCCATCACCATTATATGCGAGAGGAAGGTATATTTTCAATAGGACTAAATTAATTTTCTATTTTGTTTTCTACTTTTTCTTTATAGAAAGAGTGATAATATCTCTACACTTGTTTAGCCTATATTTAACTTTTAAAGTCTACTTGCATTTATTTTTTACGGCTAGAATCAGGAGCGGTCTTTAAATATACGTATACAGTACTTGATAAATGCATAATTTTGTAGTCGCTAACGCTCTTTTGATTGTGTTTATCGCGTTTATCTTAGCCTAGTTTAATCAAATTTACCCACTTTTGCACACACACTCAAATATCAAGAATTACTTTAACATGGTTCAAAGTAGCATTTTCTAGTGTCTTGAGTGTACCTTCAGGCTATGGAAGCAAGTTGGAGAGCTTTGGGAAGCGTACAAGAGAGATAGAAGCCAAAAGAGAAGAAAAAAAGTCTCCCGAAGTGTCCTCTGATCAATCAGAGGAGCCTCTGATTGATCAAAGGCCACCTTTTAGTGCAGAACATGACCTCTGATCGATCAGAGGGTGCTCTGATCGATCAGAGCCCACCTTTTAAGCCAAAATCTCCCCTCTGATCGATCAGAGAAGCCTCTGATGGATCAGAGACCTCCCAGATCTCAAAGGACAGCACCTAAAAGCAGTTTTTCTCCCCTTTTTATGCATTGAAACTCACCAAAAGTGCTGGACTTTCCATTTCTAGATAGGATGAGGTGCTTACCCATTGGGTTCTTTAGAAAAGTGTACTAGAATACCCATTTTTGGGCATTGCTCTCCCATTATTATTTTCTCTTTTGTCCCTCAATGTAATGGCATGTTCTATTTTCTAGATTCAAGTATTCAAGTATAAATATATATTTTCCTTGCACTTTCTCTCTATCATCACTTGTAAGAAATCTAGAGAGAGAAACTCTTGTGAGAAATGGAAATCCTTAATGGTTTTTGTTCATACAACTATCATGGAGTAGTTTCATTGCTAAGGCTAGAAGATGAATTTTGCATTGCATTAATTATGTAAGTTTGTTTCTCATTCCATTGTTAGTATTGTTAAATACTTGTTGAATCCTTCATCTTCTCCATTCAATCAACCATTCATAAAGCTAGTAAGATAATCCTCATAAGGTGATTAACTTTGTATGCCTTGGTATACATAGATCTCAAGCATTAATGAGGAGGATGATACATTTGTGTATTTCTTATTAGTCTATATGTCCATTCCTTCTATGATTGAGATACTTTACATTGCCAAGCATCTGTTTAGTTTTTGATATTCATAGAAATACCATAAATTTGATATTCCAATCCTTGAATGCTTTAATGATATGTTGAGTGCTTTTCTACACTTTATGTGATTTTGAAGACTCAATATTTTTCTTAGTTAGAGTGTTGCCAAGGAGATCTCTCTTAAGTTTATGCCATAATCAACTACACTAATCACCTAAGGATTCAATTTGTATTTAATCAAATGTGTCTAAACCGGATGATTTAAATCTCCACCTATACCTCTCAATCTCTAGACAAATGAAATGTTTTGATTTATGAGCTAAACTTTTTAGTTGAGCCATTTTCATAATCAAGTCAATTGCATATGGGAAACTAACAATGAATTCTCAATGCCTAGTTTAAATTTTTTATGCCTTTTCTTTGTGGTGTTCTATCAAGTTTACATCTTGGTTGGACATTATATGGGAATGGGTTGCACTTGCTTCACACCCTTTGTTAACAAGATAAAAATGAGAGATACATTTGTGTTGAGTTTTACTTACACCCCTTTCTTTATATGGCCTTTATATGGGAATGGGTTGCTCTTGCTTCACACCCTTTTGCTT
Organism: Lonicera japonica; assembly: GCA_021464415.1. Classification (NCBI taxonomy): domain Eukaryota; kingdom Viridiplantae; phylum Streptophyta; class Magnoliopsida; order Dipsacales; family Caprifoliaceae; genus Lonicera; species Lonicera japonica. The sequence goes on from JAKCWG010000376.1 coordinate 75,595, forward strand.
AGAAAAGTGTAAGATACTCAACACTAGGAGATTCGCATTTGAGAATTTTGATGAGATTAATTTTACATACATTGCAAAAGCAAATGAATTCTATATAATGCCTTAGCCTATTTCTTATCAATTGATACATCACTTTAATTTTTATTGCAAGACTTTAAAATCAACAACTAAAATCAACAAATCAAATTCTCTTGAACAAAGCCTTGGACTCGTAATCACCACATCGTCTTTCCGACTATCCTTGTGGTTCGACACTTGGACTTACCAAGTATTATAACTTGACGACCTACACTTGAGTTCCTACGCACGGAAATATTTTCGGCGCGTCAGTACTTGAATATATATTATTTTTTGGTTACTAATATAGTATTTGTCAAGGAGAATTTCTAGTTCAGTAATCATAAATACAATACTTAAGAGATAGCATCTTTAAAAAAAAGAAAAAGAAAAATGTTAACCACATCCTAAAAATTTTCCGAAAACAATACAAGACCTAATTTTTTTCCTTTAGGTTGGAGTGGTTCAGCTAGTTGGACTATAATATATTCTTCTCTGCACATCTAAAGGCCCACTAGAGAAGGTGTGGGCTGGACCCTTCCATTAAGGCCCAGTTCAGACCTTAACTGGGCTTCGTGCTTTTATTATTTAAATTTGTGGGAATCATTGGCTAATAGACAAATCCAATATTGCAGATATTCTCAATAGATAAATCAACAAGTAAGAAGTGTTATATGCTAAGTGCAAGGGAGCTCTATATTCCATGGGCCACTAATTCTCTCTGTTTGTGTTGGAAACCCTCCTTGAATCTAGGTTTTTATTTTTATTCTCATAATCTAAAAACCGAAAAAGATAAAATTAGAGTAATTTGAGCTATATATCACTCAAATTTTTCAACGCCCAATAATTACACTATACAAATCATTGATATATTTACTTGTACATGCATTCTTAATATTTTTGTTGAAGTTGCTGAGCTTATAATGGTATGTTGGCTAGAGATTCAAGGAACGATAAATACTAAAATGTTGTCACCAAACACAACCTATGGGGATACTTGATAGTTAAATCTCCGATCGTGCTTTTGGCCTAGAGACCCTCCGTCGGAGGTTTCTGTCGTAGGTTTTTGAGCATCGATTACAAGGAACAATATATCTGCGGTCAACGAGGCAGTATATAAAACAGAGTTGGGGCGCGATAGTGTGAATATGTTTAAAGATCCAAAGATGTTGGAGGCGGCGTGGAAAGGGTCAATTGAGAAGCGAGAATTATGGATGGTTGGAGATTGAATTGGGTGATTTTTACAAAATGATGAAGATGAAGAGAGGAAGGTAAAGATGAGCCTAGGAGAAGTTAAAGAAGAGGAACACAACACTTGAAAGAGGGTATATGTTATTGTTGAGGAATTGGAACTTATGTGCCTAAGTTGTAATGGTAAAGTGATTATGTCAATGAAATAATTTTAGGTTGTTTACAAAAGATTATATGGTTAAATGTTTAGTAACACGTAACATTCACATTACAAATTGAGAGTACAGTAATATACTTAAATAATTTGTTTTTTAACATTTGAAGACTATTTTATCTCCAATCCAAAATACATTTACCACTACTAAAAAAATGCTAGCTTGCATCCCAATGCCCAAGAGCTAGTGAGCAATGGCAGTTGGTAGGACCTAACGACTACAACGCTTAAAGAAGGAAAAATAATTTATTTAACAATGTTAAAAAATTTCTTTTGACAAAATGTGTGTGGGACTAAAATACACTAGAATATGGACAATTACCTAGGAGTGCCTTTTTTAATTTACATGGTGTGCCTACTTTCCTTTGCGCAATAGACTTTAGTCATAAGAAAATTTTAGATATAAGTTTATAAAGATAATAATATAGACAATATTTGTCTATTAATGGATTAATTATACCCCCCTATTAAACATTTTTCTTCCCATCCTTTCAATGTACCAAAAAAACATTTTTGTTCATCAGGCCATACCAATGACCAGCGAAGAGGTCCAAAAGTCCTTTTTCTATTAAAATCTACCCTTTTTTTTTTCTTTTTATAAATAAGGTTTTTGAGGTAGAGAAAAAAGAAAGAACTATTTTACTTATTTTAGAAAGGAAATATAAAGTTTTCTTATTTATTTTGTTAGTCACCGGGTTTAAAATTTTCAAATAAAAATTTATTTTTACGATATTTCGTACTGAGCCCATTTTCTAAGGCCCGGAGTCGCTTAAAAATGAAAAAATAGTTCAGTGAGTAAAGAAGCTCTTTAGCCCAAATTTCTGAGAATTATGGTGCAAGTGTTTTTTCGTTTTAAGTTTAATCTGTTTTTGTTAACTTTGGTATGACAATAGTATTACCAATTAACCAGCTTCACTAGGCTATAAGTTGGGCCATATGTCAAACTAATCAAAAAATATTTCAACCATGGTGTGGCATGGAAACAAAAAATTATGGGGTGGGCTGGAACCCCAGCCGGCCCACTCCTAAATTCACCCTTACTACACTAAATCTTGGTTTTATAACAATATAAAAAATAAGAAAAATATTTAATTTGCGTCAGAAATTACAAAATAAGTTGAAGCATGTAATGAGAGTACGTTCCACATAATGCTGATTTTTATAAGTAAATATCCTCCATCCTTGTTTGTTTCTTGTGAAATTTTTTTTTCTCACTACCTAAAGAAATTTTTTCAACTGAAAAAGCTGAAACGTAAGAGAACATTGCACCAAATCCCTTAACTTATTTTTTAACTTCCAACACAAATCAATTATATTTCTATCATTTTTTTATCTTATTATCAAACGAGGTCTAAGTGCACTACATATTTTATTGCAGTGGCGAGAGTAGTCCAATGGGCAAAAAGTTGGTTGGTATGTGTGAAATGAATGTGCAAGTTTTAGACTTCCATGTTATAATTACTGCCACAACATATATTCTTAGCATTTAGAGCATCCATCCAAATTTAAATGGCAAGGCCAGAGTAGTCTCTGAATCTTATATGTTGTTTTGGGAAGTTTCAATATCTTGAACATGTCTTTTTCTATGTGGCATAATTTTAAGCCAAAAACAAAGATTGATTAAATTGAGTGACGCGGAGCTTGCATGCCCATTTGACTTGACACGCGAATGAATAAAGCCTATCCAGTGATATCATATTAGATTTCGAATCATCTAACACAAAACTAATTAGCAATGGGTGTAGTCATCCCTGGATCTTATAGCTAGATTGTTTTGCAAGGATTCAGTTTCTCGATTTCTTGAATATATTTCATTATTCTCATTATTTTTCTCAGTCTTTAAAATATTATAATGATATTAAACGATTTAGTCATCTTATTTAAAAAACAAATTGATTTAGTCAGATTGTTAAAATATATTTTGTCAAATCACAAGGATCTATCAAACGTTTTTTTAGAAAAGAAAAAGGGAAAAAAAAGAAAAAGAAAAAGAAATAAAAGAGAGGTGTATTACACAATTTTATGTGATTACACACAACTAAATTACACCAAAGCTCAACTACTTAATTTTAACAAATGCAGTGCTTACAGCTCATCATGTGAAGCATTAATCTTACCAATTCGATCGTTCTATATATTCATGCATAATGGCCAGCTAATGAAATAATGGGCAGTGTGCATGAATTATAATCATGCATGCACCCACCAACTTCACCTATTTTATTTTAATTTCATGTAGATTTGGCTAAAGATAAGGTGAAGATTAAGACCTTAGTAGCAATTAAAGTATCAATGTCAGTACGTACTTCAAATAGTAACCCTAACATAAAAACCTGTTTTGTTATTGTTATGGGCAAGCTATCGCATGTGCTCCAATGTGATTGTAGTAGGTGCTAGCAGTGTACATGCTGTGGGTGTTCATGCCACATTGCAACCGTGAGATGAACTGATATATATATATATATATATGTGTGTGTGTGTGTGTGTTGTCACATGTTATTCCTAATAAAAAATCTTTTAGAAATAAAAGTAAAATCGTGCGGATTGAACTCAAACCCGATATACATATATAATTGGAAAATAGAAATTAAATTTGTCAAAACATTTTAACATTATTTTAATGCCACACATACAATTTAGTATTAAATAATTTTAATGCTACAGATACAATTAAATTTGTCAAAACATTTTACCATTATTTTAATGCTACACATACAATTTAGCATTAAATAATTTTAAAGCTACACATACATTTTATCATATTGTTCAACATACAACTTCATCTTTTAAATAGAAGATGAAAGGTACATTAAGTCTTTTGAAAACAACATTAGAAAGACAAATGGCACAATGTAGTTTGATAAAAATAAAAAGGAAATGAAAATCCTTATTATCAAAGAATTTTATATTTTAAAATATCTTGAATTACATATTTTATTTTGGACTTACTTTTCAACTCTCCGCAAGTTAAGTATATAGTTGAGGTTGAATTAACCACACTCTAACTAATATAATATCGCTTTCAAAGTCATGTTGCACTTAACCAATGATATCTTGAAAACTCTTTGGATTTGGATAATTTTGTCTAGTGGTTTAAAAGTTTCTTTCTTCATTTGAAGCAACCAATTAAAGGGCACATTATCTTTTCAATAAAATTAAGTTTCTTTCTTCATTTGCATGTTGTATATGTAGTTTCCAATATGTTATTTTCTTTACTACCCATAACATTAATTGTGCTTCATTTTTTTTATTTTTCGCGAAAGTTTTTAATAATTAAGTACTTGTTGTGTGCCAGTATTAATTCAATATTATCTATGTCGGGGTTCAAATCAGCGTCTCCGCCAACATTTGAACTAATTTTTGAAAACTTGCATTTGCTCTGAATTTGTTAATTTCTATTAGATACCCCATCGCCATCCTTTCAGAGATTATTCAACTACTGTGACGGAAGCGGTAATACCATTTGAGCTAGAGCTCTTTGGTCAAATATTTCAGAAACGAATTGAACATGATCGATACCGTACATATATACATGATCAAATGAAGAATATATAGCATCGTACGAAAGCTAGGTTACAAGAACATAATCTAGAAGGTCAGATCTAGTGAAAATTATAATGGGTATGCTACATAAGTAGTATTAATCACGTGATCATATAATATTTGATATTCATACAAAATTAAATTTATCACTTGGACATTAATTCATGTGATACTACGAGCCGAGCGTGTGACAAATTTTAATAGTCAATAATGAAGATATTTAAATAATCAATAATGAATATATTTATATAAAGTTCTGCAGTTCAAAGGTAGAAAGAAAATAGCATATTATATATCATTTCTTGTTAAACATAATGTATGCATTACAATTGAAGTATTGATTGCGACGATTGATACTTCTGCGTGATAAGAATATTACATGGACATATTACATACATAGTATATGCTATGATTGGAAGACATAACTTAATTGATACTCAATAGTATTATCCTGACTAAGATATTTGACCAACTTATCTGATCAAATTTGCTTTAACAATAGTACTCTATTGTTTTGATAGTTGTACACTAGCGTAAAGAAATACAACTATTAAAACATGAATACAAGTGTCAAAACACTTGATCACATAGATTAATCGAATAATTTAGCCAGTCTAGCATTCTTATTTTATGCACATACTCAAATTTCAAGATAATTGCAGGTCAAGGGTCGAAACACATGAGATGCCTTGGTCTCTAGTAGATCTATATGCGATTTGAAAAGATGCATGTACACCAACCAATCACCATTTCCTAATGGGCTAGGCATGGGCATGACGTACCCTGTGTTACCACCCCATGGAAAGCGAAGTCAGGAAGTTTACTAGATGTACAACTTTTAGTATTAACTTTCCCTTTTTTTCTTTATTATTTTAATGTAAGAAGTGCAATTTCCTTCTTCTTTTTTTAATCTAGAGTTAGTACGAGATAGTAATTTTTTTTCCAGAAGTAAAGGGGAACCAAATCCAAAGTAAAGGGAGCCAAAAGTTAAAGTTAGGTATTCGGTTCTGTCAAATCTCTAAAACATATATTTAATTACCATGTTCTAATCTGTTGATCATGTATGAATTGAAGGTGACAGTTGAAAAAGGGTTTAGGTAAATTTTCACTTTTCTAACCCTTTTCAGCAGTTACAAACCAACACACTTGTATTAAAGTGGATTTTTGTCTTACAATTATTCAAGTCAAATGAGTTCTTAAATTATTACATATATAAAAGTGTATTGTGGCTGAAGAAACAAAGTTGGTATGAAAACTCCTAGGGATAATATTCTATAAGTAATGATTACCTACCTATAAAGTCTTACTTGCATGAACTACTTAAGCATTAATTAATAACTAAATTTTGCTTGTTAGGTTTAGAAATTTTGGGGGAAAATGGGTAAAGGCTTCACTCATAAAGGTATCACATGGGTTAACTACCTACTATCAAACACACACACACACTCTTTAATTTATTATGTGTATGCAATATTATATTTAATAATTTCTAATATTAAGAATATATGATGACATTTTGTCGAGGTCTTCATACTTAAGGCCATGGGTTTAAGTCCCTTAGGTACGAGAAGGATAATTTAGTAATGTCACAGACCTAACAAAACCTCATATTCATGCTTAATTCTAGAATATGCATTAAACTTCTTGATGCATGTGTAATAATAAACTTTATAACTCTTTATACTTTGTAGTTTTCTAGTAGTACATTTAAATTCATGTGATAGAATTAGTTGAGTTGTTAGGAGTACGCTTATATTGTAAATCTAATCCGTTAAATTCTTAGTATAAATATTGTGTAATCAACGAATGGTGATTTTATGATTTTACGTACAAAAAATATAACCTTACATCATCTCCCTCTCGTTTAATGTAATTTCAACTCAATTTTCACGATTTTAAAATATATTAGAAATTTACATTGTGTTAAAACTTCAAAATATAATATTGCACTTGAATCGAGAGTATGTAACACGATTTTAATGATAGATATGAATTTATATATATATATATATATATATGCTTACAAAGAACAAATGCATGGCTGTTGGTTATTTAATTTGCTTAACCATAATTTTAGCCTGCACATAACTTGGAAAAAAATAATTAATAGATAAATTGTAAGATACTCTTCAAATAATTTCTCTGACGAAAAATATATATTTTACGTTTTTTGGGATATGATTCAAATGATAATTTGAACCAAGGGCCATTTCTTTCTAATGGTAAATAGTTCCAGGATTGTTTTGTAACACTAAGTGTTTTGTAAACAATAAGTTTAGCATAATATACGATATTTATTAGGTGTAAAGTATCCGCAAATATAAGATTTTAAGCATGTACATATATTTGGAACTTTTATCCTTGAATTCAGTTACATGTGATCGATATAATATGTACAGGTTCTATTTCAATTAAGAAAAAAATCAAACCTACGTGTTTTTCTTAATTTTATTGGTAAGATGTGTTAATTACAACTCTGCATAGAGATTTTATCCATTTTAGTTAATGATAACAACAGCTCTTTTATAATTTTATATGATTCCGTAAATTACATGATAATCGGCTTGTTACTATCCACAGTTGTAAGTATCTCTGCAATATGCGCGTATATCACGCCGTAAGACTATTTCTTTCTCGTCGCATGACAATTTATCCATTTTAGTTAATGATAACAACAGCTCTTTTATAATTTTATATGATTCCGTAAATTACATGATAATCGGCTTGTTACTATCCACAGTTGTAAGTATCTCTGCAATATGCGCGTATATCACGCCATAGGACTATTTCTCTCTCGTCGCATGACAATTTATCCATTTTAGTTGATGATAATAACAGCTCTTTTATAATTTTATATGATTCCGTAAATTGTATCAGAATCGGCTCGTTACTATCCACAGTTGTGAGTATCTCTACAATAAGCATGTATATCACGCCGTAAGACTATTTCTCTCTCGTCGCATGACAAGAAAGAGAAATGTGTCGTAGACAGTTGTAACAGCGAAAACATATATTTTTACTCATGTTATCATGTATCGTCAAGTTTATTTATGTACTAGAAAACAAATACATTGCAAACGTTAACTTATATATTGGATGGTGTGTTGCCAAAAGGACATATATATATATGGGAAATTTTAGGTGCAGAGCATTCCATACGGACTGGTCATTTTTATGACGGTTTTGTGTTAAAAAAAACATCACTCAAATGTTTTTGTAAAAGGATCAATTTATAAGGATTGATCCGTACCAGAAATGGACGATATATATATATAAATACATTGGAGGCGGAGTTCAGTATAACAAGATGAGATGTTACCTCATCATTCTGTATTTGCTAAAAATGCTCACAAAAGGTTTAACACGTCACTTTATATCGTTGAGGAAAGAGTGACTCGAGCTATTAGATTCTGTATCTTTTCTTAAGATAACACTTCATTGTACACACAAACTTTTTCCGCACTTTAACAAATATAAAATTATGAATTTGAGCTTATTAACGTGTCCCTCTTAAATTAATATTATTGATTTCTGACCACGTGTACCTGGACCGCTAGTACGCCATGCTTCTTGACTGGTACCAATCTTCCCTCAATGCTCTCATCAGGATTATAAACATTTAGGTCCCTCAGCTCCACGTCAGCAAAGGCCTCAATGAAGTCCACCCCACGGTTGTTACACAAAAGCTCCGGCTCGCCGGCACTGTTCTTCATAATCTCTCCGGCAAACGCATAGTACAAGACCAAGGCCTCAGCCAAGGCGTTCTTGAGCACGGGATTTGCTTCTGCGGGGGCGTTTTTGTAAATAAAGAAGACGCCGAAGTCGAGAGGTGGCAAGAGGAGATCTAGGTTTGAGGGTGGTAGCCAGTGCTCTTGCATTGGTAGCATGGCTGCTACTACTTCATTCTTGGTTATTTTCACCTCGAAGTCTTGCTTGCACCCCATGCTTAAACAATTGTACCTTTTGTGTGTGTTTTTTCAGAAAGAGAGGGAAGGAGAGTGTGGGGGCTGTGTATTTGGGAGAATCTAAGATGATACTTATAAGCAAAGGTGAGAGGAGGATTCGTGTATGGAAGGATTACCAAAATACCCTGAATTTTATTTGATGATAACAGAGTACTGCCACTTATATATTTTTATTTGCATTTGATTTTCAATATTAATGAGGAAAAATTATGAAAAACACCTGTCATTGTTATGCGAAATTGAAAAGGAGATGAGCAATTTGGTGAAATATTTTATTATTATTTTTATTTTTATTTGAATAAAATTCTTTGACAGGTGTTCGTGTGGAGTAGGGGTTATGAAATTTTTTTCATGAAAAATAAGAAAAAGATGGAGAATATTTCACCAAATCACTAATCTTTGTTTTCCATCCTTTCATTAATTAAAAATGTTTTCAATATTTTTTCAACTTTTTTATCAAACGGACCCTTAAATCATAATTTTTGTCGTGAGTAATGATATATATACCTAGTAAGAGCTAATAGTCAATGTTTTTCGTATTAACATGTTTTTTCAGTGGTTGTTACACAAAAGCTCCGGCTCGCCGGCACTGTTCTTCATAATCTCTCCGGCAAACGCGTAGTACAAGACCAAGGCCTCAGCCAAGGCGTTCTTGAGCACGGGATTTGCTTCTGCGGGGGGCGTTTTTAAAAAAAGAAGACGCCGAAGTCGAGAGGTGGCAAGAGGAGATCTAGGTTTGAGGGTGGTAGCCAGTGCTCTTGCATTGGTAGCATGGCTGCTACTACTTCATTCTTGGTATATTTTCACCTCGAAGTCTTGCTTGCACCCCATGCTTAAACAATTGTACCTTTTGTGTGTGTTTTTTTCAGAAAGAGAGGGAAGGAGAGTGTGGGGGCTGTGTATTTGGGAGAATCTAAGATGATACTTATAAGCAAAGGTGAGAGGAGGATTCGTGTATGGAAGGATTACCAAAATACCCTGAATTTTATTTGATGATAACAGAGTACTGCCACTTATATATTTTTATTTGCATTTGATTTTCAATATTAATGAGGAAAAATTATGAAAAACACCTGTCATTGTTATGCGAAATTGAAAAGGAGATGAGCAATTTGGTGAAATATTTTATTATTATTTTTATTTTTATTTGAATAAAATTCTTTGACAGGTGTTCGTGTGGAGTGGGGGTTATGAAATTTTTTTCATGAAAAATAAGAAAAAGATGGAGAATATTTCACCAAATCACTAATCTTTGTTTTCCATCCTTTCATTAATTAAAAATGTTTTCAATATTTTTTCAACTTTTTTATCAAACGGACCCTTAAATCATAATTTTTGTCGTGAGTAATGATATATATACCTAGTAAGAGCTAATAGTCAATTTTTTTCGTATTAACATGTTTTTTCAGTGGTATAATTCCCCCCCCCCCCCCCCACCCACCCACCACACACACACACACAAATTAATATAACCAAGTGATGTGTCAAAAAGTGCATTAATTAGTATTTTTAACGATAGTGACCAGTACACTTTTACACAACACGTGGACTATTAATTTGGCCATTTATGTTTTTACATGTATAATTAATCTTCCGCATTATTAATATATATGTGTGTGTGTGTGTGTCATTGTTAACAACCACCACCAAATTTCTAGCGACCACCGTTAAACCTCCGGTGAAACTATGCAATGATTGTTAGGATGGCAAAATGGCCTGATGCCACGGGTATTTAACTTGCCCCAATTCGAACAAGGCGGGTTTAGGCCAGGTCTTGTTTGAACTTGGTAGGGTTCGGGTTTTTCAAAATAAAACCCGTACCAGGTTGGGTTGTGTTAAGATTATAATGGAGAAGAGAAAATTATATATTTATTTTGATGATAATTAATGAATATAATTTAGGACCCTCTATATAGGGTTAGGAGAATGTTACAATAATGGAAAGAAATAATTCTCCTAACCCTATATAAAGGGTATTGCACAAAAAGAAATTGAGTTTCTTGGCATGAAAATCTCTAATGGTCAGTTTCACTCCCTAGCCTTCAACAAATCTCAAGGGACTCGACTGCATATACTTAGAAGATTATGTTTCTAACAATTATACAACTGTTTTCTGGAAAATTAATCTCTGAGTTTTCTGATGTGAGAGATCCACATGAGTTTCTATTGTGAGAGATCCACTAATTATGGCAGCCACATAGCATACTAATCACGCATTAAGTGGCAGTCACAGAGCATACTAATCATAGAGTTTAATTGTTCCTTACTTATCTGTGTATAATTTCAAACATCACATACCATAGCTATCTGCAATCCAAGAAGAACTTCGACCAGAAACCTAAGATAGAACCCTAAAGACGACTACTCACGCTTAAATATTCTTACCCTCTGATACCAATAATGAAGATATAAATTGCTACGAGCGACTGACTACCGAAATTCCTCCTAACCCTTTATATAGGGTTAGGAGATTGTTGCCATAATGGAAAGAATTATAAGGTTAGGAGAATGTATTAGAGTGCCAGAGAGTGTTCCGGCAGCAATAGTTTTCCATCGTGATGTAAGGTGACCCTTTATATATGTTGGGTTAGGAGAAAGTTATAATAATGGAAAAAATTAATTATAAAGAAATAGATAGTCCTAAATCAATCTAGGATATATGTTATCAATCCATTAGATAATTGATATGCTAATTAACAATATAATCTATAAGATAATTAAGTCGATTGAATCACCCTAACCCAAATATATATATATATATATATATTATTCCTTATACTAATCAAGTAAGACCTGTAATTGTGGCGTGTTATTTTTTCTATATATCTAAAACCATAATTTTTTCTTTGATTTTCTTTAAAAATGAGAAGGTAACTATGGTCAAAATCATTTATTTTATTATAATAATAATGAAAATCCCTCCCATCCCAAAACCGCCACTGTTAACACACCCACATGGCCAAGGGTTTCAAGAAAGTAGTAAAGTTATTTAGGGTAAAAGGACACAGATATATATATATATATATATATATTATAAAACACCATCTTTGACTAAAATTTTCTCTAAAAAGTATAAGAATCTAATGGTTAAAAATAGACATGTTATGGTGTGCATTAATTCTATACCATTGGATGAGTTTTATACACACATCAAGATGTCACATCAAAGTTAAAACACTCACACCAATAATATACACACAATAAACTCTCACATTCTAATAATTTTGTCTACATTAAAAATGCAACAACTTAAAATAAAAAATTCAAAATTTAATAAAAATTTAATATTTAAAATATACTAATTAAGATCAATTAAACAAGATCCATCATGACAATATAATTATGCAAAAAAATAAAAAATAAAAAAAAAGAAAAAATTATTGTGTAACATTTTAAGGGCGTATGTTATGTGTTCATATATTATTGGTCATCTCAATCTGTCATTTTTAGGATGTACGTTAAGTAGTTGGATTATGATTAAAAAGACTTTTTAAAAAATTAAAAACAAGTCGGTTCAATCTGCTATACTTTTATTTTTTCAGCATAAAGATATATTTTTTTATATATTAAAATATCAAGTTTGACCAAATTTATTTTTAAAAAATATAAAAATTTAAATGGTTAAAAATATACATGTTATGGTGTGCATTAACTCTGCACCATTGAATGGGTTTTATCACACCACGAAGATGTCACATCAAAGTTAAAACATTCACACCAATAATATACACAAAATAAATTCTAACATACCAATAATTTTTTAATATTAAAAATGGCATAACTTAAAATAAAAATAAAAAAAAAAATAAAAAATTTAATATTTAAAATCTTCTAATCAAGATCAATTAAACAAGATCCATCTTGACTATAGAATTATGTAAAAATAATAAAAAATTATTGAGTATAATTAAACACCAATAATATACACAAATTAAACTCTCATACACCAATAAATATTTTTACACATAAAATTGCCATAAGTTAAAATTCAAAATTAAAAATTTAATATTAAACACTACTGATCAAGATCAATTAAATAAGATTCATCTTAAAATAAAAATATTAATATTTAATATTTAAAATATACTAATCAAAAAAGAAATTTTATAGAAAAATAATATTTAAATCTACTAATCAAGATCAATTAAAGAAGATCTATCATGACAATAGAATTATATATAAAAAAAATGATATACATACAATAAATTCTCACACATCAATTATTTTTTATATAGTAAAAATGCCATAACTTAAATAAAAATTTCAAAATTATAATATTTAAAATCTACTAATCAAGATCAATTAAACAAGATCCATCATGATATAATAAAATTATGTAAAAAAAAAATATAAAGAAAATTATTGAGTAACATTTAACACTAATAATATACACACAATAAACTCTCACATACCAATTATTTTTTCAACATTAAAAATGTCATAAATTAATAAAACAATTCAAAATTTAATATTTAAAATCTACAAATCAAGATCAATTAAACGAGATCCATCATGACTATAGAATTTTGTTAAAATAATAATAATAATTATTGGGTAACATTTAAAGACGTGATCTATGTGTTCGTATATTATTGATCATATCAGTAGGTCGTTTTTAAGAGTGTTCACAATATATCAGTCAAATTTTTGAATTATTTTCAAATCATTACAACAGACGTGATTGAATAATTTTACATATGGCATTGAGTTTAATTTGTTAAAATCTTATTTTTTCGAGATCAAAATAAGATCAAAAAATATGATTAAAAGCAGCACAAGCTTTAGTATTTTAAGTTTACACATAGCAAAACATATTCTTTAAAGCCAGGCAGAGATATCAAGAAACAATTACACTCCTCACTAGAAAATTTGTTATAAATGAGGACTATGACAATCAACACTCTCCTACAACGTTGATCAAGTGATCGCATTTTTTTTTGTAGCTTACTTTCGCAATTTTCCTTCTTCCCTCTTTTAGACTAGACAATGAGTTCAAAATAGACTGATTGATTTTGTCAATTTAAATTGATCACACGTAATTTTTTTTAACGTTACGTGGATGGATTATGATTAAAATTTTCTTTAAAAAATTTAAAACAAATCGATCCAATCTGATATACTTTTAAGTTTTTTGAGCAAGAACTTACGTTTCAATTGTTCACAACGTTAGATTAGACTAGACAATGGGTTCAAAATAGACTGATTGATTTTATCAATTTAAATTCATCACACGTTAATTTTTTTATCCTATTATTAGATTTTTTTTTATTTTACCGTGCCGGATGGCACGGGTATACCCTAGTATATATATATATATATATGTAAACATTCTAACAGCAAAAGGGGGCAAGTATTCTTTTATTTTATCTCTTTCCCCCTCTCTCTCTCCCTTCTCCATAAAACATTATCTCTTTCCCTCTCGTCACGTCACGTACACTTCTCTAGTGAATAACACAACTTACCTAATCTTTTATATATAATTCAGGGTGTTATTTGAAAAAAAGTATATATTTAATAACGTACATACTATATATATAGAGAGATATATATAGTGGTGTGTGTCTTTTTCACCTCCTTAACTTAGTTTAGTAACGTTCATTTTCCTTATTAGAAATTTTTTATTGGATTATACTTTTACTTGCTTATATAATTTCAAGTGATTTCACTTTTGATATTTTAGGTTTGAAAATTTTTATAACTGTGAGAAATGGTAACTATAAAGATAGTAGATAAATATAACCACCCATTTTGCACAAAAAAAAAGGTAACTATCAATAAAAAGGGTGTATTTGGTTTAACGAAAATGTTAACCTATGCCAAAGGACGTACTTATGTTGCGCATATTATGAATATAAAGAATATCACTTAATCTATGTGATAATATATGCTCACTTTAATGTGAATTAAAGTTTTGTATATTTTTTTTATAAACGAGTTGTTAACATGTTTTACATAATAGAACATACTTAACATAACCCTCAGTTAATTAATATATTTTTTTAAAACTGTAGCTAAGCATTACAATAGAATTTATTAAGAAATATAATTTAGCTATACAATTGGGGCAGCCTTTGCCTATTGATAATCCCTAACGCTGTGTTTGGGAGTTTAGGAGAGAAAAGAAGAGAAAGTATCAATTCGGAGGGAAGAAAAAGGGAGAGAAAGGAAAATAATTCTCTCTTTTGTTTGGGAGTTTAAGAAGGAATAGAATGCAACAATCTCTCATTTTCTCACCCTTTCTCTCCAAATCAAAAACTCCCAAACAAAGGGTAAAAGATTTGAAAATTCTCTTTCCGGTGTCTAAATATTAATGAAGCCTTTTTTTAAAAAAGTAATAAAAAAAAATTCTACTTTCTCCGTTCATATTATAATAAATATTTATACACATTTTTTTTGATTAAAAATAAACTAATATGAAAAATATTTTTCATGTTTATGAAAGTGATTACTTGAGAATGTCCTATTTTAAACTTTTGCAGAGAGCCTTTTCCATCACAAGACTCTAATGGCCAGGAGCTGTGCATAGTCGGTAAAATAATGGTTTTTTTTTTCTTTTTTTTAATAAATAATCTTTGGAACAAAAGTATCCATTGAAATATATTAATTGAAGTTGGATGCTAAATGAAGTGTTGTGTTGATACGAAATTTATTAAAAATGATTAATTTTTTCCGTAAATTTTGTTTACTACACGTTATAAAACCAAATTTTCAACTATAGGCTCCCACGTAACTATTTTTATGAAATATAGACTTATTTTATGAAAATATTATTCTTTATCTTCAAATTATATATATAAATCATTATATGATTTTGATCAAATCATTCCAACGTACCACATTTTTTCGGACGAAGCAATTCTATGGGAAAAAGAAGTGGTACCTGACCAATGGAGGATTGTTTACCAAGATATATCCTATATAAGGTAATTAGTAAAAATTATTCCTAACATTTGACCTAAATCTCTCGCTCGTCCCTAAAGTTCATTTTTCGGTTGAAATATTTTTAAAGTTTTTAATTTCAGTTAAAGTATTAAAAAATGCCTCGTAAAAGAATGGTTTGTCACAATCAGGCACATTTTTCATCCATCTTTTTAACAGCGCATCCAATTTTAGACAAGTGAGAGAAAATTAGAAATTTTAAGCATGCTTCAATCGAAAATTGAACTTTTGGGACAAGCGGGAGATTCGGGTTAAACTTTAGAGGCCATTTTTGCTAATTACCCTCCTATATATGTACTATGTTATAAAGCTGGAGATAATTTGATAGTTAAACTGAAGCATTATCATATTTTGCTTATTATAATTTTACCTTTGCAAACATGATTTGAAACTCTAAACCACTTTAGGTGGATTTTTAGCTAGGAAGGTATCCCACATGGAAAGCTATTTTTGTCGTCCAACAACTTTATTATTCCATCACTAAACTCGTTTTCCGACTTTTGATATAAATTAATTATTTTTGCTATTATTTAATTTTTTAATTTGTTATCAAACAAAACGTTCTAACAATAAAAAAATAATGCTTGTACTATAATTAAATTTCAGTCACTTTCTTTTTTGCTTGCAAAAGTCATGTATTAGGGCAACTGTTCTTCTCCCCATTAAATTTTATACATCCAAAGAAAGGAGGAAGAGAGTAACATTGTTCAAAACTCATGTATTTGGATCTTTTAATTTAATTATAAATTGTGTCAATTTGACTAAATCCTAATACTATTTCCTTTGTGCCTAAGTTTTGTTAGATCAATAATTATTAAATTAGTGATTTTTTGCAGTTTTTGTCGCGGATTAGTCTGTAACAAATATTTATAAGTGAGATTTTATTTGGGGCAAGCTGCTTCTTTTTTTTTTTTTGAAAGCCTAAACAACAAATTCAATTATTATACGAAAAAAGGCTAATAAGTGAGTCTGAGAGTATGAAATTTCAGCTCTCTGAATCTAAAATACAAATGAGGCCGAAAAAAAGACCAAATAACCCTTTTTATAAAACTATTGTTTCTTGTCGTCAAATCTAAGTATTTTTTTCATCGTTTTTCAATTTTACAATTGGATATGCCAGAGGTTTTAAAAATTCATATCAACAAAATATGTGGGAAAGAAGAATTGGATATTTGACCAATTAAGGGTTGCTTGCAACACAATCAACTACTAAATTATAAAAATAGAAGGTAAATTATTCGAAATGTTTGAAGGAAGGAGTATGATTGATGGGGGAAAAATTCTTAAAAATTAATATTTTTGAATTTAAAAACTAAAAATGATTGTTTAACACTAAATATATTGGAAAAAAAACATAAATTGCTCCATATGGCAACTAATCTTGTAGTCAGTAATCTTCTATTTCCAAAGAAAGGAGTAATACGTACTGGGGTGGACCTAGCTATGGTATTAAACTAATTTTAGTCAATTTGGACGTTGAAGTATCAATTGTCGATTTGACTTTTAATTTATTATGTTTTGTTTAAAAAATTTACCCCTTTTTCTGCTTATTAATAAAAAAGGGTGATTCTATTTTCACTTCCAGTAATACTTGATTTTACTTTTATTTTATTTTTAAGTATCGAGTAAGGAGACGTTATTCAATTCTTAATGATCAAGTATAAACTTATTACTTGATATTTAGGAGATGAGTAAGGCATAATCAGGTTTATATTTGGCCCTTAAGAATCGAATAATAAGCCTTTACTCGATACTCAAGGGCCGACTAAAAGGTAGTAATAAAATCAAGCATTATTGAAAGTAAAAATAAAATATTCACCCATCGAAAATGTGTGGTCCAGACTTCAACTATTTTACATCCAAGTTTAAACTTACATGGTAATAAATTATAATATTTGCACAAGGCATTGAAGTTTGAGTCATATTCTTATCCTCTTTTCACTTCTCAAACAACCCGATGTATCTGTTGTTTTTTTATGCGAAAAAAATTCAACTATTTTCACGTGTCATAGTGTTTGCATGTCCCCTTTTAAATTATTTTTATTTTATTTTATTTTATTTTTACAAAAAAGATTTAAGACATTGTTAAAATTAAATTTTAGATACATTTTTGCCATTGTCAATAACAATGACAAGAGAAGTTTTGATAGATGATTCCAATTGAACATTGTGACATTTGAAGTATTTTGTTCTTAAACTTTATTTATCATAGTTAAATACCGTGACACGTGGTGCGCAAAAGCATATAATTTGGTACGTTGAGGCTTAGTCACCACGAAGATTGAGATACAAAGTTGAAAATTATATGTTGATTGAAAATTTATTCGTGATTTAAGGTAAAGGAAAACTTATAAATGACGATTTTAGTTCTAAACTTATTTTTTTTTCTACAGATGTTGGATTTATGAATCCTTTGTTGGGTTGGAAAGTAAACATCTAGAGCTTTCTTTTGATATGTATATATTATCAGCCCTTAACTCTAACTTTGGAAGTTGCAACAAATCAATGAAAAGACTCCACATGCACCAAATAATGTTTTGATATGACATATGTTCGTCGCTTAAGAGATCTTAAGCGATTGAAATTCATATGTTAGTCCCTTAAAAGCTTCCATCAACAGTTTTTAGTCA
Source organism: Lonicera japonica (assembly GCA_021464415.1). Lineage (NCBI taxonomy): Eukaryota > Viridiplantae > Streptophyta > Magnoliopsida > Dipsacales > Caprifoliaceae > Lonicera > Lonicera japonica. The sequence goes on from JAKCWG010000376.1 coordinate 94,134, forward strand.
AAGTCAACGGACTTTGACCAGACTGCTTAAAAGACTGAGTTTGCACATTATCAGTCGCTTAAGATCTCACTTAGGCAACTAACAATGCGTTCTCACACGCTTAAGTATAATTTCTTTTAGTTAAGTATGAAGCCTTTTCTCATATTGCATTTTGGTCAGAGGAGACGCTATTTGGGCGATTTTGGGCTATTTTGAAGTGCAAATTTTCATTTCCATCACTAAAGGCTTTGTTCTTGCCTCCTATTTGATCTCTAGGTTAGTATAATCTCTCTTATTCATCTTAATTTGTTACTAAATTTTGTGTTCATAATAGCTAGGTTAAGTTACTTAGTATTAAAAATGTTGTTTTAGAGTTAGTTTAAATATTTATATATATATATAGAATATATTATGTATGATACTATATTTATTTATTATTATATTGATTTATATTTTATATATAAATATTTATTAGAAAAAATATTTAATATATAAAAGAAAATTATATAATATAAATTATTATTATTGTTATTATTATTATATGAGTTTGGATAAATTATTGTTGCATGTATGTTAATTTCATTACATTATTCTTGATATTCAAATAAAGGATTATATATTTTTAAATGCTTTGACGATTTAGTTACAAGACAAATGCTTTAAATAAGTTCATATCTATTATCATTATAAATTAAACATAAAATATTAGGAATAAGCAAGGAAGCACAAATACGTATTTTATATGATACAATACGACACTAATTAGGGATACGATGAATCTTTAAAAATTAAGGATTTGATACTTAAAATTAAGACTTCTTTATATATATATAAAGAAGTCTTAATTTAATAAAATATATCAATCTATATCTAATTCTATAAATGTACAAATAATTTAAGTGTTTCTCTCTTTTTTGTGAAGATCATCTAATCAATATATTTAACATTTATTAATTATTTTTTTTTATAAATTTTTATAATAAATAAAATAATCTATATTATAAAACACCATCTTTGACTAAAATTTTCTCTAAAAAGTATAAGAATCTAATGGTTAAAAATAGACATGTTATGGTGTGCATTAATTCTATACCATTGGATGAGTTTTATACACACATCAAGATGTCACATCAAAGTTAAAACACTCACACCAATAATATACACACAATAAACTCTCACATTCTAATAATTTTGTCTACATTAAAAATGCAACAACTTAAAATAAAAAATTCAAAATTTAATAAAAATTTAATATTTAAAATATACTAATCAAGATCAATTAAACAAGATCCATCATGACAATATAATTATGCAAAAAAATAAAAAAAAAAAGAAAAGAAAAATTATTGTGTAACATTTAAGGGCGTATGTTATGTGTTCATATATTATTGGTCATCTCAATCTGTCATTTTTAGGATGTACGTTAAGTAGTTGGATTATGATTAAAAAGACTTTTTAAAAAATTAAAAACAAGTCGGTTCAATCTGCTATACTTTTATTTTTTTCAGCATAAAGATATATTTTTTCTATATTATAAAATATCAAGTTTGACCAAATTTATTTTTAAAAAATATAAAAATTTAATGGTTAAAAATATACATGTTATGGTGTGCATTAACTCTGCACCATTGAATGGGTTTTATACACACACGAAGATGTCACATCAAAGTTAAAACATTCACACCAATAATATACACAAAATAAATTCTAACATACCAATAATTTTTTTATATTAAAAATGGCATAACTTAAAATAAAAAATAAAAAAATTAATAAAAATTTAATATTTAAAATCTTCTAATCAAGATCAATTAAACAAGATCCATCTTGACTATAGAATTATGTAAAAATAAATAAAAAATTATTGAGTATAATTAAACACCAATAATATACACAAATTAAACTCTCATACACCAATAAATATTTTTACATTAAATTGCCATAAGTTAAAATTCAAAATTCAAAATTAATATTAAACACTACTGATCAAGATCAATTAAATAAGATTCATCTTAAAATAAAAATTTTAATATTTAATATTTTAAAATATACTAATCAAGAAATTTTATAGAAAAATAATATTTAAATCTACTAATCAAGATCAATTAAGAAGATCTATCATGACAATAGAATTATATATAAAAAAAAATGATATACATACAATAAATTCTCACACATCAATTATTTTTTATATAGTAAAAATGCCATAACTTAAAATAAAAATTTCAAAATTTAATATTTAAAATCTACTAATCAAGATCAATTAAACAAGATCCATCATGATTATAAAATTATGTAAAAAAAAATATAAGAAAAATTATTGAGTAACATTTAACACTAATAATATACACACAATAAACTCTCACATACCAATTATTTTTTCAACATTAAAAATGTCATAACTTAATAAAACAATTCAAAATTTAATATTTAAAATCTACAAATCAAGATCAATTAAACGAGATCCATCATGAGTATAGAATTTTGTTAAAATAATAATAATAATTATTGGGTAACATTTAAAGACGTGATCTATGTGTTCGTATATTATTGATCATCTCAGTAGCTCGTTTTTAAGAGTGTTCACAATATATCAGTCAAATTTTTGAATTATTTTTAAATCATTACAACAGACGTGATTGAATCATTTTTACATATGTCATTGAGTTTAATTTGTTAAAATCTTATTTTGTCGAGATCAAAATAAGATCAAAAAATATGATTAAAAGCAGCACAAGCTTTAGTATTTTAAGTTTACACATAGCAAAACAGATTCTTTAAAGCCAGGCAGAGATATCAAGAAACAATTACTCTCCTCACTAGAAAATTTGTTATAAATGAGGACTATGACAATCAACACTCTCCTACAACGTTGATCAAGTGGATCGCATTTTTTTTGTAGCTTACTTTCGCAATTTTCCTTCTTCCCTCTTTTAGACTAGACAATGAGTTCAAAATAGACTGATTGATTTTGTCAATTTAAATTGATCACACGTTAATTTTTTTAACGTTACGTGGTTGGATTATGATTAAAATATTCTTTAAAAAATTTAAAACAAATCGATCCGATCTGATATACTTTTAGTTTTTCGAGCAAGAACTTACGTTTCAATTGTTCACAACGTTAGATTAAACTAGACAATGGGTTCAAAATAGACTGATTGATTTTATCAATTTAAATTCATCACACGTTAATTTTTTTATCCTATTATTAGATTTTTTTTTATTTTACCGTGCCGAATGGCACAGGTATACCCTAGTATATATATATATATATATATATGTAAACATTCTAACAGCAAAAGGGGGCAATATTCTTTTATTTTATCTCTTTCCCTCTCTCTCTCTCCCTTCTCCATAAAACATTATCTCTTTCCCTCTCGTCACATCACGTACACTTCTCTAGTGAATAACACAACTTACCTAATCTTTTATATATAATTCAGGGTGTTATTTGAAAAAAAGTATATATTTAATAATAGTACATTCTATATATATAGAGAGAGAGATATATAGTGGTGTGTGTCTTTTTCACCTCCTTAACTTAGTTTAGTAACGTTCATTTTTCCTTATTAGAAATTTTTTATTGGATTATACTTTTACTTGCTTATATAATTTCAAGTGATTTCACTTTTGATATTTAGGTTTGAAATCTTATAACTGGTGAGAAATGGTATCTATAAAGATAGTAGATAAATATAACACCCATTTTGCACAAAAAAAAAGGTAACTATCAATAAAAAGGGTGTATTTGGTTTAACGAAAATGTTAACCTATGCCAAAGGACGTACTTATGTTGCGCATATTATGAATATAAAGAATATCACTTAATCTATGTGATAATATATGCTCACTTTAATGTGAATTAAAGTTTTGTATTGATAAACGCTTAATATTGTCATTCATACGCTCATTTTCGGAGTTGTTTGACGCGTTTATTTCTCTAAAACTACTCGGTTTACCAACTTATTTCGCGATTAATCTCGTAGCACTTTTGTATTTAACAATGCTTGGAAAGGCATTTTTTTGTGTTTATTTTGGTGTCTTTAGATTTCAAGAAATATTGTATTTAATACAATATTGGAATTTTCCATGGACAAAAAGAATTCAAGAAAGTGGAAGTTTCCATGTGATTAAAGAGCATCCAAGAGAGAAAGTCTCCATGTCCATGTGATTAAAGAAAGAAAGTCTCCATGTCCATGTGATTAAAGAAAGAAAGTGGAATTCTCCATGTGACCAAAGAGCATCCAAGAAAGTGGAATTCTCCACCAAAAATAAACAATAAAAATAAAAATAAAAAAATAAAAATAAAAAGCATTGTTTATTATTTTAGCATCCAACACAACTCTCCTATTTATAGTCTTCATTGTTGTGTTGGAGAGAACACACTTTTATTACTTCTCATTTCTCAATTTATAGAGAGCTTGTAATAGTTTTATTTTCTAGAGAGAGAAATGGTGTTCACTTTTATAATTCTTGTCTCTACATTTATTATGGAGTAAATTTCTTTGCTAAGGCTAAAAGATGAAGTTTGCAATGCATTAATTATGTAAGTTCAATTCTCATTCCATTGTTAGTATTGTTAAATACTTTTTGAATCCTTCATCTTCTCCATTTTTTCAACCATTCATAAGCTAGTAAGATAATTTTCATATGATGATTTGACTTTGTATGCCTTGTATACATAGATCTCAAGCATTAATGAGAAAATGATACACTTGTGTATTTCTTACTAGCCTATGTCCATTCTTTCTTTAAATGAGATACTTTTCATTGCCAAGCATGATTAGTCTTTGAATATTCATAGAAACACCATAAATTTGAGATTTTAATCTTTAAATACTTTAATGATATGTTGAGTGCTTTCTACACTTTATGTGATTTTAAGACTCATCATCTTCTTAGTTAAAGTGTTGCCAAAGAGGATCTTTTAAATTTATGTCATAAACAACTTCATTAATCATTTTAAGGATTCAATTTGTATTTATCAAATAAGTCTATATAGGACGGTTTGACCTCCACCTAGACTTTCCAATCTTAGACAAATGAAATGTTATGATTTATCGAGCTAAACTCTTTGTAGTTTGCCATTTTTATAATCAAGTCATTTGCCTAGGGGAAACTAACAATGAGTTCTTAAATGCCTAGTTTAAATTTATGCCTTTTCTTTTTGTGTATTTTAAGTTTGAATCTTGGTTGATATTATATGGGAATGGGTTGCACTTGCTTCACACCCTTTGTCACAAGATAAAAATGAGAGATACACTTGTGTTGATATTTGCTTACACCCTTTCTTTATATGGCATTTTATATGGGAATGGGTTGCTTTTGCTCCACACCCTTTTGCTTAGAAATGGGTAAAATATTCAACACTTAGGAATTGCATTGAGAACTTTGAATGAGATTGATTTTACTTAACTTTGCAAAACAAATGAATTCTATAATGCCTTAGCCTTTTCTCATCTTTATTACATCTTTTTAATTTTTATTGCAAGACTTTAAAATCAACAACTAAATCAACCAATTAAATTCCCTTAACAAAACCTTGGATTCGTAATCACCACATCGTCTTTCCGACTATCCTTGTGGTTCGACACTTGGACTTACCAAGTATTATAACTTGACAACCTGCACTTGGGTACCTAAGCACGGAAGTATTTTCGGCGCGTCAAGTTTTTGGCGCCGTTGCCGGGGATACGGCGAAAGACGGATTACGGATTTTGTACAAAAATTCACTTTGTAAGTATTCTCTCCCTTTGTAAATTTTTTTTCCTACTTATTATTTATTTATTTATTTTAGGTGGAAAATTTTATTCGAGATCACCCTTCCGGGCTTATGCCCGGAAATTTGTACATTGATCTTCGCATAAGTCCACCAAGAGGCCAACCACTACCAAGGCATCCTAGTCCTTCACCTACTCCCTCCGAAATGGCTGACGAGGATAATGAGTCAAATATCGGAGAAAACAATAATCACCATCCTCCGGTTCGAACAATGAGGGATTATCTTCAAACACCCGGGCGACATCTAATTCTTGCATCATTCTCCCCACGGACAAGCGGGAACATTCTCCTTCAAGCCAGGTATGCTTCAACATATCCCCTCTTTTCATGGTATGGAATCCGAAAATCCATACTTACATTTGAAAGATTTTGAGGAAGTTTGCTCCACGTTTCGTGAGGCAAACACCAATGAGGAAGTTTTACGTTTAAAACTTTTTCCTTTCTCCTTAAAGATAAAGGAAAACTATGGTTGAATGCTCTAAGACCGCAATCTATTCGGTCTTGGCAAGTACTTCAATCGGAGTTTTTAAAAAAATTCTTTCCCGTCCATCGGACCAACGCTTTGAGAAGGGCGATATCCAATTTTTCGCCAAAAGAAAATGAAAGTTTTTACAAATGTTGGGAAAGATACAAGGAACTTTTAAACGCATGTCCTCACCATGGACACGAAACATGGAGCCTTGTAAGCTATTTTTATGAATCACTCACTCCCGCCATGCGCACGTTTGTGGAAACGATGTGTAATGGAAATTTTTTGAGCAAAAGTCCGGAAGAAGCTTTGTTGTACTTTGATGAAATAGCCGAAGGTGACCAAAATTGGAACACCTACACGGACGAGGTTAAGGGTAAAGTTTCCGAGAGAGGGGGTTTGTACCAATTGTCCAAAAGTGATGACATTGAGTTAAAATTTCTTCAATTGTCAAAGAAAGTTGAAGCCATGGAGTCTAGTAAAATGAGGGAAAGTAGTGTAGGTACTAGCACCGTTTGTTTTATTTGTGAGAAGGTGGGACATTCCACGGAGGAGTGTCACACAATTCCGGCCTTCAAAGAGGTCCTTCAAAGTCCCTCACAAGTCAATGCTATGAACTCATATTCTAGGCCACACAATGATCCATTTTCTCAAGGGTACAATGAAGGGTGGAGAAATCATCCTAACTTTAGTTGGGGAGGAAATCAAAATTCTCATCAAAATTCCAATGCATATTCAAATTCTTTCCAACCAAGACCACCTCCACCCCAAAACAACTCTTTTGGCCAAACTAACCCAAACCCAAATTCAAATTTGGAGTCTCTTTTGCGGCAATTTATAGATAAGACCAATAGAGGTTAGTGATTTGAAACCCCAAATGTCCAAACTCACAACGCGTTGTCCACCCAAGAAAAAGGAAGTTTCCATCCCAACCCTTAGCTAATCCCCGAGGCCAAGCTTTAGTGATTAATGAGGGTGAATTGAGTGGCAATGTTGAGGAGTTGAAATCCATCACCATCCTTAGGAGTGGGAAAGAGATTGATAAAACTATAGTTCCTAAGGCCAAAAAGCCGGTGGACATAGGTGAGTCAAGCCAAGTTGAGAAGGTCACCATTGAAGAGAGAATGAGGGAAGAAGAGAAAATTGGAAAAGAGGATTTGGAAAAAATCAAGAGTAGTGTCAAAATCCCTTTTCCGGAAAGTTATCTCAACCTTTGAAAGAGACCCAAAATGCCGAAGTTCTTGATGTGTTCAAACAAGTTAAAATTAACATTCCATTGCTTGATGCGGTGAAACAAATTCCTTCTTATGCAAAATTTTTAAAAGATTTGTGCACCACTAAGAGGCGATTGAATGTTAAAAAGAAGGCATTTATGGCGGAACAAGTGAGTTCAATAATGCAAGGCACTCGAATTCCAAAATTCAAAGATCCCGGTTGCCCCACCATTTCTTGTTTGATTGGCAACTTTAGAATAAAAAATGCATTGCTTGATCTGGGGGCGAGTGTTAATGTTTTGCCATATTCTGTCTATCAACAATTGGGTTTAGGAGAGTTGAAACCCACGAAAGTCACGATCCAATTGGCGGATCGATCGGTCAAGATTCCAAGGGGAATTGTAGAGGATGTGCTAATTCAAATTGATAAATTCTATTTTCCTGTGGATTTCATAGTTCTTGACATGCAACCGGTATCCAATCCCGGGAAATGAGATTCCCGTAATTTTGGGAAGACCTTTCTTGCAACATCAAATGCTATCATCAATTGCAAGAATGGGATTGTAAAATTGGCCTTTGGAAATATGACTCTTGAGCTCAACGTGTTTTCAATAAGTAACAAACAAGATAATTTTGATGATGAAATTGAACATGTAAACATGATAGAGTCACTAGTACAAGACCATTTTTCTTTCACTTATGAATCGGAATCATTGGAAGATTTGCTAACCACTCCCAATGATCCCGAGGAATGTGTGCATGTGTTTTCTTTGGATGATAAGAACAAGGAAGAACTCTTGAAGAATGAAGAAAATGCACAAGTGGAACCACCAATTCTTGAAGGAAAGATGGAGCTCAAGCCTCTTCCTAGCAATTTGAAGTACGCTTTCCTTGGTGCTTTTGAAACTTACCCCGTGGTAATTTCTTCCGAACTCTCCAAGGATCAAGAAGAACGGTTGGTAAGTATGCTAAGTAAGTATCAAAAAGCTTTTGGGTGGAAGTTGGCCGACCTCCAAGGAATTAGTCCATTGATTTGCACTCACAAAATTCACTTGGAAGAAGGTGCAAAGCCATCAAGACAATTTCAACGCCGGTTAAATCCTCACATGCAAGAAGTAGTAAGAACCGAGGTGTTGAAATTGCTTGATGCCAAGATCATCTATCCAATTTCAGATAGCAAATGGGTGAGTCCGACCCAAATTGTACCTAAAAAATCTGGGCTTACGGTAGTAAAAAATGAAAATGATGAGTTAATACCCCAAAGAGTCACCACCGGGTGGCGAATGTGCATAGACTACCGTAAGTTAAATGAAGTCACTAGAAAGGACCATTTTCCTCTTCCATTCTTAGATCAAACACTTGAAAGAGTGGCGGGTCATGAGTTCTATTCTTTTTTAGACGGATTTTCTGGGTATAACCAAATCGAAATTGATCTTGAGGACCAAGAAAAAACAACCTTCACATGTCCGTTTGGTACTTTTGCTTATCGAAAAATGCCTTTTGGTTTGTGCAATGCACCGGCCACTTTTCAAAGATGTATGTTGAGCATTTTTAGCGATATGGTAGAGAAAACTCTAGAGGTTTTTATGGACGATTTTACCGTTTACGGTAAGTCGTTCGATAATTGTTTGCTCAATGTTGAACATGTGTTAGCAAGGTGTATCGAGAAGCAACTCATCCTCAATTGGGAGAAATGCCACTTCATGGTGACAAAGGGCATTGTATTGGGCCATGTTATATCGGGGAAAGGCATTGAAGTAGACAAGGCGAAGATCGAGCTTATCTCAAAGCTCCTACCCCCAAGTCAATCAAGGATGTTCGCTCATTCTTGGGGCATGCCGGATTCTACCGAAGGTTCATTCAAAATTTTAGCACCATTGCTAAACCCATGTGCAAGTTGCTCTTGAAAGATGCCCCATTTGAATGGACCAAGGAATGTGAAGAAGCCTTTGTAAAACTCAAGCACATGCTCACTACCGCACCCATCATGCAAACCCCCGATTGGAGTCTTCCTTTTGAGCTTATGTGCGACGCAAGCGATTACGCCGTGGGGGCAATCCTCGGCCAAAGAAAGGACAAAAAGCCCGGGGTCATTTACTATGCAATCCGAACTCTCAATGAGGCTCAAATGAACTACACCACCACCGAGAAAGAACTCTTGGCTATTGTCTTCGCCCTCGACAAATTTCGGTCCTACCTCATTGGGTCTCCTATTGTCATTTTCACCGATCATGCGTCCCTCAAGTATCTTTTCACTAAGAAAGATGCGAAACCAAGACTTTTAAGATGGATTCTTCTTTTACAAGAATTCAATCTTTTCATTAAAGATAAGAAGGGTGTTGAAAATGTGGTGGCGGATCATCTTTCTCGCCTTTCATTCAATGACCACATTGAAGAGAGTGCTATCAAAGACTCTTTTCCAGATGAGCAACTATTTGCAATCTCAAGTTTGCCATGGTACGCCGATATCATGAACTATCTCGTCACCGGAAAAATGCCAAGTCCTTGGAGTGCTCAAGATCGAAGAAAATTCTTGTCCGAAGTCAACCGCTTTTATTGGGATGATCCGTACTTGTTCAAGTATGGGGCGGATCAAATCATTCGATGATGCATTCCCAATGATGAGTTCGAAAGGGTTTTACGCTCTTGCCACAATGAAGCCTGCGGTGAGCATTTCTCGGCAAAGAAGACGGCCGCCAAGATTCTACAATGTGGCTTTTATTGGCCAACGATGTTCAAAGACGCCTACGCCTTTTGCAAAGCTTGCCCGAGATGCCAAATGTTAGGAGGAATCACAAGAAAAAGCATGATGCCTCTCAACCCGATCCTCGTAGTTGAAATTTTTGATTGTTGGGGCATTGATTTCATGGGACCATTCCCATCCTCTTTTGGTAATCTCTATATTCTTCTTGCGGTTGATTATGTTTCCAAATGGGTGGAAGCCATAGCTTGCAAAACAAATGATCACAAAGTTGTAATTCGATTTTTAAAAGATAACATTCTTGCAAGATTTGGCACCCCAAAGGCAATTATAAGTGATGGAGGCTCACATTTTTGCAACAAACCCTTTGAATCATTAATGCAAAAATATGGTGTGAACCATAAGGTCTCCCTCGCTTATCACCCTCAAACAAACGGACAAGCCGAACTTGCCAATAGGGAGATAAAGCAAATTCTTGAAAAGACGGTAAATCCAAATCGCAAGGATTGGTCATTGCGTCTTAACGATGCACTTTGGGCTTATCGTACGGCTTTTAAAACAATTTTAGGAATGTCTCCCTATCGGATAGTATATGGCAAGCCGTGCCATCTTCCCGTTGAGTTAGAACATAAATCATTTTGGGCAATTAAAATGATGAATTTTGATATTGAAAATGTCGGAAGCAACCGAAAGTTACAACTTGAGGAGTTGGAGGAATTAAGGAGGGATGCATACCAAAATGCTAAGATAAGCAAAGAACGTGCAAAACTTTTCCATGATAAATCTATTTTAAGAAAAGAATTTAAACTCGGGCACAAAGTTCTAGTTTATGACACGCGTTTGCATCTCTTCCCGGGAAAGCTGAAATCACGTTGGACCGGCCCATACATTGTTCGACATGTATTCCCTTTTGAGCCGTGAATGTTGAGGATCCAAAATCGGCTTTGTGTTCAAAGTGAATGGACAACGCCTTAAGCCATTTTTGGAATTCCACCTCAAGAGGAGTCCACCACTCTTGAAGATCCGACCTATACCTAACAAGTATAGGTGATGTTGTATTATACTTTGATAAAAAACAAAAAAAAATAAAAAAATTTTGCTTTATTTTCTTTCCTTCCTTTTTGGGTTTGGTTTGATAAACATGATATGAGGATTGAAATGTGGTTGTAATGCATGCATGTTATGTTTTATCTAATTCTAACCCGTTTTTTTTTGTTAGTGTGTACATATAGTAATTTGCTTTTAAAAATAGCTCTCTTTTCCTCATGAAAATCAAAAGGCCAAATGGGAGAATGCCAATTTCTCGTTCTCTTCACATTGAGGACAATGCGTTCTTCAAGTTGGGGGGTAATATACTTAAACTTTAATGGCTTCTCAATTTCTTAAATTTTTCATGCGTGTAGAGCTTAAAAAAATTGAAAGTTTGAAATATGATGATCATTTTTATTAGAATTGTCTTTGAATTGATGGTTTTTGACATGAAATTCTTAATTCGGATAGGTAGTTGAATGATAATCTCTGATAAACGCATAATATTGTCATGCATAAGCTCTTTCCCAGAGTCGCATGACGCGTTTGTTGCTTTAATTCTGCCTAATTATCCGCTTATCTTGAGATTAGTGTCTTAGCGAGTTTTGTATCTAACATGGCCCAAGTTGGTGTGTATTTTGTAGTATTCCATGTGTTTGTAGGATTGGAGTACAATGGCATTGCATGAAGTGATCAAGAGTAAGCTCGGAGGCTTGCAAAGTGCTGAGTGAACAAGTTCCAGACCCATGATCGATCATGGGCAAGCCATGATCGATCATGGTTGCAAGATTTTCTGGCAAGCACTTCCATGATCGATCATGGGCATAACCATGATCGATCATGGCCCTTGCAACTTGGCCATTTCACACCCAAAATGGGCTATTTTAGTGGTTTAAGCTATTTTAGATATTTAGTTAGATATTTTGCAACCTTTTAATATATATTATTTTCTCTTAGCTTCTTGGCTAAGACATCTAAGTTTTTGTAGAAGTTCTAGAGAGAAGTGGGAGCTAAAACCTTGTAATTTCTTCTTCTTCTTGTAAGTTTACTTTGATTTTAAGAAATGAATGCTTCTTCTATAATTCTTGTTTCGAGTATTATGGAGTAGTCTTTTACTAAGGTTACGGAGGTGAACCGCGATATAATATTCGGTGATTTATGGCTCAATCCATGTTTAAAGTTTGAGAAATAGTTGTAAATCCTTTTCTTCTTCATTTTCCTCCATTGTTGCAAGCTTTCTAGGTATATTCATAATATTAAGACTTTTATGCCTTGTATATTTAGTGCTTGGTTGTTAATGAACATACAACATATTTATATGGTTCTAAAAAGCTTGTAGTCCCTTTCCCCCATCCATGGAGTTTTTTCCCTCTTCATAGAAATTATGAATAGTTCTTAAAACTCCATAGATGGATTTTAAATTTGTTTAGCCTATCTTTGATTCATTTATTGATATATTGAGTGCTTCTTACACTTTATGTGATACTTAGACTCTTTATTTTCTACCATATGTGATAAATGATGAGTTGACTAATTTATCCCATAAACTTTATTCCGTTTCATTGTTAGGATTCACTTTATAATTTTCATTCTTTAAATCATGAGATCACCACACTTGCTTGATGTTAAATCTTTTTATGATGAGTTCGTCATATCTATCTCGGATTAGCTTCATCGGGAATGGGTTGCCTTGCTTCACACCCGTAGCTAAGAGGTAGGAATGATACCCTCGTCTTTGGTGGTATGTCGTTTGTATCTCTCTTGATATAGCTTCAATTCGGGAATGAGTCGCCTAGCGTCGCACCCTCTGCTATTGAGAGATACACCAACATTCTCCATTTCTCGAGAATCCTTGTGTTCTAATCTTAGTATGAGCTAATGATCACCGTTTCTTAAATCGTAACTAATCTCCACCTACCTTAGTGCTTTCTTATTTATTTTCGCATCTGTTTTACATTTACGTTGTTCTACAACAAACCAACTCACAGAAACCAGAAAATCACTTAATCCGTAATCCATTCCATTCCTCTTCACTTATCCCTGTGGTTCGACACTCGGACTTCCGAGACTATATTACAACTTGACGTGCCTGCACTTGGGCTCTATCGCAACGCGTTATTTAAGCGGCGTCAAGTTTTTGGCGCCGTTGCCGGGGAATAAGGCAAAAGGCGGATTCTGGGTTTTGTATAAAACCATTCTGTAAGTATTTCTCTCTATTTGATTAATTTATTTTTCTCCCTTATTTTCTGTTTTATTTGTAGAGTTCCCAAGGAGTGATTCGAATCATTGTCCAAGCCCATGCAAGGGCGATTGTTTGTGGATATTCGAATTAGCCCTCCCACATCTCCAAGAATGGCAAACCAAGGTAGAGCCGCGGATCACGAGAGCGATAATGAAGGGGAAGGTGCCAACAATGTTCCTCATGTTAGGACCATGAGAGACTACCTTCAACCGCCTCGGGCAACTTCGAATTCGTGCATTGTGCTTCCCGCTGGCCAAGCCGGAGCATTCTCTTTCAAACCGGGTATGCTTCAACATATCCCTTCTTTTCATGGTATGGAGTCGGAAAACCCATACTTGCACTTGAAAGACTTTGAAGAAGTCTGCTCCACATTTCGTGAGGCAAATATTAATGAGGATGTCATGCGTTTAAAGCTCTTTCCTTTCTCCCTAAAAGATAAAGGAAAAATTTGGCTAAATGCTCAAAGACCACAATCAATTCGGTCCTGGCAAGAACTTCAAGCGGAATTTCTAAAAAAATTCTTTCCCGTGCATAGAACCAATGCTTTAAGAAGGGCGATATCTAATTTTTCGCCAAAAGAAAATGAAACTTTTTATAAGTGTTGGGAAAGATACAAGGAACTTCTAAACGCATGCCCTCACCATGGTCACGAAACGTGGAGCCTTGTTAGTTTTTTCTATGAATCTCTCACCCCTGATATGCGTACGTTTGTTGAGACCATGTGTAATGGTCAATTCTTAAGTAAGAATCCCGATGAGGCTTTATTGTATTTTGATGAATTAGCGGAAGGTGCCCAAAATTGGAACACCTATTCCGAGGAACCCAAAGCAAAAACTCAAGGAAGGGGTGGGTTGTACCAAGTGTCTAATGAGGATGACATGGGTGCGAGGTTATTCCAATTGTCTAAGAAAGTAGAGGCAATGGAAGCAAGTAGTTTAAGGAGGTCAACGTAGTATCCTCGAGTCAGTTGTGTGTCATTTGTGAAAATTCAGGACACACCACCGAGGATTGTCCTACCATTCCCGCTTTCCGGGAAGTCCTCAAAGATCCCGCCCAAGTCAATGCTTTACACCAGTACAACCAAAACCGTAACCAAAACGATCCTTATTCTCAAAGGTACAATGAAGGATGGAAGAATCACCCCAATTTCAGTTGGGGAGGAAATCAAAGTCAGAACCACAACCAATATAATCAGAACCAAAGGCAACAACAACAACCTCAAAACTCTTTTGTTCCACCTCAGAATCAAAATCCCAACCAAAACTTGGAAGCTTTGTTGAGATCATTTGTGGACAAAACGGATCGTGATGTGGGTGAGTTAAAAACTCAAATGTCTAAACTCACCACCGCCCTAGCTACCCAAGAGAAGGGAAAATTCCCCTCTCAACCTTTAGCGAATCCTAGAGGTCAAGTTCAAGTAGTAGAGGGAGGAGAGTCTAGCTCCAAGATAGAAGAACTCAAATCTATCACAATCTTGAGAAGTGGTAAGGAGGTAGACAAAACTATTGTTCCTAAAACCCCCAAGGTGGCGGACATAGTTAATCCCACGCATGTTGAGGAGTCGGAGGTAGAAAAAGTTGTGAGTGAAGAGAAGAAGAGAGAGGAAGAGAGACAAGGAAAGGAGGATCTTGAGAAAATCAAGAACGGAATTAAGGTCCCTTTCCCGGAGAGATTGAACCAACCATCCAATCTAATACTGAGATTTTGGATGTGTTTCGACAAGTGAAAATCAACATTCCATTGCTTGACGCGGTCAAGCAAATACCTTCGTATGCTAAGTTCCTCAAGGACTTATGCACGACAAAACGAAGGTTGAATGTTAAGAAGAAGGCCTTTATGGCGGAGCAAGTGAGCTCGCTCATGCAAGGCACAAGAGCCCCTAAGTTCAAGGACCCCGGTTGCCCCACAATTTCGTGTGTCATAGGAAATTGTAGGATCAAAAATGCTTTGCTAGATTTGGGAGCAAGTGTGAACGTACTCCCATATTCTGTATATCAACAATTGGGGTTGGGTGAGTTGAAACCCACGAGGGTTACTATTCAATTAGCGGACCGATCCGTTAAGATACCAAGAGGGATAGTCGAAGATGTGCTTGTTCAAATTGACAAGTTTTTATTTTCCCGTTGACTTTATCATCCTCGACATGCAACCCGTGTCGAATCCCGCTAAGGAGATTCCAGTTATCCTTGGGCGACCATTTCTTGCTACTTCTAATGCCATAATAAATTGCAAGAATGGAATTGTGAAGTTAGCATTTGAAACATGACTTTAGAGCTAAACGTGTTCTCTTTGAGCAATCAAAGAGACGACGATGATGATGAGGAAAGTGAACACGTAAACATGATAGAGTCATGTATCCAAGACCACTTTGTGGCAAATTTCGAATCGAAGTCAATGGAAGGTTATCTAACCACTTCCGATGAACTCGAGGATTGTATGCAAGTGTTTTCCTTGTGTGATAAACAGGTTGAGTTTTTGGAGAAAGAGGAAAACACACAATCTCCCACCAAAAAGCTTGAAGGAAAAATGGATCTCAAGCTATTGCCGAGCAATTTGAAGTATGCCTTTTTGGGAGCTTCAGATACCTTCCCAGTTATCATCTCGTCCGAACTTTCGGATGACCAAGAAGGAAGGTTAGTTCATTTGCTTGGTAAATATAAAAAAGCTTTTGGTTGGACTCTTGCCGACCTCCAAGGAATAAGCCCTTTGATTTGTACACATAAAATTCACTTGGAGGATGGGGCAAAAACATCAAGGCAATTTCAACGCCGGTTGAATCCTAACATGCAAGAAGTGGTTAGGAACGAGGTGTTGAAATTATTGGATGCAAAGATCATCTATCCAATCTCGGATAGTAAATGGGTTAGTCCAACTCAAGTGGGTACCGAAAAAAATCGGGTCTTACGGTAGTCAAGAACGACTCAAACGAGTTGATTCCACAAAGAGTCACCACCGGTGGCGAATGTGTATTGACTACCGTAAACTCAATGAGGCTACTCGTAAAGATCATTTCCCCTCCCCTTTTTGGATCAAACTCTAGAGAGGGTAGCGGGTCATGAATTACTCTTTCCTCGATGGTTTTTCCGGGTACAATCAAATTGAGATTGACCTAGATGATCAAGAAAAAACCACCTTTACATGTCCTTTTGGTACCTTCGCTTATCGAAGAATGTCCTTTGGTCTATGTAATGCACCGGCCACTTTCCAACGGTGCATGCTAAGTATCTTTAGCGATATGGTGGAAAGGACTTTGGAAGTTTTTTTTGGATGACTTTACCGTCTATGGTAAGTCATTCGACAATTGCTTGGCTAACCTAGAACAGGTCTTGGGAAGATGCGTGGAAAAACAATTGGTATTGAACTGGGAGAAGTGCCATTTTATGGTTACCAAGGGAATTGTTTTGGGGCACATCATTTCTTCAGAAGGAATCGAGGTGGATAAAGCTAAAATTGAGTTGATTGCTAAACTTCCTACACCGAAGAATGTCAAAGATGTTCGATCTTTTCTAGGACATGCCGGGTTTTATAGGAGGTTTATCAAGAACTTCAGTTCCATTTCCAAGTCCATGTGTAGTCTACTTCTCAAGGATGCACCCTTTCAGTGGGATGCCAAGTGCGAGGAAGCCTTTGTCTCTCTGAAGCATATGCTACTACTGCGCCGATTATGCAGACACCGGACTGGAGCTTGCCATTCGAGCTTATGTGCGACGCAAGTGACTATGCGGTGGGAGCGGTTCTTGGTCAACGAAAAGACAAGAAACCGGTGTGATATACTATGCAAGTAGGACCTTGAATGATGCGCAAATGAACACACCACGACAGAGAAAGAGCTTCTAGCAATTGTCTTCGCCCTAGACAAGTTCCGATCCTATTTGATAGGATCGCCAATTGTGATTTTCACGGATCACGCGGCATTGAAGTATCTATTCACAAAGAAAGATGCCAAGCCGCGGCTTTTGAGGTGGATACTCTTATTGCAAGAATTTCATTTAAGCATCAAGGACAAAAAGGAGTCGAGAACGTGGTGGCCGATCATCTGTCTCGACTCACTTTTACGAACAACATTGAAGAAAGCCCGATCCAAGATTCGTTTCCAGACGAACAATTATTGGCAATCTCGACGCTCCCATGGTATGCAGACATTGTAAATTATCTTGTAACTGACAACATACCAAAGTCATGGGGCGCACAAGATAGAAAAAGGTTTTTGAGTGAAGTGGGTCGATTCTATTGGGATGAACCGTACCTGTTTAAGTATTGTGCGGATCAGATTATCAGACGGTGCATCCCAGAGGAAGAAGTGGAGAGAGCTCTATCTTTCTGTCATTCTGAGGCTTGCGGAGGACACTTCTCGGCAAAGAAGACCACCGCGAAGATTCTGCAAAGTGGATTGTATTGGCCGTCGCTTTTTAAGGACGCACAACGCTTTTGCAAGGCATGTCAAAGATGCCAAATGCTTGGAGGGATCTCCAAGAGGAATATGATGCCTCTCAACCCAATTCTGATGATCGAAATCTTCGACTGTTGGGGCATCGATTTTATGGGACCATTCCCATCCTCCTACGGAATTTTTGGGCGAGATTGGATCGAGCTGGACCAAGTTGGGGGGAGTGGAAAGGTGTTTCAAGTGAAGAAATCTCATGGGAGAATTTTTGTTGAAGGCATGATCGATCATGGTTATACCCATGATCGATCATGGGATCCAATTGAGGAGGCAGCGCACTTCCATGATCGATCATGGGCAAAACCATGATCGATCATGGTGAAATTTTCCTGCGGCAGTAGACTTCCATGATCGATCATGGGCAAAGCCATGATCGATCATGGTCCCTCTTAAAAACAGAGCAGGCCGTTTCTAAACCCCAAAAATCGTGCCCCATTTTCTCTCTAACTCCCATTTCTCTCCATCTCCCTTCTTCAAACCTTCAACAATCATCATATCAAACCCTCCCCTAGCCTTTCCACCTCCATAAACTCTCAATTTTCACCCCCAAACTCCAAACCCATCTACTATCAACACCTCTTTCTCTCTCTAAAACCCAAACCCCCAATTTCGAGCCCTACTCCCCAAAATTTTGAAAATTTCTCTTTATTTCTCCCCTCTCCCCACATCAATGGCTGCCATTACTCCAGTTAACAAGCCAGAAGAGCTTCAAGCCGCGAGGGGTGGGTACCGCGGGTTCCGTAGCCGTCAGGAGTACGATTGGTGGAATTACGCTTTCAGGAACCGGGCTGTGATGATCGAGAGGCCTGTGATTATTGGTGCCTTGGACGATTTCCCTCAAATGGGAACATTCGAAAGACACGAGGGGTGGGTTCAATATTTGCGACAACCAGGTAATCAATGTAATCTCACTCTATGTCGTGAATTTGTAGCAAGTTTGGTGCGTGTGCCCAATGCTGCTTATGCCTATGTTGCCCACGTACGTGGGAGAACTGTTCCTTTCAACCTCGAGGTTGTTTAGTAGAGAGTCACGGGGATTCCGGCATTGCCGGATGGCAGCTATGACCTCCCTCATTCAGCCCGTATTTTATACCCCACTGATGACGAGTTGGCTACGTTCTTAGCCGGTCGTCCAATGACTTGGATTGGCACGCAATTCGATAGGAACAATTTAGCACCACAATTCAGGACCCTGTGGCTTGTTGTAGCCAATGCGTTAGATCCCACCTCGCACATTCAACATTTGTACACCTATCATGCCTATGTTCTATATGTAATTGCTCGCAATAGGCCGTGTTGTTTGGTTCGCTACATAATGCGAAAAATCATGAAAGTCTATGACACGGTAGCCCATAACGAAACGATAAAATTTGGTGTGCTTCTGACCCGCATTTGTTTGGAGGCGGGTGTCCAAGAAAGGGACACCGATGTCAGAAAGATACAGCGGGGCCCGATAAACAGGTCCACCAGGCTAGAGCCGCCGGACAACTGAGAAATAGGCCAAGTTCTTCCACAGCCGCACCACAACAGGGGGATAGCGAAGAAGAAGGGGCAGAGGAAGCAGGAGCGGATGTTCCGGGTCAGTCAAGGCGTAGAAGAAGGGCAAGCTCTGGGCCTGTGGATGACAATAGGGAGTTCATTAGAGAGCAGTTTGAGCAGATGACTGCTTTGATGCAGACCGGGTTTGCTAGCGTCAACGAGAGGGTAGAGATTATGGTATTGCGTCAGGACCGTTTGGAGGCAGATATTGCAGCTCAGGTCGAGGCACGAGTTGCAGCTCAGATGACGACTCAGCAGGAGTTCATACGCCAGCAGTTCGAGGCGTTGTATGGTCGTTTTCCACCACCCCCACCTTCTGATATGTGATGATGATGTGATAGCCTGAAAACTCTTTAAGTACCTATATTTATGCTTAGTTTTATTTTATTTCTTTTGGGTTGTATTAGAATTGAGACTTGATGTTAACTCTAGAACTTGGTTTTAATGATTGAATATTATAGTTTTTACTTTTGAATTCTAATTCTAACCCGTTTTGTGAATAGTTTTTGTTTATCTCTTATTTTTGTCTCATGGAGAGCAAAGTCATTGTAGCCCTTCCGTGCGTTGTTGTTGTTCTCTTTACATTGAGGACAATGTGTGTTTCAAGTGGAGGGGGTACGTTATTTTGTGTTTATTTTGTTTGGCTTGCTATCAGTCATTCTCATGAGTAGAAGAGATTTGTTCAATTTTTTTTTAGAAGTTTGAAAATTGATGATTGATTGATATTTTGTTCGATGAAGATTATTGTTTCATTAGCTTTTGGCATGAATTCTTTGATCTAGATAGGAATTTGAATGATAATCTAAATTGCCTTGCTCCACTTAGTCTCATATCCCGTTATATTCTCATGCTCCACATGCTAGATTGCTTCGGTTGTTTTCAATTCGGTAATAACACCTAGATTTATTTTCATTGAGAGAAGAAAAATTTTTGTCCAAAAATAATGGAAGCTCTTTCGAAAAGATCCTCCAATGAGAGGACAAAAGCATAGCACTTTAATAACTTGGATGACTTTTATCCTAATATTGACTTAAAGCTTCACTTGACTAAATCTTAAGTCTCTTTGTCTAATATTATGGATGGGTATAGGTTGCCATATGGGAAAGGGTGAATAGCTTCCTTTAAGCTCCAATGAATGAGCAGAATTTTGAAAAATTTCATAAGTGAGACCGCTGCCCCCCATAGAGACAAAAACCACCCTGATCTAATTTAGCGAAATTTTCAAGTAAAAGATAAAGAAAGTGCTTAGAATCGACATATCTTGGAGCTTTTGTTTTTGAAAAAGTTCTCTCTTCCTTCTTGAATGATTATGACTCTTTGTGTTTATATCAAATTGTTTGAATCGAAGTCTGGTATTTGAGCATTGGAGAATATGGGATTGTGTTCTAAAGGAGATAGGTGAATTAGATGATCATTCAAAAGTCCGTCATTCTGGAAAATTGACAATAATGCCTCTTGCTTTGCAAATTGAAACTTGAATCTTCATTCTCACCATTCATCATGATCAAACTTCCAATGTTTGTAGGTATCATTTCTGAAAACCTTCACGAGATGCAACTCGTCTTCTTTGGGAACTTAGAAGTTAACATCTTTTTGTATAGTGTTTTATTTTTGTAATTATATATTTTTGTCTTGCTAAGGGACTAGCAAGAGATAAGTTGAGGGGAGTTGATAAACGCATAATATTGTCATGCATAAGCTCTTTCCCAGAGTCGCATGACGCGTTTGTTGCTTTAATTCTGCCTAATTATCCGCTTATCTTGAGATTAGTGTCTTAGCGAGTTTTGTATCTAACATGGCCCAAGTTGGTGTGTATTTTGTAGTATTCATTCATGTGTTTGTAGGATTGGAGTACAATGGCATTGCATGAAGTGATCAAGAGTAAGCTCGGAGGCTTGCAAAGTGCTGAGTGAACAAGTTCCAGACCCATGATCGATCATGGGCAAAGCCATGATCGATCATGGTTGCAAGATTTTCTGGCAGAGCACTTCCATGATCGATCATGGGCATAACCATGATCGATCATGGCCCTTGCAACTTGGCCATTTCACACCCAAAATGGGCTATTTTAGTGGTTTAAGCTATTTTAGATATTTAGTTAGATATTTTGCAACCTTTTAATATATATTATTTTCTCTTAGCTTCTTGGCTAAGACATCTAAGTTTTTGTAGAAGTTCTAGAGAGAAGTGGGAGCTAAAACCTTGTAATTTCTTCTTCTTCTTGTAAGTTTACTTTGATTTTAAGAAATGAATGCTTCTTCTATAATTCTTGTTTCGAGTATTATGGAGTAGTCTTTTACTAAGGTTACGGAGGTGAACCGCGATATAATATTCGGTGATTTATGGCTCAATCCATGTTTAAAGTTTGAGAAATAGTTGTAAATCCTTTTCTTCTTCATTTCCTCCATTGTTGCAAGCTTTCTAGGTATATTCATAATATTAAGACTTTATATGCCTTGTATATTTAGTGCTTGGTTGTTAATGAACATACAACATATTTATATGGTTCTAAAAAGCTTGTAGTCCCTTTCCCCCATCCATGGAGTTTTTCCCTCTTCATAGAAATTATGAATAGTTCTTAAAACTCCATAGATGGATTTTAATTTGTTTAGCCTATCTTTGATTCATTTATTGATATATTGAGTGCTTCTTACACTTTATGTGATACTTAGACTCTTTATTTTCTACCATATGTGATAAATGATGAGTTGACTAATTTATCCCATAAACTTTATTCCGTTTCATTGTTAGGATTCACTTTATAATTTTCATTCTTTAAATCATGAGATCACCACACTTGCTTGATGTTAAATCTTTTTATGATGAGTTCGTCATATCTATCTCGGATTAGCTTCATCGGGAATGGGTTGCCTTGCTTCACACCCGTAGCTAAGAGGTAGGAATGATACCCTCGTCTTTGGTGGTATGTCGTTTGTATCTCTCTTGATATAGCTTCAATTCGGGAATGAGTCGCCTAGCGTCGCACCCTCTGCTATTGAGAGATACACCAACATTCTCCATTTCTCGAGAATCCTTGTGTTCTAATCTTAGTATGAGCTAATGATCACCGTTTCTTAAATCGTAACTAATCTCCACCTACCTTAGTGCTTTCTTATTTATTTTCGCATCTGTTTTACATTTACGTTGTTCTACAACAAACCAACTCACAGAAACCAGAAAATCACTTAATCCGTAATCCATTCCATTCCTCTTCACTTATCCCTGTGGTTCGACACTCGGACTTCCGAGACTATATTACAACTTGACGTGCCTGCACTTGGGCTCTATCGCAACGCGTTATTTAAGCGGCGTCAAGTTTTTGCAACAAACCCTTTGAATCATTAATGCAAAAATATGGTGTGAACCATAAGGTCTCCCTCGCTTATCACCCTCAAACAAACGGACAAGCCGAACTTGCCAATAGGGAGATAAAGCAAATTCTTGAAAAGACGGTAAATCCAAATCGCAAGGATTGGTCATTGCGTCTTAACGATGCACTTTGGGCTTATCGTACGGCTTTTAAAACAATTTTAGGAATGTCTCCCTATCGGATAGTATATGGCAAGCCGTGCCATCTTCCCGTTGAGTTAGAACATAAATCATTTTGGGCAATTAAAATGATGAATTTTGATATTGAAAATGTCGGAAGCAACCGAAAGTTACAACTTGAGGAGTTGGAGGAATTAAGGAGGGATGCATACCAAAATGCTAAGATAAGCAAAGAACGTGCAAAACTTTTCCATGATAAATCTATTTTAAGAAAAGAATTTAAACTCGGGCACAAAGTTCTAGTTTATGACACGCGTTTGCATCTCTTCCCGGGAAAGCTGAAATCACGTTGGACCGGCCCATACATTGTTCGACATGTATTCCCTTTTGGAGCCGTGAATGTTGAGGATCCCAAAATCGACTTTGTGTTCAAAGTGAATGGACAACGCCTTAAGCCATTTTTGGAATTCCCACCTCAAGAGGAGTCCACCACTCTTGAAGATCCGACCTATACCTAACAAGTATAGGTGATGTTGTATATACTTTGATAAAAAACAAAAAAAAAATAAAAAAATTTTGCTTTATTTTCTTTCCTTCCTTTTTGGGTTTGGTTTGATAAACATGATATGAGGATTGAAATGTGGTTGTAATGCATGCATGTTATGTTTTATCTAATTCTAACCCGTTTTTTTTGTTAGTGTGTACATATAGTAATTTTGCTTTTAAAAATAGCTCTCTTTTCCTCATGAAAATCAAAAGGCCAAATGGGAGAATGCCAATTTCTCGTTCTCTTCACATTGAGGACAATGCGTTCTTCAAGTTGGGGGGTAATGTACTTAAACTTTAATGGCTTCTCAATTTCTTAAATTTTTCATGCGTGTAGAGCTTAAAAAAAATTGAAAGTTTGAAATATGATGATCATTTTTATTAGAATTGTCTTTGAATTGATGGTTTTTGACATGAAATTCTTAATTCGGATAGGTAGTTGAATGATAATCTCCATGGCATTGCTTTATTTAGATTCTTGAGCCTTGTAGTTTCCTATGAATATGCATAATGTTATGGTTTGATTTAGTCTTTGGTATCACATAGAGTGATTTTCATCTTGTGTAGAGAGAAATAATGTTCAAATGCAATAAAAGCTCTTTCGAAAAGATCCTCCTTAGAGGGGACACATGCATGGCACTTACAAAAAAATTTAAAAACTTGGATGACTTTTAAACTTAATATTGACTTTAAGCTTCACTTGACTAAATTCATAAGTCATTTTGTCTAATATTAAGGATAGGCAAAGGTTACCATATGGAAAAGGGGTGAATAGCATCCTTTGTGCATTTAAAAAAAAAAGAAAAAAAGAAGAAGTTATGAATGCAAAATTACAAAGTGAGACCGCTGCCCTCCATAGAAATGCAAACCACCTTGAGCTAATTTAGCAAAAAGTCCAAGTAAAAGATAAAAAAAAAAGTGCTTAAAATTGACAAAGTTCTTGAGCTTTTATTTTTGAAAGATTTCTCTCTTCCACTATTGATGAATAGAACTATTTGTGATTAAGAATGATTGTGTCAAAGATCCATATTCATAGTGTGTTCAAATGGGAATGTGGAACTAGTTTCTAAAGGAGATCGTAAGCAATGGAGATCGTTATTCAAATGCCAACATTCCGGAAATTGTAATAGTAATGCCAAACACTTAAATCAATTCATGAAAATGCTTCAATTCTACTACTTAGATTTCAAATTTCGGATGTTTGTGGGTATCATCACTGTAAACCCTCACGAGACAAACCTCGTCTTCTAAGGGAACTTGGGAGTTTTTAAAATGGCTTAGTGCATTTTATCAATGCATTTTCGGATATTATATATATCTATTTTTATTTTGCTTGCTAAGGGACTAGCAAGAGATAAGTCGGGGGGAGTTGATAAACGCTTAATATTGTCATTCATACGCTCATTTTCGGAGTTGTTTGACGCGTTTATTTCTCTAAAACTACTCGGTTTACCAACTTATTTCGCGATTAATCTCGTAGCACTTTTGTATTTAACAATGCTTGGAAAGGCATTTTTTTGTGTTTATTTTGGTGTCTTTAGATTTCAAGAAATATTGTATTTAATACAATATTGGAATTTTCCATGGACAAAAAGAATTCAAGAAAGTGGAAGTCTCCATGTGATTAAAGAGCATCCAAGAGAGAAAGTCTCCATGTCCATGTGATTAAAGAAAGAAAGTGGAATTCTCCATGTGACCAAAGAGCATCCAAGAAAGTGGAATTCTCCACCAAAAATAAAAAATAAAAATAAAAATAAAAAAAAATAAAAATAAAAAGCATTGTTTATTATTTTTTTTTTAGCATCCAACAAACTCTCCTATTTATAGTCTTCATTGTTGTGTTGGAGAGAACACACTTTTATTACTTCTCATTTCTCAATTTATAGAGAGCTTGTAATAGTTTTATTTTCTAGAGAGAGAAATGGAGTTTCACTTTTATAATTCTTGTCTCTACATTTATTATGGAGTAAATTTCTTTGCTAAGGCTAAAAGATGAAGTTTGCAATGCATTAATTATGTAAGTTCAATTCTCATTCCATTATAGTTAGTATTGTTAAATACTTTTGAATCCTTCATCTTCTCCATTTTTTCAACCATATCATAAGCTAGTAAGATAATTTTCATATGATGATTTGACTTTGTATGTCTTGTATACATAGATCTCAAGCATTAATGAGAAAATGATACACTTGTGTATTTTTTACTAGCCTATGTCCATTCTTTCTTTGAATGAGATACTTTTCATTGCCAAGCATGATTAGTCTTTGAATATTCATAGAAACACCATAAATTTGAGATTTTAATCTTTAAATACTTTAATGATATGTTGAGTGCTTTCTACACTTTATGTGATTTTAAGACTCATCATCTTCTTAGTTAAAGTGTTGCCAAAGAGGATCTTTTAAATTTATGTCATAAACAACTTCATTAATCATTTTAAGAATTCAATTTGTATTTATCAAATAAGTCTATATAGGACGGTTTGACCTCCACCTAGACTTCCCAATCTTAGACAAATGAAATGTTATGATTTATCGAGCTAAACTCTTTGTAGTTGGCCATTTTCATAATCAAGTCATTTGCCTAGGGGAAATAACAATGAGTTCTTAAATGCCTAGTTTAAATTTATGCCTTTTCTTTTTGTGTATTTTAAGTTTGAATCTTGGTTGATATTATATGGGAATGGGTTGCACTGCATGCTTCACACCCTTTGTCACAAGATAAAAAATGAGAGATACACTTGTGTTGATATTTGCTTACACCCTTTCTTTATATGGCATTTTATATGGGAATGGATTGCTTTTACTCCACACCCTTTTGCTTAGAAATGGGTAAAATATTCAACACTTAGGAATTGCATTGAGAACTTTGAATGAGATTGATTTTACTTAACTTTGCAAAACAAATGAATTCTATAATGCCTTAGCCTTTTCTCATCTATTATTACATCATTTTAATTTTTATTGCAAGACTTTAAAATCAACAACTAAAATCAACCAATTAAATTCCCTTAACAAAACATTGGACTCGTAATCACCACATCGTCTTTCCGATTATCCTTGTGGCTCGACACTTGGACTTACCAAGTATTATAACTTGACAACCTGCACTTGGGTACCTAAGCACGGAAGTATTTTCGGCGCGTCATGTATATTTTTTTTATAAACGAGTTGTTAACATGTTTTACATACTAGAACATACTTAACATAACCCTCAGTTAATTAATATATTTTTTTAAAACTGTAGCTAAGCATTACAATAGAATTTATTAAGAAATGTAATTTAGCTATACAATTGGGGCAGCCTTTGCCTATTGATAATCCCTAACGCTGTGTTTGGGAGTTTAGGAGAGAAAAGAAGAGAAAGTATCAATTCGGAGGGAAGAAAAAGGGAGAGAAAGGAAAATAATTCTCTCTTTTGTTTGGGAGTTTAAGAAGGAATAGAATGCTACAATCTCTCATTTTCTCACCCTTGCTCTCCAAATCAAAACTCCCAAACATAGGGTAAAAGATTTGAAAATTCTCTTTCCGGTGTCTAAATATTAATGAAGCCTTTTTTTAAAAAAGTAATAAAAAAAAATTCTACTTTCTCCGTTCATATTATAATATATATTTATACCACATTTTTTTTGATTATAAAATAAACTAATATGAAAATTATTTTTCATGTTTATAAAAGTGATTACTTGAGAATGTCCTATTTTAAACTTTTGCAGAGAGCCTTTTCCATCACAAGACTCTAATGGCCAGGAGCTGTGCATAGTCGGCAAAATAATGGTTTTTTTTTTCTTTTTTTTAATAAATAATCTTTGGAACAAAAGTATCCATTGAAATATATTAATTGAAGTTGGATGCTAAATGAAGTGTTGTGTTGATACGAAATTTATTAAAAATGATTAATTTTTTCCGTAAATTTTGTTTACTACACGTTATAAAACCAAAATTTTCAACTATAGGCTCCCACGTAACTATTTTTATGAAATATAGACTTATTTTATGAAAATATTATTCTTTATCTTCAAATATATATATATAAATCATTATATGATTTTGATCAAATCATTCCAACGTACCACATTTTTTCGGACGAAGCAATTCTATGGGAAAAAGAAGTGGTACCCGACCAATGGAGGATTGTTTACCAAGATATATCCTATATAAGGTAATTAGTAAAAATGATCCCTAACATTTGACCTAAATCTCTCGCTCGTCCCTAAAGTTCATTTTTCGGATGAAATATTTTTAAAGTTTTTAATTTCAGTTAAAGTATTAAAAAATACCTCGTAAAAGAATGGTTTGTCACAATCAGGCGCATTTTTCATCCATCTTTTTAACAGCGCATCCAATTTTAGACAAGTGAGAGAAAATTAGAAATTTTAAGCATGCTTCAATCGAAAATTGAACTTTTGGGACAAGCGGGAGATTCGGGTCAAACTTTAGAGGCCATTTTTGCTAATTACCCTCCTATATATGTACTATGTTATAAAGCTGGAGATAATTTGACAGTTAAACTGAAGCATTATCATATTTTGCTTATTATAATTTTACCTTTGCAAACATGATTTGAAACTCTAAACCACTTTGGGTGGATTTTTAGCTAGGAAGATATCCCACATGGAAAGCTATTTTTGTCGTCCAACAACTTTATTATTCCATCACTAAACTCGTTTTCCGACTTTTGATATAAATTAATTATTTTTGCTATTATTTAATTTTTTAATTTGTTATCAAACAAAACGTTCTAACAATAAAAAAATAATGCTTGTACTATAATTAAATTTCAGTCACTTTCTTTTTTGCTTGCAAAAGTCATGTATTAGGGCAACTGTTCTTCTCCCCATTAAATTTTATACATCCAAAGAAAGGAGGAAGAGAGTAACATTGTTCAAAACTCATGTATTTGGATCTTTTAATTTAATTATAAATTGTGTCAATTTGACTAAATCCTAATACTATTTCCTTTGTGCCTAAGTTTTGTTAGATCAATAATTATTAAATTAGTGATTTTTTGCAGTTTTTGTCGCGGATTAGTCTGTAACAAATATTTATAAGTGAGATTTTTTTTGGGGCAAGCTGCTTCTTTTTTTTTTTTTGAAAGCCTAAACAACAAATTCAATTATTATACGAAAAAAAGGCTAATAAGTGAGTCTGAGAGTATGAAATTTCAGCTTTCTGAATCTAAAATACAAATGAGGCCGAACAAGAAAATAAAAAAAAAAAAGACCAAATAACCTTTTTTATAAAACTATGGTTCTTGTAGTCAATTCTAAGTATTTTATCAATCGTGTTTTAATTTTTCATTGGATATGATTGAGGGTTTTTAAAAATTCATATCAACAAATAATTTGGGAAAGCTAAAACAATTGGATATTGACCAATTAAGGGTTGCTTGCAACACAATCAACTACTATGTTATAAAAATAGAAGGTAAATTATTCGAAATGTTTGAAGGAAGGAGTATGATTGATGGGGGGGAAATTCTTAAAAATTAATATTTTTGAATTTAAAAACTAAAAATGATTGTTTAACACTAAATATATTGGAAAAAAAAAACATAAATTGCTCCATATGGCAACTAATCTTGTAGTCAGTAATCTTCTATTTCCAAAGAAAGGAGTAATACGTACTGGGGTGGACCTAGCTATGGTATTAAACTAATTTTAGTCAATTTGGACGTTGAAGTATCAATTGTCGATTTGACTTTTAATTTATTATGTTTTGTTTAAAAAATTTACCCCTTTTTCTGCTTATTAATAAAAAAGGGTGATTCTATTTTCACTTCCAGTAATACTTGATTTTACTTTTATTTTATTTTTAAGTATCGAGTAAGGAGACGTTATTCAATTCTTAATGATCAAGTATAAACTTATTACTTGATATTTAGGAGATGAGTAAGGCATAATCAGGTTTATATTTGGCCCTTAAGAATCGAATAATAAGCCTTTACTCGATACTCAAGGGCCGACTAAAAGGTAGTAATAAAATCAAGCATTATTGAAAGGAAAAATAAAATATTCACCCATCGAAAATGTGTGGTCCAGACTTCAACTATTTTACATCCAAGTTTAAACTTACATGGTAATAAATTATAATATTCGCACAAGGCATTGAAGTTTGAGTCATATTCTTATCCTCTTTTCACTTCTCAAACAACCCGATGTATCTGTTGTTTTTTTATGCGAAAAAAATTCAACTATTTTCACGTGTCATAGTGTTTGCATGTCCCCTTTTAAATTATTTTTATTTTTATTTTTATTTTATTTTATTTTATTTTTACAAAAAAGATTTAAGACATTGTTAAAATTAAATTTTAGATACATTTTTGCCATTGTCAATAACAATGACAAGAGAAGTTTTGATCGATGATTCCAATTGAACATTGTGACATTTGAAGTATTTTGTTCTTAAACTTTATTTATCATAGTTAAATACCGTGACACGTGGTGCGCAAAAGCATATAATTTGGTACGTTGAGGCTTAGTCACCACGAAGATTGAGATACAAAGTTGAAAATTATATGTTGATTGAAAATTTATTCGTGATTAGGTAAAGGAAAACTTATAAATGACGATTTTAGTTCTAAACTTTTTTTTTTTTTTCTACAGATGTTGGATTTATGAATCCTTTGTTGGGTTGGAAAGTAAACATCTAGAGCTTTCTTTTGATATGTATATATTATCAGCCCTTAACTCTAACTTTGGAAGTTGCAACAAATCAATGAAAAGACTCCACATGCACCAAATAATTTTTGATATGACATATGTTCGTCGCTTAAGAGATCTTAAGCGATTGAAATTCATAAGTTAGTCCCTTAAAAGCTTCCATCAACAGTTTTTTAGTCAAAGTCAACGGACTTTGACCAGACTGCTTAAAAGACTGAGTTTGCACATTATCAGTCGCTTAAGATCTCACTTAGGCAACTAACAATGCGTTCTCACACGCTTAAGTATAATTTCTTTTAGTTAAGTATGAAGCCTTTTCTCATATTGCATTTTGGTCAGAGGAGACGCTATTTGGGCGATTTTGGGCTATTTTGAAGTGCAAATTTTCATTTCCATCACTAAAGGCTTTGTTCTTGCCTCCTATTTGATCTCTAGGTTAGTATAATCTCTCTTATTCATCTTAATTTGTTACTAAATTTTGTGTTCATAATAGCTAGGTTAAGTTACTTAGTATTAAAAATGTCGTTTTAGAGTTAGTTTAAATATTTATATATATATATATATAGAATATATTATGTATGATACTATATTTATTTATTATTATATTGATTTATATTTTATATATAAATATTTATTAGAAAAATATTTAATAATATAAAAGAAAATTATATAATATAAATTTTATTATTGTTATTATTATTATATGAGTTTGGATAAATTATTGTTGCATGTATGTTAATTTCATTACATTATTCTTGATATTCAAATAAAGGATTATATATTTTTAAATGCTTTGACGATTTAGTTACAAGACAAATGCTTTAAATAAGTTCATATCTATTATCATTATAAATTAAACATAAAATATTAGGAATAAGCAAGGAAGCACAAATACGTATTTTATATGATACAATACGACACTAATTAGGGATACGATGAATCTTTAAAAATTAAGGATTTGATACTTAAAATTAAGACTTCTTTATATATATATAAAGAAGTCTTAATTTTAATAAAATATATCAATCTATATCTAATTCTATAAATGTACAAAAATTAAAAGTGTTTCTCTCTTTTTTGTGAAGATCATCTAATCAATATATTTAACATTTATTAATTATTTTTTTTTATAAATTTTTATATATAAATAAATAATCTATATTATAAAACACATCTTTGACTAAAATTTTCTCTAAAAAGTATAAGAATCTAATGGTTAAAAATAGACATGTTATGGTGTGCATTAATTCTATACCATTGGATGAGTTTTATACACATCAAGATGTCACATCAAAGTTAAAAACCCACACCAATAATATACACACAATAAACTCTCACATTCTAATAATTTTGTCTACATTAAAAATGCAACAACTTAAAATAAAAAATTCAAAATTTAATAAAAATTTAATATTTAAAATATACTAATCAAGATCAATTAAACAAGATCCATCATGACAATATAATTATGCAAAAAAATAAAAAAAAATAAAAAAGAAAAATTATTGTGTAACATTTAAGGGCGTATGTTATGTGTTCATATATTACTGGTCATCTCAATCTGTCATTTTTAGGATGTACGTTAAGTAGTTGGATTATGATTAAAAAGACTTTTTAAAAAATTAAAAACAAGTCGGTTCAATCTGCTATACTTTTAGTTTTTTCAGCATAAAGATATATTTTTTCTATATTATAAAATATCAAGTTTGACCAAATTTGTTTTTAAAAAATATAAAAATTTAATGGTTAAAAATATACATGTTATGGTGTGCATTAACTCTACACCATTGAATGGGTTTTATACACACACGAAGATGTCACATCAAAGTTAAAACATTCACACCAATAATATACACAAAATAAATTCTAACATACCAATAATTTTTTTATATTAAAAATGGCATAACTTAAAATAAAAAATAAAAAAATTAATAAAAAATTAATATTTAAAATCTTCTAATCAAGATCAATTAAACAAGATCCATCTTGACTATAGAATTATGTAAAAATAAATAAAAAATTATTGAGTATAATTAAACACCAATAATATACACAAATTAAACTCTCATACACCAATAAATATTTTTACATTAAAATTGCCATAAGTTAAAATTCAAAATTCAAAATTTAATATTAAACACTACTGATCAAGATCAATTAAATAAGATTCATCTTAAAATAAAAAAATTTAATATTTAATATTTAAAATATACTAATCAAGAAATTTTATAGAAAAATAATATTTAAATCTACTAATCAAGATCAATTAAAGAAGATCTATCATGACAATAGAATTATATATAAAAAAAATGATATACATACAATAAATTCTCACACATCAATTATTTTTTATATAGTAAAAAAGCCATAACTTAAAATAAAAATTTCAAAATTTAATATTTAAAATCTACTAATCAAGATCAATTAAACAAGATCCATCATGATTATAAAATTATGTAAAAAAAATATAAGAAAAATTATTGAGTAACATTTAACACTAATAATATACACACAATAAACTCTCACATACCAATTATTTTTTCAACATTAAAAATGTCATAAATTAATAAAACAATTCAAAATTTAATATTTAAAATCTACAAATCAAGATCAATTAAACGAGATCCATCATGAGTATAGAATTTTGTTAAAATAATAATAATAATTATTGGGTAACATTTAAAGACGTGATCTATGTGTTCGTATATTATTGATCATCTCAGTAGCTCGTTTTTAAGAGTGTTCACAATATATCAGTCAAATTTTTGAATTATTTTTAAATCATTACAACAGACGTGATTGAATCATTTTTACATATGTCATTGAGTTTAATTTGTTAAAATCTTATTTTGTCGAGATCAAAATAAGATCAAAAAATATGATTAAAAGCAGCACAAGCTTTAGTATTTTAAGTTTACACATAGCAAAACAGATTCTTTAAAGCCAGGTAGAGATATCAAGAAACAATTACTCTCCTCACTAGAAAATTTGTTATAAATGAGGACTATGACAATCAACACTCTCCTACAACGTTGATCAAGTGGATCGCATTTTTTTTGTAGCTTACTTTCCCAATTTTCCTTCTTCCCTCTTTTAGACTAGACAATGAGTTCAAAATAGACTGATTGATTTTGTCAATTTAAATTGATCACACGTTAATTTTTTTAACGTTACGTGGTTAGATTATGATTAAAATATTCTTTAAAAAATTTAAAACATCCAATCTGATATACTTTTAGTTTTTTGAGCAAGAACTTACGTTTCAATTGTTCACAACGTTAGATTAGACTAGACAATGGGTTCAAAATAGATTGATTGATTTTATCAATTTAAATTCATCACACGTTAATTTTTTTATCCTATTCTTAGATTTTTTTTATTTTACCGTGCCGGATGGCACGGGTATACCCTAGTGTATATATAATAAATAATAAATAATATATATATGTATATATAAAATAATGTATATACATATTTTGTGAATAAATAATAGGGAACATGGATTAGGGCTGGATGCAGTGTTGCAGAGGTTCGGATCCCTTCATTTGGAGGTACTCAAATTCTTGGAGTTTGTAGTATAAAATACTAATGAAAAGAATTGTACAAGTGTCCCTACACAGAGTGTTGCAACCATAAACGGCGGCTTAATGTGAATGAGGATGTATAAGACTTGACCAATAATGGTATTATGGAGGAGTATATTATATGGGCACTACACCAAAAAGCGCAAACTAGCACGCTAATTTGGCATAGTTTCATGATGTGCCAAATATATGTAGCCCTTACCACGTTTTTGGCGCGGCTAAAAGCCCTTCCAAACTTGACATGGTATACGACCGTGCCCATACCGTTCCAACGTGTTTCTTCTTTCTTTGACCAAATTTTCAATGCTTCCCGCTACCCAAAATTCTCTTTTCATCATTTTTCCCATTTTGAGCTTCCAATTTATGTTTTTTACAAAAGAAATTTCTAAATTTTGAATATTAATTATTTTAATTTTATTTATCTTTCATAAAGAGATTTATTGTCTCTTAAGAATTGACCATCTTTGACACTTAGTTAACTTTCTTTAAGCGAATCCAATGGGTTTAGAAATTCATATTATTTTTAATTTAATATTATTTTTATTATTATAAATGTATGTATGAAATCACAAATTTACCATTATTTAATTATAAAAAATATACTACTTGAAACTGCAAATCTAACCGCTCAAGATACTATACAACATAACATTAAATATACTAAAAATCTAGATAGTATGATATACTATTAACACGCATAGAGCGCGTGAGGAGAGATCAATATTTTTTTAATCCAAATTTAGTGATCAGTATTGGTCAAAATCACCTATAATATATTTGAGTTAAAGCCGAAGTTGTAAACAAATTTGTTAAAATTCACATATTCATTTATGCATACATTATTTCATTAAGATAACTCTTTTTTTTGTTTACTTTTTACGTATAAAAAAAATTTGCAGTATCTTTAAAACCTGTTTCACAATAATAATATCAGTTATTGTAATACTATCTATAATGATGAATTATACTAAGAGTGCCCATGTATTATAGTAAGAATAACTATATGGGATTATATTAGGAGTATATGTAAACTAAACTAAGAGTATCTATTGATATATATATATAATATATTATATGATTATGAATTATATTAAGAGTATCTTTGGATTAAATTAAGAATATTAGTATATATGAATTATATTTAAAATAGCTGTATTACACCACCATTTTCCTGAATTAATCTAATATATGTGTTGGCTAAAAATATCTTTTAAATTACACAACGAGATTGTATGAGAATTAGACTAATAGTCTATGCGTGAATTACATGAACATTATTGTGAATTATAATATATAATAATATATGTGTACAAGATCACAACTTTTTAAAAAATAGACTAATCCCTTATATATTATTTAATTAAAACTTTAAAATCTTGTAAACTTAAATTTGAGAATCAATTTTAATAAAATTTATATTTGAAACATAATAATTAAACTTAATAAAATAAGATCCATTAATCAGGTTTTGTTTGTCAAATTAAATCATCTCTCGACCCTATCAAAGATGGGATATGTTTAAGTGGATCGAATTCGAGTTTGGCTAAACGTGTCTAACCTAACTAGTTGCCCCCATAAAATTAAATTTTGAATTCAAAAATAGAATATTGACATCCATAAATGAATAAATAAAAATCATTGTGATTGGGAATTATATTTAATCCATTGCAAAATTTGTAGTTTACAATTTTGGTTATTGCAAGCAGGATCAAATAAGTTAAATTAGACTAAAAAACCACATAATATCATTTTTTTATTAGTTTTATCGTACCGGGCTCCAAATGGTGTAGCTTAGAAATTATATATACACATACATATATACAGTCATACTCTAGAAATATTTTTTTTTTTAATTAAAGAACATAAATTCCTTTTGAAAGAGTAAATGATTGAATTTTTTTAATAAAATTTACTGGAGATAATCTACATAATGAGTAGATCAACTCCACAAACTTTTATCAAAACAAGTTTAATTAAAAAGTGGGTGAAATAAAGATTGGTATATATGTGCGCATTTTTGTTCGTTGAAATTTCAAAAATTTTAATCATCTATGATGGGGTTAAATACTAATTTAACACTTTTACCTCCAATAAAATCATATTTTTACCTCCAGTAAAATACCATTTTTTACCTTCAGTAAAATACCATTTTTATCTATGTGACCTAAGCATACATATCATCTACATTCTAAAATACATGTGACCTAAGCATACACATCATATACATTACAAAAATTTACCTTTTTGCCCTTCATTTTTTACCTATAAATACCCCCTCATTCATTCATTCAAAACACACCAAAAAACATATCTTCTTTCTCTCCCAATATCCATCTCTCCTAAGAGATATAAAGCCATTGGCAATATAAATACAAGCCAATTTTCGAGGGTCTTATACTCTCTCTTTTCATACCCCAAAAAATACCAATCCTTATACGCTCTCTCTCCTACACAGTTTATTATTTATTCTGTTGAAATATTTGTAATCCTAATTCTATACTTATAAATAGAATTAAGGAAATTATAGAAAGAAAGAGTGAGATTGGTAGCTTGTATTATAATCCAAATTGATTGCCTTTGAGCTAATACAAAGCAAGCACATACAAAAGGAGGACGTACTGCCGGATTAGCATAAGCGCTACCGGGAGAACCTACCTTAATAAAAACGTCTCGTGTTCATCTTCATTTTTAACCAGTTTCTGTCGGTACTATTCACATATACGGTGATACTGTTCACAGTCACTGGTCACATATACAGTAATACTGTTCACAGGCACTGTTCACAACCACTGTTCGCGTATACGGTGATACTGTTCACAACCACTGTTCCCATATACGGTGGTACTGTTCACAATCGCTGTTCACGGTTGCAATCCGTTATTAAACCTCTAATTCACCATTATTCATTGATTGGTCGGTCGTTAATTATCTGTTTTAGATTTTAACACCATCAGTTTGGCGCCGTCTGTGGGAAAGCCATTTCCTTAAAGTCACACGCTTCTCAAAAAGCCAAAAACCATACATTCACCATGTCCCAGTCAGAAAACACCCAAACAGACCCCTTGATAGCCTTAGTGGCTCAACAAACTGTTCTTCTAGTCCAAATTGACAGATTGATAGCTCAAAGAGAACCCCCTTCGTACAGTTCAAGAGATGGATCGCCTCCGACGCCTGTTTCTGCACCGGCTCCCACAGCCCCTGCGCGAATCCCAGCCATTGAAAGGCTGGGGGAATGCCGCCGGAGGTATAGGAGAAGTCGAGGAAGGCCCAGTGGGTCTGATGCCGATCAATCCAGGTTCTGAACAAGGAGATTCTTATGATGAGTTCTCTGTTACAGCTCATCATCTCCAAAAAAGAATTCCACAAATTAATGTTGTTCGAGAAAGACGCTCTGAAGGGGAGGCTCAAAGACAAAGTGTGAGCAGAGGAGATCGACCCCATTCCACCAGTTCTGGAGATAAATGCTAGGCTCGGGGGTCCGTGTTCGACAGGATCTCGAGAAGAGCTCTGTTGAAGAAGTAGAGCAAAGGCTCAGATCAGAAATGAAAGCCCAGCTGGAAATGATGAAAACCATAGGCCACGTTGGGGGGAGCTCGGCAGCAACTCTGGTAAGATATTCTGAATCGCCGTTTGCAGCGCACATCCAGACCTGTGCAGTCCCCGAACAGATTCAAATTACCTCCTCTAGAGTCATATGATGCTCAACCGATCCAATGGACCATGGCAGCAATTTGAAAATATGATGGGGCTCCAAAATGTCCAGATGGAATCAATGCAGGGCTCTTTTGTTACAACTATCAAGGGGGTAGCTCGGATGTGGTGCAACAGTCTATCTCCAGACTCGATTCAGAGCTCGCACGAGCTTGGTACGAAGTTCGTAAACTCACTTTGTGGGGACTAGAAAGCAGTCT
Source organism: Lonicera japonica (assembly GCA_021464415.1). Lineage (NCBI taxonomy): Eukaryota > Viridiplantae > Streptophyta > Magnoliopsida > Dipsacales > Caprifoliaceae > Lonicera > Lonicera japonica. The sequence goes on from JAKCWG010000376.1 coordinate 131,726, forward strand.
AAGACTTACCCACCTTTCACAATCAAACAAAGTTCGAACGAAGGTCTAAAAGACTACGCTTACCGATTCAACCAAGAAAGCCTCATGATCAATGATCTCAATGAGGGTGTGGACGTAGCTGCATTTATGAACGGAGTAAGCTCTCCCTACTGCTTAATGACCTTAGCTAGAATGGCTCCAAAGACCATGTCTGAGCTCTTGGACGAGGTAAAACAAATTGGGGTGGAAGAGACATTCCAAGGATGTAACTTGTCAGGGTTTTCTGCTCTCTGCCCCCCTTCCAAGTGCCAGGGGGAACATAGCCTTCTCTGGCAAGAGAAGGAGACCAAGAAGAACAAAAAGAATACCGAAAGTTCAAATCTAGCGAGGACAGAGCTCATCGGAAGTTCACTCCCCTATAGCTCCACTGAGCGAGGTCTATGCCAATTGAAACAGGAGAGGTACCTAAGTCTAAAAAGATGAGCACTCCAGTAGGAAGAGGGATTCTAAAGTACTGCCAGTATCACAAGGACCACGGCCACGAGATGATAATTGCTGAAAGCTCATGGAAGAATTGAGAAGCTTATCCAGCGAGGTCAGCTCCGGCAGTACATAAAAGAAAGAAAAGGAAGTTCCCCAAAAGCAATGGGAAGGAACACGCAAAGAATATTCATGATTGAGGGAGGTTCATCCTTCTCTGGAAAGCAACAGGTCTGAAAGGCTACATCAGGCAGGCTAAATTCTCGAGCTCAGAAGCAGAGTTCTTCAGTTCAAGGCCCTCAAAGATGGCTAAGTACGAGACCTCCGAGATCACTTTCACTGATGCGGATATGAACGGGGTAGTGGTCCCCATGATGACCGTTAGTAGTAACAGCGATGATAAGCAACCACAACGTCCATCGTATCCTTATGGACACAGGAGCAACCTCGAACCTCATGTACTACAGTGTTCAAAGCGATGGGTCTCACAAAAGAACACCTGGTCCAATCGTCGGTCACATTGGTAGGGTTCTCTGGGGAGAAGACAAGGTCCTTGAGAGAGAATCAAGCTTTCGGTAACTCTAAGGGACGCTCCAAAGCAGGTCACGACCATGACATAATTTCTAATTCTTGACTCAGCTCCCATTACAATGCTATCTTGAGTAGTAGAGGAACCCTCAATAAAATCAGAGCCGCCATATCAACCTGCAGCTTAACACGAGGTTCCAACCCTCCATGGGATCGGGGAGGTCAGAGGTAACCAAATGGAGGCCAGGCACTATCAATTTGGAACCTTAAAAGAAGTTAGACCATGGAGATCGCCACCGTTAGAGCTCGAGGTAGCAACGCTGAAGGGGAGAACATACAGGAGAGATTCACCACCTCTGAGAGATTGAAAATTGATACCCTAAACCCCGGGACGAAGAAAAGAGCTCAGGGGGGGAAAGCCCGTTGAGGATCTAGAAGACTTACTCTTGGATCCTTTACTACCTGAAAAGGTGCTCAAGATCAGCAACCAACTCAACTCGGAGGTCAGACGTGATCTTTCCCAATGCCTTAGAGCTAACGTGATGTCTTTGCGTGGGTCCATGATGAACATGAAAGGGCTCAACCCAGAGGTCATGGTGCACAGGCTAATGTTGATCCAGCTTCAAG
>JAKCWG010000068.1:0-84731 GCA_021464415.1 Lonicera japonica
TTTTTGTAAATAAACAAATTAAAACAAAGATACTAGTTATAGATTACACAGAAAAACATAGACAAAGATAATATCTATATAAAACCATCCATATATATATTTTTTTGGTCTTCACCCAGCGGTGTCCGGGTCCGGGTTGCACCAGTCCCGACTAATCCTCTGCGCCTCGGGAGCTCGCACTAAGGGGTTAAAGGCGTTGCCCAAGTGTACAAGTGCCGAGAATCGATCCGGCTACCAACCGATAGAGATATATAATACCTCAAAATATTATTGGAGAGAGAGTTTTATTGAGAAAATGTAAGAATATTTTCAATGGTTATCTTATTATTCAAGTAAAAGGTTAATTATTATCGGGGGAAAAGGACAGAGCCGAGTTCAACTTTCGAGCTGTGAATTTATTGTTTTTCAAAATTAAGTTTTTGTAAGTAGAAGAGCTTTGGAGAAGGTGATTTATGAAAGGAGTCAATTGTATAAGGTTTCTCTGTCTTCAGCTGTTGTTTTGCAGAGTTTCGTGTTAGCAAAAGAACTTGGGATGAAGAAAAGCTTGGGCCAAATAAAGACTTATGTTCTGCATCACATGTGCATATAACCCCTGTAGAAACTGATTATGTAATTTTAATGAGAATTCGTGTACAAATAGGCTTGAAAGAAAGGACATTGTAGCTCAATTATAAGTTAGTGAGGGGAATGTAAATCCTGTTGTCCCTGTACTGAAAAACAAGCCAAGTTGGAAAACTCTAATTTGGTTGCAAAAATTGATAAGGGTGTCCTAAAAACTGATATCTAGGTTGTCGATGGCGTGCTTATAGGTCTTGGTGAATTCAAGACAAAGTATTTATTTCCAGAATTAAATCTGTAACTTTAAGTGGTCCGACATGCATAGAATTTGAACCCAGAGGTGAATACTACAGCTTCTGCTTCGAAGGGAGCAAAGATATTGGCTTATAACAAAGAAGCCAAAGGTGCCTCCAATATCCCTGGGCGGTGACGAGGATATATAACTTCGAAACCCTTGCTCGGCCGAGGATAAGTTTTTGTTATAGAACTTTCAGAAGAAACCTTACTGAATACAAGTAGACAATTGAAACAACGAACTTTCGAACATTACTTGTCTAATCTGAGGGCGTTTGAGCTGTTATCCCACTGATACGTGGATGAGACTGGGAATAATACTGCTGCAAATGTGAAGCACACACAGGTTTGTTATTGAAGAGCCAAAACTGGGTGAGAATCTCAAGTTGAATCTAATGAGTCATTTTGATTCTGGGTTTTATTGCACACTGAGAATCTCAAGCTGCTTGGCAGTTTGGTCTCTGTTCAAGATAATAGCAATTTGTTTCAATCTGAGGAACCGAGTGTAGAGCAAATACCAGTGTCCCCCCATCCAGCATCCTCTGAGGTGATCGTGATCATGATATATTCTTAGTGAAGTTAATCTGCACCATCCAGTGTATGTTTCTGACGGAAAATGTGGAGTTATGATGATTGATGTGCCCAACCCAGTTGAAGAAATTCGACACTAGCCAGGTTGGCAGAATGCCTGGAGACAATGTTCTCAATATACTGATGCAAAAAGTTGGCTATTGCTAGATATAAATTTATCGGTTTTGGAGCGATACCTAGAGGAATTGAATTCCAGATATGAAAGCATTTTCGAAGGAATAGACAGTGAAATAGAATAGAGCATACTATTCTCAGTGATGTATTGATGGCACATATTGGAGGTCAAAACGGTTCGGACAAGTATTTGAATTAAGGACTAGTTACATAAGGCTATTCGTAGACTATGAAGCACGTACACGCGGCGCGGCTATTTGTAGACTATGAAGTATGGACATGATATGCGATTCTTGTATCGTGTACGTGCTTCATAGTATACAAATAGCCTGTGTATGATACGTGATTTTCACGATACGGTTCAAAATATAGGATAAGACACGTGGTGATACGTTCTTATATATATATATATATATACAATAGACATTATAGATATTTAAAAATTAAATAAAATGAAACTAGATTGCATTAATAATACAAATACTCAACATGATCATTGTCACAAATTACCACATAATTAAAGCATACATAGACTAAATGGTTACATAGAATAATAAAAAACAGAAGGGGAACATGAAGATAACAATCATAATCAACTCAATAATAATACAAATACTCAACATGATCATTGTCACCAATCACCACATAATTAAAGCATGTATAGACTAAATTGTTACACAGAATAGTAAAAAACAGAAGGGGAATATGAAGATAACAATCATAATCAACTCAATATCACTAAGCCCTAAATATCAACCACTTCAACATCTTCAACAACATCACCAAATATATAGATATAACAATCATAATCGACTCAATAAACTAAGGTTTTCTTTTTAAGCTTCAATATTTTAAGTTATTTTACTTTGACCCATTTTTAAGTTTTAATATTTACTAAAAGACCTCTCCATTGTATTAACATGTCAGGGATGTATCGGCCGGGGTTAAAAAAAATAAAAATTAAACCCGATACTCTCTAATTCACGTATCGCATATCAGGAAGTATTTGTAGCCTTCGAGAGAGGATATGTGCTTCATAATTCATAGATATGGTATTAACCGTGTATTTTAGATCATCGGGGAATTCTAAGAAATTTTATTCAAAATATAATTTTTCTCCATTATATCCAGTTTAATTTCTTGTATAGTCAAATGCTTTTATTGTCTTGCTACTGTATACAGCTTTAGCATCTTTCCCTCTGAACATTTTGAAGCAATCATGTACGACTTATTTATATCAACTATGGTCTCGCTTAGGACTGGCATTTTATACCAGCGGCTCTGCCTCTCGCTCTCGCAACACCTCTTCTCATCAAGCCCTAACATTTGATATGCCCGATATGTCCGATTGTCCATATGTATATGTATATTGAATCTATGTAAGATTTTAATATTTTGAATGTTTGATACTTTCAAAGTTCATATATATAAATACATAATATACCATGTGTATATATATAGCTTGAATGTTTAATACTTTTGAGTTTGGATTTTTGACTGTTGAACTTCGATTTTTGAAGTGTATTTTGCCATTTTGGTAGTAATCAAAGCTGTATATGTGCAAGCAAGATGAAATGATGAACTGAATGAGTATTAATTTATTTGCAATTTTTTTTTGGCCACAGCTTTGAATTGTTAGTGCAAATGTTTGTATATTTTGTTCATTTCTTAATAAAAGTTTGAAGTATGAACCTTTTTGTTTTTTTATTTTTATGGTAATTTCGGTTTACTGAACTAATTCATAAACCGTACCTTAATTTCGGTTCCCAAAAATTTGGTTCTCGATTTAAATTTGGTTCAGAATCGGTTTCTATTTTGACCATACCGAAATTATCGGTTCGGTATATATTAATTCAGTTCGGTTCCCCTACCGCTGCCATCCCTAGTCTCGCTTTCTTGTCAAAGAAAAACTATTGTTTTAGTTTAAATGTAACCCAAAAACTCCATTTTGTCTCAATTTACATCCCAAAACACATCTAGTGTATCAAAAGTTTTCTGTCCATAATACGTTAAAAAATTAACATATTCCAAAAGGAGGAGTGCAAAGTAGGAAACTACCATTTCCCTCTATTTCTACAGCAAATCATCACACACATTTTTTTTAATCTTTTAATTTCTTTCTCTTTTTTGATTCTTGTTATTTTAACTAAGAAGTGATGGCACGTAAAGAAGAATAAACCATGCGTGTACAGATTAGGAGCCAAGAAAAAGGAAAGTATAAGAAAAAGGCCTCACAGGTTAAGGAAGTTCAACACTAGGATATTAGAGTAATTACTCGCAGGTTTAGGAAGTTCAACATGTTCCAAATATTTCTTGATAGCATTGACAAAATTCATCAATTCAACATCTGGAGCTCCCATTTTCTAACAAGATGTTAACAAATTGATGTAAGTTATCTTTTACATGATATAATAAGAACAGTGTGGATTTCATAGATTTGATTACTCTCCATTACCATTGGACAAAAAAAATTGGTCAAAACCACAAAAAACAGGGCACAGCCGGCAACCATTTAAGTATTTCACCCAAAAAAAATAAAAATAAAAAATTTGAATAAGCATTTACCACGGGCCAAGCTCAGTCTTCCGCCTCCCTCCTTTGCTCATCGGACTTCAATCTCTCATCTCAATCTCTCATCTCCGCTTAATCCCTCCCAATGTCCCAAAGCAGATCTCTTGCCTCCTCTAATTTCTTCTTCTTCTTCTTCTTAGTTTTTTTTTTTCCCTCTTCACTAGTTCAATCACTTTAATCCTCCGCAACTCTGCTCCGCCTCTGGCCTCCCACCACCGCCTCTGCCTGGTAAGCAGGTAATGTATTCTATTTTTGTAGTTATTTTAGTTTTAGAATTAGAGATTTTACGTTTTTCTTTTAATATTTATGCCAAAATCTACCCTTATCTTTATTATTATAATATTTCATGTTTAATCTAACAAAATTAAAAATTCTTCTAAAACGAAATAAAATCCATATAATCTAATGACGCTGACCGTTCGCTTTCTCAGTAGCAAAAGGATGTTTCATTTAAATATGTATTATTCTATTAAACTTTAAACTTTAGCCTCTTACTTCAATTGGCGGGCAAGGGGGTGGTGATTCATTTGTTGGTGAAGGGTTTAGTAATTGAAAGAAGAAAAATCTTTATTATGCTATTTTTATTTTTGATGTATACGACGTTAAGTATTTTAATATAATATTTTAATTTTAGCTTTGTGTTGTAATTTGGCTCCACTTGAACCAGAATCCTGACTCCGCCACTGGCAACATTGCACTGTAATTTGTGGAGGTGAATTTCAAATTCACTTTTCCATTCAATGCAATGCAATATTGCTATAAAGTATGCCACCAATTATTGAAGTCTTATTTTTATGTATTCACCTTGTACTATCAATGCTGTAATTTTTATTTTTTATTTTCATGTATTTTTAAGAGAACCATACATGGACAAAGAATTAATGTGTAATAGTACTCCGGTACTCACAAAGTATAGTTCCATGCAAGTATTGTCATCGCAAGACATACACAAAGCCATGCTATAATTTAGGGGGTGATATTTGTACTTGCTTGTCCATCATCAAGTATGGACGCCTGCAACTCGATTGACATGAACCGAGTGAACCAACACATCTGTTGGTATGGATTTTTTTTCATTTACTTTTTTATAGAATATATATATATATATATATATATATATATATATATGCATCTTTTTGTTTGTTTATTTCGTTTTTGGATCATATGTGTGCATGTGTGTGTATATATGTATATTTTGAAAATTAAGAAAAAAAGAGGGGGACGAGAAGGAAGAAGAAGGATTAGTGATTAATTAATTTGTTAAGGGGGTGGTGGAGTGGTGTGTTTGTGACAAAAAAATTAGAAATGAAAGGGGTGTAAAGCATAGAGGGTGTTAATGACAAAAAAAAAAGGATGCGTTTATCACCCTCAAAATTTATTATATTTTTATCCCATAGAATATTATAGCCTATCTGAACCCAATTCAAAAGTTGGTTTATTTTAATTTTGGCTTTTGTGCTTAATTACTATACACATAAGCGTATGAGTGCCAACCCTCTCTGTCTTAACCCATCTGAATCCATGATAATTTTATACTTGCACAATGATATTTAACCCATCTCAATCTACAGTAGATGCCGGTAGTGGACAATGGTAACATTTTCAATAAATATTACATGCATATATTATATATGTATAGTGTATAGCGTGTATATATGTGTTATATTATATTTGTATAGTGTATAGTGTGCATATATATGTTATATTATATATGTATAGTGTATAGTGTGTATTTATATGTTTTATAGTATTATGGTACATACAATATACATATTTAATATTATATGCATGTAAAGTATATGTATTGTATGTATATGATATACTAAATATTATATTACGTATTATATAGTATATGAGTTAGGTTATAAAGAGTGATTCACTCACTTTAACAAAAAGAAGGGATTCCCATTTAGGCTATGTATCAATTTTTCAAAACACCAACTTCTAGCTAAGTTGAGTTTTTGTATGAAATTTGGAGGAAGTGATCTACTCATTATATAGATCATTTCTACAAAAAGAAAATTAAAAAAATTCATCTATTTACCCCTCCAAATAAACATCCTTTCTTTTAATTAAAGTGAAAAAATCCCTCCTTATAGCTTAGCTGTATAGTACATATATTGTTAATACATAATATAGTATGTGGACATGTATATAAACTGTAGATTTAATATATGGGTAGATAAAGGGGGTTGGTGGTGGGGGGCAGTGGGATTGTGGAGCTCAGTGTGGACGTTGCGCAAGGGTGGAGGGCCGAGTAGGGTGGAGGTAGGATGGGTGGTAGTGACTGATGATGAGTTTTTTTTCCTTCAGAATTCAATGAAAATTGAAATTAGAAAACTCTACTCTATATAAAATTTAATCCTTTTATAAAGGGCGGTGATGTTGGCACCCCAAAAATCTCTTAAAAACACTCCCACTTTAATTCGGTCATTTGCAACCGAATATAAACTTGCAAAAATTTGAAAAAACTTGAAAATGCCTTACTCGGTTGTCAAGAACCGAGTATAAAATTTGAAAAAACTTGAAAATGCCTTATTCGGTTGTCAATAACCGAGTATATAGACTTATATTCGGTCCTCAACAACCGAATAATAGACACTTTACTCGGTTGCGAATGACCGAATTAAAGTGGGAGTGTTACCAAGTATTTTTGGGGGTGCCAACATCACCACCCTTTATAAATTGATGGTTTTGGAATTCTACCGGAATTCCAAAACCATGACTTTATATAGTCCATCTAAATAATATAATTCTAAAACCAAGCCAGAATTTGAATTCCATGGAAAAGAATTATGTTGCCAAACACATCCTTAGTTTTACTAACATTTTTGTATAGATCCCCCTTGTAGAACTATTGTGGTTTTCTTGTGTGAATGTGTCACCTTTTGTGAGTTATTATGCACATACATACAATTTTTCAAGGAAAAGAGAGAAAAAGAAACTTTCATAAATTAAAAACTAACAAACCGTCCTCCTAGCAACGGAGTCAAAAGCTTGACTCGGCGAAAACAACGGGAGTTATTACACCCAAGTGCAGGTGGCCGGTCAAGTAATAAATACTCGGTAAGTCTGAGGTTGATCCACGGGAAAAAAGGTAGTTCTTTGAGTTACGAAAGTCTCTTTCAAGAGGAGGATGATAAAAGAAATAAATAGATGATAGAATTGGGAAATAAGAAAGGAAATTGAAACTAAATTAAAAATACTAATTAACTAAACTAAAACTAAAGGCAAATATAATCATAAGTTGCAAAAGTAAAGAAAATTTACAAGTGCAAGTTATCCACCTAAAAGACTTCCTAAATGTACTAAGGGAACGTACAATTAAACTAAAAATAAATAAAATAAATAAAATAGCAAACCAATTAAATAAAACAGAATCTTAAATGAATTTAAATCAATAAAAAACAAATGTTAAGAATATCCGTAGTTAGGGAGTACAAAACTAGTCCAATTGGGTAATCAAAATCTAAGTTTAAACAAGATTTTTCACTAAGATTTGGCTCCTAGACCCTCCAACCATTCAATTATATTGCTACTATAAGTATATGATAGCTCATGCGTGACAAAGACTCTATAGACTAGTTTCGAGCAATATAATTTGACAGTGAAGCTTTTTGACTTTGAAAAAGTGTAATTTAGAATCTAGTATTGCTAGTGCGTGACAAAAATAATTCAAGTTGATTAAACTTCTTAAAAATCAGTAGTCTAACACTCTTATAAGGTTTGAATAAGTTTGAATGTGATTCAAATCAAATTCATCTTAAAAAGAATGCCAAATGTCAAAACTAGTACTTTTTCGGCACTTACGTGAATAAATACCAAAACAACTCCAAATAAGCCAATTCACTTAAGAAACTAACCCAAATAATCAGAGGATAAAGACCGTCCATAGTTCAGCCACATTAGGGTTTTGGTGTAAAAATCTATGAATCGACGTTTTTTCGGTTCTTAATCAAATAGAATTTATGAGCTAAATTATGGAAACATGTTTTTAATGTATGCAAAGATAAAATAATATTCATACATTTAGTAGGTGATCTATAACCAATGGAAAAATCAGATTCAAATCTAAATTTGATTACTTTCAAAGATTAATTACGTATCTTTTACTACACACCCCTAACTAAGGATTTAGCTAGACATATTCAAATTAAACATACAAATAAGCTTAACAATCATGAAAAATAGTAGAAAAATACCTAATAATATAGAAAATTATATTTAAAACTGTTTGGCTTTGGAATTTCGCAATTCCAATTTAAAATGAAGATTTTACGCATAAATAGTAAACAAACTCAAAACTGACAAAAACTGAAGAAACTTGACTAAAACCCTAAAAAATATGAAAAATAAGATTTTTAATGACGAATAATGAATCAAATATGGATAGCATGGAAGAATGATAAACTATTTGAATATAAAGCGAGAATCAAGCATTAATCGACGAAAAACTAAAAAATCGAAAAACTGACAAACAAACCTATAAACCCTAGAACCAGCCCCTAAAATGTGGGTTTAAGGTTGATTCCAAAATATATATAACCTAAAACAACTAATCTATGAATATCAAAGCAAACGGACAATTAAAAGCAATTAAATCCAAAGAAAATAGAAAACTAAGGTTTACCGGGATGAAGAACAGCAATTGAAATTGAAACTTGATATAACGATGAATTGAATCTTGATTACACCAATATTTCAACCTCAATATATCATAAATAAACTGAACTAACAATTCTTTTAAGAAATTAAAAAGAAAAACGCCCAAGTGTCTCGTGTCTGTAAATCGTCTCGTACCTTAAATTATGAGATGTATAGTCTTTTATAGTGTATACAAGTGTCTAGGATTGTGGGTTGAATAATCCTTGAAAAAACGGATCAAGATAGACCAAAAATAGCAAAACAGGCCAAAAAAAGTGGGTGGGGATCGATCATGGTGAGTGGGGATTGATCCTTAATATATTTTTTTCTTTTTTCTTTTAGTTGCTTCTTATTTTACTCATAACTTTTTGCTCCAAACTCCGATTAATGCACCGTTTTTCCCTATGCGTAGGTAATTTAAATCTTTACAACTTTTATTTTCTCAATGTAGAAAAACTTTGATCTGCTACAACTTTGCGCTTTTTATAACAGTTCTTGATTTTGCTCGGAAACTTCTAGAATTAATTCAATTGAGCTTATTTTCTCTTGGAATCACTCTTGGACACTTTCATTCACTTCATTCATGCTTAGGGACTTGCTATTCTCTTATTTGTAGCGTTTTGGGGGTAGTTTGCAAAGTTTTTCTCGCCTTGGACCTCGGAATGGATATTGACTTCTTCTTACACTTTTCAGCATTCAACCTTCTTTCTTGCATTCAACTTCAGTTTTTAACCACTTTAGGCCTACAAAATGGCTTAGTAACACATAAATACAATGGAATGCCTTCTTTTCATGCTTAAACTGAATTTACATGCAATTTCCTGTTTTAGGTAGTAACTTGAATCTAATTGAGCCTTGTTTAAAGGATTGGAAATGCAATTTTCGGGCTCAATCAGATATCCTCATGAATTTAAAGTTTTTTCATGAAGAAATTTTATTTACTTGGTGGTGAGAGAAAATTTTTACAAAAAATATAGAAGGATGGAGGATATCTACTCATAAAATGATAACATCTCTCAGCATATTTTCTATCTTTTAAACAAAATAATTAAATTTATTTTCATTTTTTATCTTTGCAATCAAACGGACCCTAAATACTATGTTTTCTATTTAATTACGATTTTATTTGTACATTTATAAGAAAGAAACACAGTAAATAAAATGATGCATTATCTTACTATCATGTATATATGTGATAAAAAAATCTTAGCATTGTGTTGTTAATTAAATAATAAAGGCACGCGTTAATGACTATTTTTTTTAAAAATTATCATAATATGCAATTAGTAAAAAATATTTTTATAAAAGGTCGTCTTTTTATGTATTATAGTTTAATTAACGTGTAACCTTAGAGTATATACTAACATTTTTTTTTCTTATACATAATTCGGTTTAGTTCGATTTAGTTCGGTTTTACACTTATTTGCCCCAAACCCGAACCAAACTTTTCGGTTTTGGTTTGGTTTTCTTGTTATCAGTTTCGGTTTTTTTCGGTTCGGAGTTTTGTGGGTCGGTTTGGTTCGGTTCGATCGGTCGGTTTTCGGATTTACATTAACACCCCTCTGTGTGAGTACGTCATTAACGGGTCTAAATGGGGTGTGTAGGTATAAATTAGTGTATGCAAACACATAGATTATGTTAGACATTGGATCCAAATTGGATCCCATTAGCATGGGATTCCATTAGGGAGACAAGACAAAATCATTAACATCATTAGGAAGACAACATCATTAACATCATTAGGAAGACAACATCATTGGTCTCTCCCTAGGATTCCTCTTTTGTATTTTATATTTCATTTCTCCAAGTGTATATAACTCCCGACATATGTGTAATAGATGGTATTAAGAAATAATAAGAATTATCTCTTTCTCTCCATTCTTTAGAGTTATATTCTCAATTTCTCTCCATTCTCTATCTCCATAAGAGATTTGACTTGGTATCAGAGGAATTAGATCCATTATTTGAGTTTTACTGGCTTCATCTTCAAACGACCATCACCTTCGTACCCTCATTTTTGTCATTTAAAGAGTTTTGTTCGTTCGTTGTTTTTTGCTCGAACAATCTCCAAAAATCACCAAACAAATATCAAATGATTCCTCTTTCAGATAATCAATCCAGAGTTTGAATCATCATTTTTTTCCAATCCACGCTTTCTCACGCGCCTCCGCTGTCCTATCGTCCAGAGAATCAAAAGTTTTCTGTATTTATATTTTGATTCCCTGAAGTTTCTGTTATTCGCAATTTGGTCCACACAAGTTTTTGTTTTTACAGTTTGGTCCAGATAAGTTCCTGTCTTTGCATTTTGACCCCCTGAAGTTTCTGTTATCCTCAATTTGGTCCACACAAGTTTTTGTTTTTACAGTTTGGTCCAGATAAGTTCCTGTCTTTGCATTTTGACCCCCTAAAGTTTCTGTTATCCTCAATTTGGTCCACACAAGTTTTTGTTTTTACAGTTTGGTCCAGATAAGTTCCTGTCTTTGCATTTTGACCCCCTGAAGTTTCTGTTATTCAAAATTTGGTCCACATAATTCCTGTTTGTTACAATTTGCCCCAGAAGTTCCTGTTTAGCCCGAAATATTCCTAACTTTTGCAAATTAATCCTAAATTCTTAAGTTATCATGAGTGACACACAGATCCAAAAGGTTGAGGTGTCAGTTCGAAGTTCAGAAGGGGGGGTCCTTTGGAGGTACGAGACTCAATGGTACTAATTTTCGTACCTGGAAGAAAATAATGTCGATTTTTCTGTGAGGAATACATAAGATGGGGCATGTAACTGGAGCAACCAAGGCTCCCAGTAACAAAGATATTGAGGAATTTACCAAATGGGAAGATGATGATGGGTACGTAATGTCAGTTTTGTTCAAAGCAATGACTGATGATGTATTACAGATGGTGGAAGAGTGTGAAACCTCTGAAGCCATATGGAATACGTTGGGGGACCTGTACACCAATGAATCTAACTTCATACAGGTTCACGAGTTAGTGTACAAAGCTGCTGGGATACGACAGAATGGGTAACCAGTATCGGTATTCTTTATTAAACTGAAGAACGTTTGGGCAGAAATTGATCAGAAACGTCCTTGTACACTCAAACATCCCGAGTGTATTGCGTGGTACCAAAAAGAAAAGGAACTCGAGAGGGTTCATGCCTTCCTGGGAGGACTCAATGCTAAACACGGAAGTGCTAAAGGAGAGTTGCTTCGCATGTCCGAACCTCCAAGCCTGACTGCAGTGTTTGCATACATTCGCAAGGATGAATCCCAGCAAAACAGTCTCCAGCGGGCACATGTTGAAGTCTCTAGCCTGGCTATTCAATCTAAGCCACCAGTACCTTACCGTCAACAATAAGGTTCAAATGTGCTTCATTAGCAACGCCCACCATCAGGCTCAAATCGTCCAAAGTGTACCTACTGCAATGAATTGGGACATGTTCGAGAAACTTGTTGGAAGCTGAATCCACATCTTAGACCTCAAAAGCAAAGTTATCATAACAAAAGGAAAGCAACTATTGTTCACTTGATTCCAGAACCATATTTTTATGGAATAACTGGACAGGACCATCATACGCCAACAGGAACTACTCCCAATGCATCTATAGCTGTAGACACCCCGATCCGTGACCCCCGCAAGAACCCTAACGACCTTTAAGAACTACTGTTTTGGGCCCGGGACCCACCAGAGCACCCGAAACTACCCCGAAAGGTTTTGTTGGCCAACAAACCTATTTTTAAGAGAGATTGTCGCACGACAAATGGATATGTCGCGCGATAATCCCCACTATGTCGCGCGACAATCACTCCTGACACCAGACCATCCACTCTCTGACACATCAGTCTGTCAGAAACATCACTTCAGCCGTTTGTCGCGCGACATTGGACACATTGTCGCACGACATATGCCCTTTTTAGGGAAGTGTCGCGCGATAATCTTTCCCGAGCAGTATAAATAGGCCAACACCCCCCAAGGATTCAGGCAGCGACTTGGGATTGAAGAATTCTAAGTTTTAAATATGATTTTCTAGTCTTTTATTGAGCATTCTCTATTATCGTCTTATTTCGGAAGAATTATCGAATCTATTCTCGACACTCGACGTGTCCCGTCTCTGGAATCGAATTCTTGGAAATATCTGAAGAAGGAAAAGATCATTATCGCCGAAAATCTCTCCGCCGGATTATATTTTCTTTCTTATTATTATTCTCGTCGGGAAGGTAAAGAAAGTCTCTTCTAGTATTTAACATTAAATATCTGTGTACTTGTTTCATTTCTGCTGTTTTGTCCACGTTTTATTTGAACAAACTTATTGCCAAGTTACAAATAGTCTATCGTTTTCAAAACAAAAGACCCTGATAAAACCATTTGCAAAACCAGAAGAGTAAGTGCATTACCATCCGGATAAAATCCTGTTTTCAAAACCCGGACCGGTAAAACTTACTTAGGAATTAAAAACCCAGTATATCCTATCTGTTTCATAGATTGTGATACGTCCGGGAGAACCCCTCTCAAGAGTTCCAATTCCATATTGAATTAGTTCCACTAAAAGATCCGAACTTTTCCAAAACAAGGCAAAACCCGAGAAAAAACCGTCATTATCCGAGAAATAATACGGGAAACTCCATCTCTAAGGAAAGATGTTTTTTTGTCACTTGTATTTGCATTTCTCAAAACGAAACATCGGATCTCGGAACACAAAGGTCTTCATCCCTTTTCCCCATTTTTTTCAAAGAATTAGGGTTTTTACTTAGAAAGTAGTAGACTGTCGGTAAAACCATCCAAGTTTTTCAACATAGAATAAACATATAAAAGACCACTAGAGACCGAAAGGGTGGAATGGGTGCTAAACACCTTCCCAAACCGTAATATAGTTTCCGAGCCTTATAAAATCCTGGTTTCGTAGACAAACGTGTAAAGAAAGGCTTATCTGTAGCCTTTCCTCTTACACAACTTTTTTTGTCCGTTTTTCTCTCAAAATGTACTAGCGGCTCTGAACGAACCCTCTTGCATCTAGAAATAGAACATAGGGACACATGGTATGAATGAATCAACGAAAATAACTCCAGCAAAGGGAACGGCGGAATCCGTTCCGACGTTTCAGACGCCCCACCGAACGGGGACGAGACCCGGGGGTCGCATTTGCGGATTCTCACAGTGGCGAATCTGCTGGGGACTGTTAGAAAACTAGACTCTTATATGTGGACTTTTTGTTTATCTGTTGAATACTTGCTTTTACCGCTTTCCCTACTTGTGTAATTTGTTTTGAGAAACCCTTTTCTAAAGAATGAAAGTTTTTCAAAAATACGTAATAAAAATAATGATATTTGTGAAACCAACCTTTCGAACTTTACACGCACTATCACAAATCATGCATTGGTTCTACGAGTGTGAATTTACCCCAAACTCTCGGAAGTATTATAAGTGAGTAGGGAGTTGGCTTGCTTGGGCCAACATAAACCGAAAGCATTTACTTCCACTCTCCTTGGCCAAGTACGCCCCCGAGGTATATCAAGTGACGAGAACACTCACGTACCCGGGAAGTATATCAAAAGGCTCTTGCACGTACCCGCCCTTGGGGTATATCGCAAGGTCTTGCCAAATAGGAGGGAGCCTGAAGCCTTAACCGTTCGTACACCTGCGCTGCATATAAGATTGAGTCGGCTAAAACACTTGTCAAACAGCCGTAGGAGATGTACCACCTTACGGCTTACTTTCCAACACCTTTTTAAATTCGAGGCTTTTCTCGACAATTTTTAGTATTTCTTTTGGCAAAAAAATCAAGTCGCATCACAGTCTTCCTTCATCTTCGCCACATGGTTTCGTTTACAGCCGTAAAAACGACGACAGTCTGGAAGGTTGGGCCGGTCGAGATCACATCGGAAGACTAGTAAGACCAAGCACACCCGAAATGGCCGAGGGACGTGAGAATCAAGAGACAGATCAGAGCCTAGCCGAGGTATCTGCAATTCAGCCAACTTTAGCCGAGATGCATCGACTGTTGACAACTGTCAGCATGAACCTAGCAAGCCTCACAAACGAGCAACAGAATACCCGTGTCCGAATAGAGGAGTTGTCAGCCGAACGAGCCGCATTACCAGGTTTTGAACGATTACCACCGAATCGAGATTCGAACCAAGGGCAGTCTTCACAGGTGCTTCCCCTGGTCCAAGGAACCAACCCACCACCAACGGGTCCCATCATAGCCGGTTCCGTTCAAACCGATCCCAACAACCAGAATCAATGGGCCCTGGATTCAGGCCCCACTTATCAGCAACAAGAGCCACCCATAGTTTGGCCGCAACCCCAAGTACAACCCGAATTCGACCCCCAATACCAGCCATGGCCACAAGTCCCTACAAGACTTATTCCACCACAGGCCCCAGTAGCCCCTCCCAATGAATACCCAGACATCAATCGACTTCGGACAGTATATGCAGAATCAATTATAGCTCGGGAACAGCCCGATGAGGCGTCAAGAGAGAGCGAAGAGATGAAGAAACTAAAAAAACAGATGAAGGTTCTGCAAAGAGGAATTTCTCTGATAAAAGGGGCAGACGAGATTACAGATATGAATGCTTTCTCCCTCTATCCAGAAGCAAGACTGCCTCAGGGATTCAAGCTCCCTTCCATCACCAAATTCACAGGAACCACACCCCCCAAAATGCATCTTCAATCCTAAATCAGATCCATGCAAGTATCAGGCTGTGGGGAGCCGGAGTTGGCTCAAGCCTTTCACATGACTCTCACGGGGGCCACCCTGAGATGGTTTTTTGATCTGGAGAGACAC
Source organism: Lonicera japonica (assembly GCA_021464415.1). Classification (NCBI taxonomy): domain Eukaryota; kingdom Viridiplantae; phylum Streptophyta; class Magnoliopsida; order Dipsacales; family Caprifoliaceae; genus Lonicera; species Lonicera japonica. The sequence goes on from JAKCWG010000068.1 coordinate 15,554, forward strand.
CACACGAAGATTTGGGGAGATATCGTCAAGGAGTTCATGGCCAAATACGGATCCAACGAAGATTTGGAAATAACCCGTAAACACTTGGAAATGGCTAAGCAGGGCGAGAAAGAGAGCTTCAGCGATTTTGTGACACGCTGGAAAGAGATGGCCTCCCAAATGTCCAAGCGACCTGATGAAGAAGAACAGCTGGAGATCATACAGAAGAATTTCACCCCGGCCGTACTGAGTTGCATGGGAAAGCATGTATTCCCACACTTCAGAGCCCTGTTGAGTATGGGGTCGCAAGTAGAGGAAGAACTGGCCAAAAAGGCGGAAACAGATACCAAGAAAGCCTCATACACCGGGAGAAAGACAACCACTCCAGCCGTGAATCAACTAAGCTCGTACCCATATCAACAAAACCCATTCCAAGAATCACAACAAACCCCTCTGATGAGTTGGCCTGCACAAGGAGACTCTTCAAACACCGAGGCTAAAAGGAGGAGAAACTTCTGCACCCTCCCCACTACCCTGGTCAAGAGCCTGGAACTACTCCGAAAGGCCGGACTGATCACTCCACTCAACTCGCGCCCCCCACCAAACCCTATTCCCCACACCTGGAAGATGAATGAGAATTGTGCGTACCATCAAGCTGTGGGCCATGACACGGAGTGCTGTTTGGCCCTTCGCCATCGTATTCAAGACTTGATCGAGGCTGGTACCATCTCCGCACCCAGCGGGCCCAGTGTTACTAACAACCCCCTTCCTAACCACGCTCCACCTGCGAGAATTAACGCCTTGACCACTGATGAGAAAGGCTTCGATCCCGTAGTGTGAACACCCCAATTCGCGACTCTCGTGTGAACCTAACAAGCATTCTGCATCAAGTCTTGAGTCATCATGCATACAAGAGGCCATTAGGAAAAATCCTGATTTTTGAGCGCGTTAGGAATATACCGCAACCTTTGTTGCCACTTCGCTTACTAGGACGGGGATCGACCTGCCCGGTCAGGTCGCGGGGTGCGGGGCAGCGCCCCGTTAGAAAAATTGAGTTTTTTGGTAGCCAGCTGCACGCCCCCAACCGCACGGTTGGCTCCCAACCGTACGATTGGCTCCCAACCGTACGATTAGCTCCTAGCCGCAGCCCCCAACCGCACGCTTCAACCGGTTGGCCCCCAACCGCACGGTTGGTACTTTCCCTAGCCGCATGGTTGGCTCCCAACCGTACGGTTGGCACCCAACCGTACGGTTGGCACCTAGCCGCACGCCCCAGTCGCACGCCCTGCGGCTACCCCCTGCGGTTGGCCTCCTTTGGAGCGTTTTTGGCGAGATTTTTGCTATAAATAGGACCCTTGGGATCCCATTTTAGGATCATCAACATTGAATAGTATTTTTGGTAAGTAGGAGCTTTGTCAAAGTCTCTAGAAAGTCATTTTTAGAGAAATTCTGAGAGAGAATTTCTAGAGAGATAAAGTCTTAGAGAGAGAAAATCTAGAGAGAGAAGGAAGCAAGCAAGGCAACAAGGCAAGGCTCTTATTTCTTCTTCAGGCGCATCAGGTACGTCTTTCTACCAAATCCTTAATTTCAGCACTGAGTTTAATTTCACTTTTTAATTCAGAAAATTAGATAACTTGCAAAGAAGTTCACTGCTTTCAAATAAATCCTTTCTAAGTTTTACAAGAAATCTAAAATCCGTTTTGACACATTTTCAAAACAAACAAAAATACAAAAACAGTTTCCAAAAAGAAAGGAACTACGAGACTCTGATTTCATTCTACGAATGAATACGTAGGCGCTCGAAAAGCTCGAGTCTGATTTCAAAATATTGTTTTAAACTAAATTTATCCGGAAAGGACTATTCTGAAAACCATTCGAACTACTTGCAAGATATCTAAAATAGGAATTAGATACATGATCCATTAAGAGACCGAAAGGGCGAATTGGGTGCCTAACACCTTCCCAATTCGTAACATAGTTCCCGAACCCTAGCAAAGTCAATTTTCAAAATAAATCTCTGGTTTCAAACGTATGAAAGATAGTTCATTTTCGAATTATCCTTCGTACGATCTTTTGTTTGTTTTCTTGTAAAACAAACTGGCGACTCTACAAAACACGTTTTCAAATAAAACCGAGAACGAGGACTCTTTTCTTCTCTCGGGTCGCGGGTCCGGATTCTCACACGTAGGGCTCATTCGAGATAACCCAGCCCATAAGGCGTCCGTTATACTACCAGCAAAGGCTCAAGTTGCCCCAGGCCTCAATCCGTTAATCGACTAATGGATGGCTAAGATAAACTTCCTGCCCGGGCAAGGTTTAGGAAAGGCAAATTAGGGGATCTCACAGCCACTTACAATCAGAACCAATCCCAGAAAATCTGGGATAGGATGGACCCAGGAGAAGAAAAAACAGCCATGGAAACCCCGAGCCCCCCTAAGGAGACAATCTGTATGACATAAACCTCCCCTGGGACTTTCAGTTGGTCGACAGAGCCAGAGTCATCAGAAACTTCAGAGGGATCAGACCCAGCATCCCTTTGGATCCAACAAATCACCCATTCAGGAAGGGTATACCAGCCACCACCGATGGATGCCGAGAAATCACCACCTCCTAAGGAAATAGGAGAAGATCGAGTACTTGAGCAGTTGAAGAAAACCCAGGCACACATCACCATTTGGGGCCTCTTGGTTGCCTCCAAACCTCACATGACCGCCTTCATCAAACTTCTAGACGAGGCCGTCATATCACCAGACTCCACACCCGAACAACTGCCAAACATGATCGGGTCACTCACAGTCCAAAGAAGTCTGTCATTTTCAGATGAAGACTTGTCTCCATTGGGGAGGAAACACAGCCTGGCCCTCTATATCACCGTCCGGACCCGAGGAAAAATCCTTCCACAAGTCCTCATCGACAACGGGTCAACCATAAACGTCTGCCCCCTGAAGACCGCCAGATGTCTGGGTATCTTAGACTCAGAACTTTCCCCATCAGCTGTGACTGTTAGAGCTTATGACAACACTAGGAGGGCCGTTCTGGGTTCTCTAAGGCTTGATCTCATGGTCGGTCCCGAAAATTTTCTGGCCGACTTTCAAATCATTGACATTCCCTCCAGTTTTAACCTCCTATTGGGAAGAGCATGGCTACACGACATAGGGGCACTCCCCTCCTCCTTACACCAAAAGATCAAGATACCGTTCGAAGTGAATGTAATCACCATCCAAGGAGATCCTGAAAGGACCTTGGTGGATCTGGAGTTACCCGTATTAGGCATCGGGAGCCAGAGTATACAGCTGGGAGGCTTTTCTTACGAGCCTCAAGTACAAACTCTCACCACCCAGAAAATAAAGTACCTCCCCCTGATAATATCCTCGGTCTCAGCACCAAGATCACTAATATGCTGAGAATGATGAAGTACTTACCCAGGGCCAGTCTAGGAATGGGACAGCCAGGGTTACTCCAGGCCTTAGAGCCAGTAACGAGGCACGAAAAAGAGGGATTGGGGTACCAGCATACTAAAGAAGACGACTAAGAGAAAAGAAGCCGGGGGCATTAGTATCCGAGCTTTAGCTCTCTAAATGGGTTTTTCGTCAAAGAAGGAGAGGACTTCCCCTTTTGCGACTTTCAAGAGCCCTAGAGAAACAGCGACGGAGAGAACCTTCCAGGATGGGAAATCTTGTATGAAGAGGACCTTTATATCAAAGAAAACATTGTGCACAGTTTCTCTATCAAACTAACGATCGGGTCGAGGGAAGAAAACAAAGAAGAGGAAGAGGAAGAAATGATTGGAGATCTCTTCGACATCATGACTCTAGGGGACGATGAGCCAAGAGACGACCCTGTGCACTTGATATACACTGATCCAGATTACAAAGGGGGAAAGAGCGAAATTGTAAGGGTAAGAGATAAGAGTGAGGGTAGGGCTAGGGAGGAGTCACTCCTAGATTTACTTTTTAAACTTGTACATGTAAACACTATTATCAATGAAGAAAACTCTATTTTGCGTTATCCTGATGATTTTAATTCTGTAATTGCTTATATGGAGTTGGAGAAACTAAACGAACACCCCGAACGGGAGGAGCAGCGTATACAGAGCGAGGAAGGAGACACTCTTGTGGTTAACCTCGGGACGGAGGAGGAAAGAAAAGAGGTTCGTATTGGAGCAAGTCTAAATGAGACAGAAAGAGAAGAATTCACACAAACTCTGAATAAGTACGTGGATGTCTTCGCCTGGTCCTATGCTGATATGCCAGGTTTGAACAGCCAGATAGTCATGCACGAGATACACACCAAGCCGGAGTTTAGGCCCGTCAAGCAGAAGTTGAGAAAACTTATGCCTAAATGGTCCCTGAAAGTAAAAGAAGAAATGATGAAACAACTGAGTGTGGGGTTCTTGCGGGTGATCGAGTACCCTTCATGGTTGGCCAACATTGTACCCGTTCCAAAAGCAAATGGGAAAGTTCGCATGTGCGTGGATTATCGAGATCTCAATAAAGCCTGCCCAAAAGACGATTTCCCATTGCCCAACATTGATTTGATAGTGGATAACACCACCAACCATGCCCTGAAGTCATTCGTAGATGGTTTCACCGGATATAATCACATCAAAATGCATCCGGATCACCAAGAGAAAACAACGTTTATCACACCATAGGGGACATACTGCTACACCGTTATGCCATTCGGGCTGAAGAATGCCGGAGCAACGTATCAGAGGGCAGCAACAGCTATCTTCCACGACATGATTCATAAAGAGGTAGAGGTGTATGTGGACGACATGATAATCAAATCGAAGGAGAGGGAAGACCATGTACCAGCCTTGCAAGCCTTCTTTGACCGGCTCCGCCAGTATTAGATGAGACTCAATCCGCAGAAATGCGTGTTTGGGGTAACCAAAGGAAAACTCCTGGGATATGCCGTTAGTAAGAAAGGGATCGAGGTAGACCCTGCCAAAGTTCGAGCTATCCAAGACATGCCCGAGCCTCGTACCGAGAAAGAGGTCCGAGGATTTTTGGGAAATTTGCAGTACATCAGCAGGTTCATCTCTCAGCTTACTCAAACTTGCGAACCCATCTTCAAACTCCTGAGGAAGTCTTCACCAGGAGAATGGGACGATCAGTGCCAAGAGGCTTTTGACAGAATTAAGAATTACCTCTCCAACCCCCCAGTCTTAGCCCCACCACAGACTGGACTACCACTAATTCTATACCTGACCGTCATTGATTCAGCTGCAGGAGCCATGCTAGCCTAACATTTGACCGATACACGGAAAGAGCAGGCCATCTACTACATCAGCAAGAAATTGTCCCCATTTGAGATAAACTACACTCCTTTGGAGAAATCATGCACTGCTCTCGTCTGGGTAACACAGAAATTACGGCATTACATGCTGACTTTTCCAGTCATCCTAGCATCACGAATTGATCCGTTGAAATACCTCTTCGAGAAACCAGCTCTTTCGAACTGCATGGCAAAATGGTTATTTTTACTCTCCGAATTTGACATCACCTACGTAACCCAGAAGGCAGTCAAAGGCAAGATCATAGCTGACTACCTGGCCCATAATCCGATATTGGGGGACATGCTAGAAGAAGCCGAATTCCCAGACGAAACTATCATGAATGTCGAGACCGATGAGGACTGGAAGTTGTACTTCGACGGAGCCGCCAACCGAAACGGAAACGGGATAGGCATCCTGTTAGTCTCTTCAGACCAAACTCACTCCCCGGTATCATATTGTCTAGACTTTTTCTGCACCAACAACATGGCCGAATATGAAGCCTGCGTCATCGGGTTAGAGATCGCACTCCAAAAGGGTATAAAAAGAATACAGGTATATGGAGATTCAGCATTAGTGGTCCACCAATTTCTGAAGGAATGGAAGATCAGAGATGAGAAATTAGTCCCTTACCTCGCTCGACTGGAGGATGTCGCAGGAAGACTTGAGCATGCAGAATTTTACTATGTCCCCAGGTCACAGAACAGTTTTACTGATGCACTAGCAACCTTGGCATCTATGATAAATATCCTGGAGGGGATGGAAGAAATAACTCTTACAGTGCAAAAGAAATCCGAACCAGCACACTGCATGGCCCTTGAGATAGAGAATGGAGAGAATAGGGACTCAACCACTTGGTTTTACGATATCTGGAACCTACTGAAAAATCACCAGTATCCCGAGCAAACAGACAAGAAGACACGGGTCACACTCAGGAGATTAGCATCAGGGTTCATACTTTGTGCCGGCAGGCTATACAAGAGGAACTACGACGGGACCCATCTCTAATGTCTGGCAGAAAAAGAGTCCGTCAAAATGATGGATCAGATACATGGGGGTGATTGTGGGCTTCACATGAGCGGCCATACACTTGCCCGCAAGATCATCAGGCAAGGCTATTATTGGTCTACCCTACAGAACGACTGTGTTAACCACATACGCCATTGCCACAAATGCCAGATTTATGCTAAATCTCAAAAATTGCCTCCGAAAGAGTTGTACAACATGATTGCTCCCTGGCCATTTGCAACCTGGGGAATTGACATCATCGGAAAGATTTCACCCAAAGCCAGCAACGGCCATGAATTCATATTAGTGGCCATCGACTACTTCACAAATGGGTAGAAGCCGAGTCTTTCCAAACCCTTGACGCCAGAAAGGTTGCCCGATTCATCCGACGAAACATCATCTGCCGGTATGGGGTCCCACACGAGATCATCTCGGACAATGGCACTCATTTCGAGGGGGAGGCTAACTCCGTCATGGAAGAATACGGTATTACCCGACATAGATCTTTGCTATACAGACCGCAAACCAATGGCGCAGTCGAGGCCGCCAACAAGAATTTGAAGAATATCCTAAGCAAAATGACCGACACCTGCCGGGACTGGCCAGAGAAATTACCATATGCATTGTGGGGATACCGCACCACTGAGAGGGTCTCCACCGGGCAACCCCGTACTCTCTTACATACGGAATGGAAGCAGTCCTTCCTGTTGAGTTAGAGGTCCCCTCTCTCAGGGTAATGCTAGAAAATCAAGTCAATGAACTGGAGTGGGTCCAGGCACGTCATAACGAGCTAGCCCTACTGAATGAGAAGAGACTGAAAGCCGCATACCACCACCAAGAGTATCAGAAGAGAATCGCTCGAGCATTTAACCAGAAAGTAAAGATTCGGGGTATCAATGAGAACGATATCGTATTGAAAGAAATTCGAGAGCCAGCCAGAGATCCAAGGGGAAAGTTCGGGCAAAAGTGGACAGGGCCTTATATCGTCAAAGAGATTAATACGGGGGGTGCCGCTATACTCGCTGACTTAGACGGACAGTTACTACATTCACCAGTCAACATGGACCGATTGAAAAAGTATTATCAATAGGCATAAACATGTGTAGATAAGAACTACGTAAACCTGAGCCCCAACTCAAACTTTTGTTCTTTGTAAAAATCAAAAAGGGAACGTAGGCAACCTGAGAGGTGACTTCAGGCCCGGTTTTAACTTTGTAAAGAAATTTATTTCCCATAAAATAGTCCTTCATATATTATTAGAAAGTGGTTCAGAACACCGAAAGTTACAAAGGAGGTACAACATACAAAGAAGAAACTAATCCCTAGGGGTTGGCCACAATGGGTCCTCGGTGGCCAAATCAACACGAGCCTCGTCCAGGATCTGGTACGCAAAAACGATGTTCTCCTCTGTGGGTGCAGAATCCATGAACCGGAACCACTCCATTTGGAAGGGATCATCAATCAGCTCTCCTTCCAGAGACCCCCAACGAGAGCGGATAATGTCAGCCCGGAGGGGCCGGGTAATACCGAAGCGGGCATAGTTGAATTGATGAGTCAGTCGAGCACACCACATCCTCTCTACCGATAAAGAAACATGCTGGGTCACAAACTTAGATTCAGAGAAAAAATTGTTTAGACTAAGGGGAATGTCCTGAGGAACGTTGAATTGCCGAAGAAGACGTCCTGGGAGATAAAAGGAGGTGAACCAGAGCCCATGGAGCCTAACATAGTTCTGACCCCCAGTACTAAGCACCATCGCCCTCAACTTCCACCAGGGGATGTTCCACCGAATAGCACAAAAATTCTCCGAAAACCACACCGACCAATCAGAGGAAGACATGGTCAAAGCACCAAAGAGGGGACGATGGAAGAAATGAGTCGGATTGTCGAGGCGAACCCCGTTGAAGCCCACCGATCGGAAACGCTCCAACAGCCACATGTATAACAAGCGCGGACTTCCCCTGAAAAAGGGCGAAGCCCCTCTTTGAATATCGTCTAGACCGTTCAGAGTCTCTGCAAGAACAATAGGCACTATGGACTCTCCATTTCTAGCATGATATATCAAACTCAGAATAGTCGAATCAACGCGGGAAGAACCCGTTACTAGTAACATATCAGAGACAATGCAGATCAAGGCCGCCACAGTACGCCCCACGCCGTAAGAGGCTCTATCTTCGTAACAATGAAAGAATCTCACCATTTTATGGAGGTCAAGGAGTCCGTCGATAATAAAACCATCATAGGCCGCCTGGGGAATGGCTAACAGAGCAATTAGCATGTCTCGGGGACCAATTTTTTCCATGGGAACGGCCATCGGGAGACAAACGTCAGAACGCAATAGCCAGGAGAACTCCTCATAAGTCGGACAGAGCTCATCTAGTCCAAAGCGGAAGAGATGGTCTGTAGGACTCCAGAAATGCAAAGCACCTAACAGAAAGGAAAAATCGACGGGACGATGACACCAGCCCGCTAAAGGGCTAAATGCACCAAAATTCAGACCATTTTCAGAAGATATCAGAGCATCTCAGGCATTAACGTAAGAAAAATCAGATTTTGTGCGATAAGAAGACATTTTGGAGAGGTGTGGGGATGAAGGAAGGAAGATGGGTGTATTTATAGCAAAAAAAAGGGTCCTGTGCCTGTTTGTCGCGCGACAAACCCATGCCCAGGAGGGATTGTCGCGCAAAAAACCCACTTAGGGCCACCCTATTTTTTGTTTTCCTTTCACATAAGAGTCATTTTTGCCAAAAGAATCATTTCTGGATGCATTCTTGTTCTCACTTTGATCTTTTTGCAAAAAACCTAAAATGTCACTACACTACAAGGTATGGCTTCTAAATCACTGACTCATATATATATATGTATATCTTTCACAGACAGAGAATAATAGTATATATATCATCAGACACAAATAATGGTTTTCATAAAATCTAATAAAAGAACAGTTTTCAAAAACTACATAATCTGTCTAAAAAGCACATCTAAAAAATGAATACATGTCTGAACTAACAAAAATGCAGAAAGAGAAAAAACTAATCTACTCGAGAGCGTTTTGACACGCTCCCACTCTCACCCGAGCCCTCTTCGGGAGTAAGATCAACCACTAGGACGCCCTGTGTAGAAGGAGCTACTGCCAGCGAAGGCCCCATCGACTGGACAGGAGCCGTAGGACAGATCATCAACGACCGCGAACGCCTGGAGGTCCGACTGCTACTCCTCCGGGACTCTATCCGGGCACGAGAAGAAGTCAGAGGATCGTCCGGCCGCAAAGAAACGTCGATGGCCCTCTGGTAGTCACGCATATAAGCTGGAGGGTCTCGACCGACGTACTGGAGCAAGTTCCAGCTATATAGGTACTGGGCGTGCCAAGCTCGCAGATCCGCCACCCGTACACTCACCCGCTAAAAAAAGACATAAGACAAGAGAATCAGCACAGTCAAGAGAATAAATAAGCACAGTCAAAATCAAGAGAAGGTGAAGAAGGTACCTCGTCACCAGGGCGACCCCCCAAGTAGTCAAAAGTATCCTCAGGAAGAGGATACTCGGGGACTGTGTATCGACGCAAACCAGCACCGACATAAGAAATGTCTCTAGGGAACGGGGTGGATCTACCAAAGGAATGGACGGCCCCACCGGAGCATCAACAGAAGTAGACCCCCCCTCCTCGCGGATCGGGAACAGGGAAGGCCGAGATGAAGAACCCCTGAAACCTGGAGATCGGGCTGGAGGCCCCATAGCAGTCGTCGGAAGAGGAGTCAGCGTGGCGTAAGTACGGACACCGGGAGGATCCACCATGGCCGTCGCCCTCAAAGGCGGGACCCCACTAGAAGGAGTAGCTGCCGCAGCAGGAGGGGTCCGCCCGAACTGCTCGTAATCCTCCCCAAGGTCCGCAGGCTCCCAGGACCTCTCAGAAAAACCTGCTCTCCCCTCAGCAGCCTCGACAGCGTCAAAGAGGACCTCTGGAGACATGGAAGGGCCGGTGGGGAACTCAAAACCTTCAGCACGCTGCTCCTCCGCGGGTGTCGTCTGGGGTGGCTGCTCCGGAGCCGCTGTCGTATCACCGCCCTCACCCCCTGACCTGTCACCACCCTCGGCAGCGGCAGGAATGTCCCTCTCACACTCTGGGTCCTCATCCTCGGAGTCCAAGATATTGTCCCTCTGATCGGGGACAGGTGGCAGGTGACCCAGGACCGTCCTGGCTAGATGGGTCTGTCCTCGTATATAATGGGGATCACCTCTCAACCCCCGATATCTCTCGTAGAAGACCCGTCCCCGAGTCCCCTTCGGCTCCCTCATCAGGTAACGGGCAGCGAAAGCGGCGTAGTCTCCCTCCTCAGTGAACGTCTGAAAGCCAAGACCGTCCACCAAGGCCTACACCGTCACAGGATCAATCTCGCCCGTCTGCCTCATCAAAACCGGGAGAAATAGTGGAACTTGAGGCCACTGGACCGGCGTGTGTTGGCGAATAACTCTCTCGCCTAAGTAAAAATGAAGGCCGTACTCATCCCTAATTAGCCACCTGGTCTTTGAGGCGGTCAGAGCACGGCCATACCCGAAATGAAGACCTAAATAACCCCAGGGGACCCACTCAATCTACGAAGAGAACAAAATTTTATTTCAGTTATTTATATATTCTATTTACCATTTATTTATTGAAAGGAAAGAGTACTAAAATATTTACCTGCTCCTCCAGCAGGTCATGAACGGCGGCAGCACCGGTCTCTCGAGTTCGGTATACATAAGGAGCCCTGTAGTTCCCCGCGATGAATCGGCGGAGAAAGGGAAACTGATTCTCGTTCTCGACGAGGATATCCACCTGGGCGCGCCCCAGACGGGTATACGCCACAAACCAACTCTGAAGAAGAAACATAAAAAGTATCAACAATAATCAAACAGGTAAAAAGTAAAGAATTAGAACGAGGTTAAGGGAACAAAGGTATATACCTCCCACAGCAGAGAAAAGCCCTTAAGGTTCAGGGCTAAGTGGCGAGAAACCTGGTCCATAGCGTCATAGAGGACGGCCAGAAAAAAACAGCCCTAATCATAGTCGAACATAATGCTGAAGTCCCGAAGGTAGGGCAGCCACCAGAGATGGGCCGTGTCCCCCCCACGGGCCTCGAACAGATCGTGGAACGTCAGTAGAAGAAGGACGCGGGCATACTGGCGCGCCTCCTGACGGGTCATCGGCGCTCCTGAGGCAGCTAATCGGGCTCTCTCTCGTGGCTAGCCGGGTAACCAAGACGGCCCGAGGAATAGTATCACCGGAACTCCGCCGCTTCGGAAACCATCCTAATACACCAACGATGCCCTCTGCTGTCAGACGCAAGGGGACATCAATCTGTATAGGGACCCCCTGAAGGAATCCCGGTGAGAGCAAACAAGTCGATGGGGGTCATCGTCATCTCCCCCCAGCTCCAGTGAAAAGTATGAGTGGTGTCCCACCAATGGCAGGCCAGAGCTGACACCAACACAGCTGCCCTAGATACCCGCTTCGGGAGGGCATCAAAGAGAGAGCCAAAAGGAGTCGTAAGAAGCAACTCCTGGACAGGGGCCGGTGCCTGTCGCCACTCTAAAGAGATGGTGTTGGGAGAACCCCAACCACAGCCAACCCACTGCGAACAAAAGGAACGAGTACATGATTAGGAGGGTACTTTGGTGTAATTATAAGAAATATAGGGTTATGGGGGTAAATTATGTAATTTTCCAAACCTGAGGGTATTTTGGTGTAATTATGAGAAATATAGGGTTATAGGGGTAAATTATGTAATTTTCCAAACCTGAGGGTATTTTGGTGTAATTATGAGAGATATAGGGTTATAAGGGTACATTATGTAATTTTCCAAACCTGAGTGTATTTTGGTGTAATCATGAGAGATATAGGGTTATAAGGGTAAATTATTTAATTTTCCAAACCTGAGGGTATTTTGGTGTAATTATGAGAAATATAGGGTTATGGGGGTAAATTATGTAATTTTCCAAACCTGAGGGTATTTTGGTGTAATTATGAGAGATATAGGGTTATAAGGGTACATTATGTAATTTTCCAAACCTGAGGGTATTTTGGTGTAATTATGAGAGATATAGGGTTATAAGGGTAAATTATGTAATTTTCCAAACCTGAGGGTATTTTGGTGTAATTATGAGAAATATAGGGTTATGGGGGTAAATTATGTAATTTTCCAAACCTGAGGGTATTTTGGTGTAATTATGAGAGATATAGGGTTATAAGGGTACATTATGTAATTTTCCAAACCTGAGGGTATTTTGGTGTAATTATGAGAAATATAGGGTTATGGGGGTAAATTATGTAATTTTCCAAACCTGAGGGTATTTTTGTGTAATTATGAGAGATATAGGGTTATAAGGGTAAAATCATGTAATTTTCCAAACTTGAGGGTATTTTGGTGTAATTATGAGAGTTATAGAGTCATGGGGGTACATTATGTAGATTCCCAAGATCGAGGAGGTATCACAGGTAAAAAGTATGAGTTCACTAAATCGGACGTTATTTCTAGGCAGACATGCATACTAACATTGTTTAAAATACATGCAGAAAACGACAGAAATAAAAGAACAGATAAAATACACAAAAAGAAGACGTACCAGAGACCGTCGACGGATCTCGTGAGAAACTGGCTCCATCAATAGCCAAGGAATGTCCGGAACTGGAGCATCCCGGGTCACGTCTCGGTAGACCACCGCCCGACCGCGGTCCACCCCATCCTCGCCGTACCAATCCAAGTCCTCCCAGTCGTCGTGGTGAGGACTGCAGCGAAGAACGCCCTGAGCGTCTATAAAAGTGGCCTCCTCCTGGTCACCCTCCAGTCTATCGGGATGTGCAGGATCCATCCGTGTATATGAAATATGTGAGAAGAGTCGGAAAAGCGGCAGGGCTTCTGCGCTTGGGAGAAAAGAGAAAGAGAAAGAAAGAGAGCTAGAGAGAGAAAGAAAAAGGAGAGAGTGAGGTGGAATGAGATCAGCAAGGGGCTTATATAGTGGGGCAGTTTGTCGCGCGACAAATGGCCACATTGTCTCGCGACAAAGACCTCCACACCGAAGTGTCGCGCGACAAACCCATCCCATCCCCTGATTTTTTGACCTTTGTCTCATTTTATCTCTTGCAGGAGGACTTTCGAGAAGTAGTTTTCGAAAAAATTGCTAAAAACCGCACACCCAGGATGAAAGTTCGAGGAAGACTTCCAAACCATATCTTCGAAAAAGCGAAAATGAAATACAAGCGGTTAAAGTAGTCTCTGATCTACCAGAAAGGACCGAGACCATCAAATGAGAAAAAGCAAAATAAGACGGGGGTAGAAAAAAATTGAAATAGTAGAAAAGAGAAAAAACCCGCATAAGCGCCCAAAGCAAGCGAGAGAAACAGAAAGGCAGAGTGACAGGGAGAGCCACACCAAAAGTGACAGCTAAGCCAAAAACCGGCTCAGGGCTTCGTTTTGGGTGAGTAAGACTCCTGATCACGACAAAGGGATGAAAAGACTCCTGGTCAAAAACAGAGAAGGCTAGGAAAAGTCTTTCCCAAAAGAGGGAGAAATAAGGGCATCGAAAAACAGAATACGATGTGGGCCCACCAAAAGAGAAAAAATAAAAAGAGAGTGGAGATCAGAGATTGAACTTTCAAACAAATTTTCTTTTCAGCACTATACAGAAGAGATTGTTTGGAAAAAAACCTCGAATCATCACTCGGCGAAGAACGAGAGAGATCCGAAAACTGCCTTCTAAGAGAAGTATCTTCACTCAAGGAAAACATGAGAGTAAAGTTCAAAAAGATACAGGGAAACGGACATCCGGATTAGACCCTGAGAAGCTCTTTTCACCTTCGCAAGAATTTCTCTCTCTCACTCTAGCAGTTTAAGAGAGAACACAAACACAAGCCCTCTCCGGAGGCAATCCATTTACATAAGCCCTTTCTACAGGCAAAATATCACTCATAAGTCCTTTCTACAGGCACAAGCCCTCTCCGGAGGCAATCCATTTGCATAAGCCCTTTCTACAGGCAAACCGGTCATCAAGTCCTTTCCACAGGCAGAAGCCCTCTCCGGAGGCAATCCATCACACACAAGCCCTCTCCAGAGGCAATCACAAACACAAGCCCTCGCTGGAGGCAAAAATACTCACAAAAAGCCCTCCCAGAGGCAAATTTTTTTTTTTTTTTTTTTCAGGTCAAAAGCCCTCCCAGAGAGGCGCAAAGTGGATCAACGGTAGTCCTCCCATCTGAGGCGCAATGGTAGTCCTCCCACCTGAGGCGAAGCCCTCCCAGAAAGGTACAGTGTAGCAACGGTAGTCCTCCCATCTGAGGCGCAATGGTAGTCCTCCCACCTGAGGCGAAGCCCTCCCAGAGAGGCACAGTGTAGCAATGGTAGTCCTCCCATCTGAGGCTAGTGGAGCAATGGTAGTTCTCCCACCTGGGGCGAAGCCCTCCCAAAGAGGCACAGTGTAGCAATGGTAGTCCTCCCACCTGAGGCGAAGCCCTCCCAGTGAGGCACACGGTAGTCCTCCCACCTGAGGCGCAATGGTAGTCCTCTCATCTGAGGCGAGTGGAGCAAACGAAAGTCCTTGAAAGAGGCAAAGAGGTAACACAAGCCCTCTCTGGAGGTAAAACCAAACACAAAGCCCTCTCCGGAGGCACTCACGAGCACTTTGTGCATATACACTCCTTTAGAGTTCATGCGGGAGCCATGGATCATGATCTCTTCCAATCGCCTCAATTCCTTGCAAGCAAGAAACTTGAGTCGACAGGGTCTGTAGACACCCCGATCCGTGACTCCCGCAAGAACCCTAACGACCTTCGAGAACTACTATTTTGGGCCCGGGACCCACCCGAGCACCTGAAACTACCCCGAAAGGTTTTGTTAACCAACAAACCTATTTTTAAGAGAGATTGTCGCACGACAAATGGATATGTCGCGCGACAATCCCCACTATGTCGTGCGACAATCATTCCTGACACCAAACCATCCACTCTCTGACACATCAGTCTGTCAGAAACATCACTTCAGCCGTTTGTCGCGCGACATTGGACACATTGTCGCGCGACATATGCCCTTTTTGGGGAAGTGTCGGGCGACAATCTTTCCCGAGTAGTATAAATAGGCCAACACCCCCCAAGGATTTAGGCAGCGACTTGGGATTGAAGAATTCTAAGTTTTAAATCTGATTTTCTAGTCTTTTATTGAGCATTCTCTATTATCGTCTTATTTCGGAAGAATTATCGAATCTATTCTCGACACTCGACGTGTCCCGTCTCTGGAATCGAATTCTTAGAAATATCTGAAAAAGGAAAAGATCATTATCGCCGAAAATCTCTCCGCCGGATTATATTTTCTTTCTTATTATTATTCTCGTCGGGAAGGTAAAGAAAGTCTCTTCTAGTATTTAACATTAAATATCTGTGTACTTGTTTCATTTCTGCTGTTTTGTCCACGTTTTATTTGAACAAACTTATTGCCAAGTTACAAATAGTCTATCGTTTTCAAAACAAAAGACCCTGATAAAACCATTTGCAAAACCAGAAGAGTAAGTGCATTACCATCCGGATAAAATCCTGTTTTCAAAACCCGGACCGGTAAAACTTACTTAGGAATTAAAAACCCAGTATATCCTATCTGTTTCATAGATTGTGATACGTCCGGGAGAACCCCTCTCAAGAGTTCCAATTCCATATTGAATTAGTTCCACTAAAAGATCCGAACTTTTCCAAAACAAGGCAAAACCCGAGAAAAAACCGTCATTATCCGAGAAATAATACGGGAAACTCCCTCTTTAAGGAAAGATGTTTTTTTGTCACTTGTATTTGCATTTCTCAAAACGAAACATCGGATCTCGGAACACAAAGGTCTTCATCCCTTTTCCCCATTTTTTTCCAAGAATTAGGGTTTTTACTTAGAAAGTAGTAGACTGTCGATAAAACCATCCAAGTTTTTCAACATAGAATAAACATATAAAAGACCACTAGAGACCGAAAGGGCGGAATGGGTGCTTAACACCTTCCCAAACCGTAATATAGTTTCCGAGCCCTATAAAATCCTGGTTTCGTAGACAAACGTGTAAAGAAAGGCTTATCTGTAGCCTTCCCTCTTACACAACTTTTTTTGTCCGTTTTTCTCGTAAAACGTACTGGTGACTCTGAACGAACCCTCTTGCATCTAGAAATAGAACATAGGGACACATGGTATGAATGAATCAACGAAAATAACTCCAGCAAAGGGAACGGCGGAATCCGTTCCGACGTTTCAGACGCCCCACCGAACGGGGACGAGACCCGGGGGTCGCATTTGCGGATTCTCACAATAGCTGGTCGAGGTAAAACGGGTATGACATTAAAGGTTTCTCATTTTGTTAATTCTAATACTTGGATTATTGATTCTGGTGCATCTGATCATATGACTTATGATAAATCCTTTTTTACTGAATTATCTCCCCCACCAATGTCCTGTGTTACTAATGCAAATGGTGAAGCTTTTCATGTATTAGGAATAGGGTATGTTCGTATTACCCCGACTTTAGAACTTCACCATGTTCTATATGTTCCTGCCTTATCCCATAATTTATTGTCTATTTCCCAATTAAATACAAACTCCAAATGTTTTGTGATTTTTTATCCCATGTATGTCATTTTTCAGGATCTTCTAACCAGGGAGGTAATTGGAAGGGGGTATCTGAGGGGCAGATTATTTCACCTAGATCGAATGTATGCTAGGGAGATACTAGGAGCACCGTCCCGCACCGCTTTGACTTCGAATTCTGAAAAATTGAGTGAGGTTTGGTTATGGCTTCGCCGTCTAGGACATCCGTCTTTCAATGTTATAAGAAAAACTATGCCTACTTTGTTTATTAGTATTGGCGAATCTATTTTGTGGTGTGAAACTTGTGTTATTTCTAAAAGCCATCGTGCTACTTATTCTCCCAGTATTTCTAATAAAAGTACTATCCCTTTTGAGTTGATTCATTCTGATGTCTGGGGTCCCTCTAAAGAGTCCACTATTTTTGGTATGCGGTATTTTGTGTTATTTATTGATGATTGTACGAGACTATCATGGGTAATTCTTCTTAAAACTAAAGATGAAGTCTTTCCAACTTTTCAAGCTTTTCGCAATCTAATTCACACACAGTATAATAGCACCATAAAAATCCTTTGGTCTGATAATGGGGGGGAGTATATCAATAATGCCTTCAGTGAATTTCTCTAAATACATGGCATTGTTCACCAAACTACGTGTCCACAAACACCCGAACAAAAGGAAGTTTCTGAAAGAAAAAATTGTTACCTACTTGATATGGCTCGTGCACTTCTTTTTGGCTCTCATATGCCTAAATACCTTTGGGGTGATGCTGTACAATCTTCCTCTTACCTCATTAATCGTCTTCCTTCCAGTGTACTCCAGGGAAAACTCCCACTTAAGATACTTGTATCTCATATGCCATTACCTTCACTTCATAATCTTCCAGCTCATGTCTTTGGCTGTGTTGTATTTGTCCATGTTCCTAAAAATCAACGGTCCAAGTTAGATGCTAGAGCAATTAAGTGTGTTTTTGTTGGTTATGGGGGATCTCAAAAGGGGTACAAGTGTTACCATCCACCTACAAGAAAGTATTATGTCACCATGGATGTCACTTTCTTCAAAGACATGAGTTATTTCTCCTCACCATCATCCACTCTTCAGGGGGAGCATTTATACTTTGAAGAGTCGTCTCGTAGTGAGGAGTATGAAAATCCACAGGAAGATGATACACAGATGGTTCCAATTCAGACACAAGAAGTTCAAATCATATCTGTCCCCTCCACTATCGATCATACCCTCGATCCACAACTCCCTGGCACTGAAAACCACTCATTCGAGGTATGTTTCCCTAATAATAATGAGTCTAATATATTACCTAATCGGTCAACCAGGGGTCAGCCATCAAAAAGATATGAACCTACCCTCCATGCAAAATCAAAGTATCCAGTTGCAAATTATATCTCCACTGACAGATTATCTAAGTCTTATGAGTCATTTGTGAATCAAATATCTACTGTATCAGTTCCTAACAAAGTGCAGGATGCCTTGAGAGATCCTAAGTGGAAAAAGGCAATGGATGAAGAGATGGAGGCGTTGCAGAAAAATAATACTTGGCAACTTGTTTTCCCACCACAAGGCAAAAAGGCTGTAGGTTGTCGTTGGGTTTTTGCTGTGAAGCATAATGCAGATGGATCTGTGAATTGGTATAAAGCATGTCTAGTAGCTTAGGGATTTACTCAAACGTATGGAATAGACTACGATGAGACATTTGCACTGGTTGCAAAAATGAATACTATTCGGGTCCTACTATCACTTACAGTGAGTTTTAATTGGCCTCTACAACAGTTTGATGTCAAAAACGCATTTCTTCATGGAGAGTTTAGCTGAGGAAATTTACATAGCTCTCCCACCTGGGTATGTGACAGCTTCTCCTGGTAATTTTATCTGTAAATTGGAAAAATCATTATACGTGCTCAAACAGTCACCTCGTGCATGGTTTGAACGTTTCTCCCAGTTCATGAAGAAGGTGGGTTATAGACAGAGTAACTCAGACCATACTTTGTTTCTCAAGCACCAACAAGGGAAGGTAACTGCTTTAATCATTTATTTTGATGATATGGTAATCACTGGTGATGATACAGTTGAGATTGATAGACTTAAAACAAGGTTGGCCTCAGAGTTTGAAATGAAGGACTTGGGTGAACTTAAGTATTTCTTAGGGATTGAAGTAGTAAGGGGGAGTGAAGGAATCTATTTGTGTCAAAGGAAGTACATTCTTGATCTGTTGGCTGAAATTGGCATGTTAGACTCCAAACCCGTTGACACCCCTATTGAACAAAATCATTGCTTAGCAGAGTATCCCGATCAAATACCGACTGATAGAGCTCGCTATCAGAGACTAGTTTGGTGCTTAATCTACTTGGCTCATACTAGACCAGATGTGACTTTGGTGAGTCAATTCATGCATAATCCAAGTGAGAGTCACATGGATGCTATTAACAGAATTTTGAGATACTTGAAGTCATCTCTAGGAAGAGGGGTGCTGTTTTCTAAACACAGTGATTGTCTCGAAGTTTGTGGTTTTACCGATGCAGATTGGGCCGGGAGTGTTACTGACAGAAGGTCGACTTCTGGGTATTTTACCTTTATAGGAGGTAATCTTGTTACGTGGAAGAGCAAGAAGCAGAAAGTTGTGGTTAGATCAAGTGCTGAAGCTGAGTACAGGGGGATGGCTCATGGAGTATGCGAATTACTGTAGTTGCGAACTCTATTATGTGATATGGGTTTCGAACCCAAAAACGTTATGCATCTGTATTGTGACAACCGAGCAGCCATTGATATCTCGCAGAATCCAGTCCAGCACGATCGTACTAAGCATGTGGAAGTTGATCGTCATTTCATAAAGGAAAAGCTAGATGCCAACTTAATTAGTTTTTCTTTCGTCCCCACCGAAGAATAGCTTGCAGATATCCTCACAAAAGGGGTGTCGAGAAAAGCATTCTACGACTAATTGGGCAAGTTGGGCATGGTTGATGTGTATGCCCCAACTTGAGGGGGAGTGTTAGACATTGGATCCACATTGGATCCCATTAGCATGGGATTCCATTAGGGAGACAAGACAACATCATTAACATCATTAGGAAGACAACATCATTAACATCATTAGGAAGACAACATCATTGGTCTCTCCCTAGGATTCCTCTTTTGTATTTTATATTTCCTTTCTCCAAGTGTATATAACTCCCGACATATGTGTAATAGAAAATACATTAAGAGAAATAATAAGAATTATCTCTTTCTCTCCATTCTCTAGAAGTATATTCTCTCTTTCTCTCCATTCTCTATCTCCATAAGAGATTTGACTGATTATTTCATGGGTGTGTAGGTATATAATTGCCGCAGTCTTTATGTTATGATCTTAGTTCAATAATGGTTCGGTTTTTGTGGGGATCATCGTAGCAAGGGCGCAAGATTCATTGAATCTTTTGGAAGAAAGTTTGTTGTCCCAAGAACAAAGGTGGCATCAATTTTTGGGACATTGAGGTTTTCAGCAAATCTATGTTACCCAAACAAAGAAGGCGTATTTTAAGTTCAAGTTTGTTGGTGAAACAGGTTATTAGGGGTAAATATTTTAATAATCGTAAAATTTTGAATGCCTAATTAGGTTAAGACCCCTCTTTAATTCGGGCGAAGTTAGTTTGGGGGGTGGAGTTACTTAAGAAAGGATTACATTGGGTATTGGTGATAGTAATTCTATTAAAAAATTTGATGACACGTGGATCTCAAAGCAAATATTCTATCGTCCGATTTAGCCAGAAAGCCCAGGATGCCTCGTTTCGGTTAGTATAATGTGCTCTTGCCTTCTGGCTTCTAGTAATTGGAACTGCGATCGGATTAATTAGTTTTTGCCCCTTGTTGTCCCAATATAGCCTTCTTGATCTGGCACTATGATTTTGTGTTTGCAGGCAAAAATAAGTAACTAAGATAGTCAAAGGCATGCTGGGCACTATCCTTAAGAGAAAATTTTACCCCTCGGGGATAATATCCCGGTATATATAGGTTTAACGACATCCTCTTTTTAGGATACAAGGACTACGAGTCTGTAAGGGTACATTCCCAAATATAGAACATTTTATGGACAGCCTTATATGTTTCTCTAGAAAGGAGATTAGCAAATAAAAGTCAAATTTTAGCCACAATTGGTATATAGATTTCGGCAATATATTGTTGGTGAAAAAGTGTATAAAGGTGTGATATGGTGGCCTTTTGTTTTTGGCTTCCTATTTCTGATCTCATTTAAGGACATACAGACATATATATAGCATATGAAGTCGGTCAATGGAAGTATGTAGATTAATTTAATTTCTTGGAGATAGCATACATAAATCTAGAGGTTTAGATGAGTTGGATATGAGTTGGATGTGAGTTGGATACAAGTTGTATATGAGTTGGATACTCATCAAATGAGTTGTGTAGAAGCCTCAAGTTGATATATATTTTGTATTTTAAAATAAATAAAATATACAACATTCTGATGGTTGTTTCTCGGTTAAAAGTGGATATCATGTGGAGTATGCATCTGCAAATTTGTTTGCGGATTCCTCGGAAATAGCTACTGATTGTTTTTGGAGGCGGTTTTGGCGCACGAAACTTCCTTGAAAAAATTTAATCTTTATGTCGTGCGCTTTGAATAATTTTCTTCCATCTGATAATGCAACTCCTTTCTGTGACTTTTGTGATGCAAAGGTGATCGAAGACCAGGAGCATGTCTTTTTTAGATGTGGCAGAGCAAAAGAAGTTTGGATGGTGTTGGATTTTTGTGTGTTTTGGAAGTTGTGAGTATTGCCTTTGTGGGATACAATTGAATTTTGTTTGAATTTGCAGGGAGGTCGTCACTTCTCTTTGATTGTGGCGCTGTACTGGTTGAGTCGGTGGGTCTGAAATAAATATTAGTTTGACCGGTACGGTGCTTGTTAAAGGCAAGATGGGGGTGTTCTTAAAATCCTGGTCCATCTTGGATGCTTTTGTTAATGTAAGATCAAAGCGAGTTGCTCCGGGTGTGCGGCGGCGGGGCACTTTTTTCTTTTAATCCGAGAGATGTACTCTCATATAGACAATGGTTCTTCTTGAGGGATTACTTTTCTCATTCCTCTTTCAATTATAGACACTGTAGACACCCCGATCCGTGACCCCCGCAAGAACCCTAAACGACCTACGAGACTACTGTTTTTGGAGCCCGGGACCCACCCGAGCATCCGAAACTACCCCGGGGGGGTTTGTTGCGCGACAAACCTTTTTTTTATGAAGGATTGTCGCACGACATATCACATTGTCACGCGACAATCATTGGAATGTCGCGCGACAATCCCACTATGTCGCGCGACAATCTCTCTCTGCACCCGACCAACCACTTTCTGACACATCACAGTGTCAGGACCCATCACTTCAGCCGCTTGTCGCGCGACAATCCCACTATGTCGCGCGACAATCCCTCTCTGCACCCGACCAACCACTTTCTGACACATCACAGTGTCAGGACCCATCACTTCAGCCGATTGTCGCGCGACAAACAGATATGTCGCGCGACACTTGCCTTTTTTGGGGAAATGTCGCGCGACAATCTTCCCCGAGCAGTATAAATAGGCCAACACCCCCAAGGGTTAGAGGCAGCAACTTGAATCTGGAAAATCTGGAGTTTTATTCTGATTTTATCAAGCATTTTATATTATCATCTTATCTCTGAAGAATTATCGAATCTATTCCCGACACTCGACGTGTCCCGTCTCTGGAATCGAATTCTCGAAAATATCTGAAGAAGGAGAAGATTGTTATCGCCGGAGATCTCTCTGCCGTATTATATTCTCTTTCTTATTATTATTCCCGTCCTGGTAAGCGAAGTGGCAACGTGGTTGTGTTAGATTCCTAACACGCTCGAAAAACAGGTCTATCTGTATACTTGTTTTATTTCTGTTATTTTGTCCACGTTTTATTTGAATAAACTTATTGCCAAGTTATAAATAGTCTACCGTTTTCAAAACAAAAGACCCTGATAAAACCATTTGCAAAACCAGAAGAGTAAGTATGTTATTGTCCGAATAAAATTCTGTTTTCAAAACCCGGACTGATACGACTTATCTAGGAATTGGAATCAACATATCCTGTCTTCTCTATAGACTGTGACGTGATTGATAACTCTCCCCAAAAAGTTCTAGTTCCATATTAAATCAGTCCCGACATAGATCCGAACTTTTACAAAAGTAATCACAAATCGAGAAAACCGTCATTATCTGAGGAAATAATACGGGATACTCTTTCAAAATAAAAGGTTTTGTCATTTGTATTTACATCTTTCAATAAACAAAAAATCAGATCTCGGAACACAAAGGTTTTTATCCCTTTTTCCCCGTTTTCCCCAAAAATTAGGGTTTTCATTTAAAAAGTAGTAGACTGCCAGTAAAAGCATCCAAGTTTTTCAACATCGAATAAACATATAAGACCACTAGAGACCGAAAGGGCGGAATGGATGCTTAACACCTTCCCAAACCGTAATATAGTTCCCGAACCCTATAGAATCCTGGTTTCGCAGACAAATGTGTAAAGAAAGGCTTATCTGTAGCCTTTCCCCTTACACAACCCTTTTTGTCCGTTTTCTCGTAAAACGTACTAGCGACTCTGAACGAATCCCTTTGCATCTAGAATAGATGTAGGGACACATGATAAGAATCATCAAACAACTCCAAGCAAATGGAGCGACGGAATCCGTTCCGACACTTCAGACGCCCAAACGAAGGGGGACGAGACCCGGGGGTCGCATTTGCGGATTCTCACAGACACATTTAAGGCTCTGTTTGATAGAAACATGGAAAATAAAAATAAAAACTACTAATTTGGGTGAGAAGATGAAAAATAAGTTGAGACATATGGTGAGATCCTCTCCATCTCATACTCATTTTTGTCAGTATACGTCATCATCCTCCTTTAATATTTTGTGGAAAAAATTTCTCCACCATCACCCAAAGAAAATTTTGTCATGCATGGAAAAAAGCAAAAAGTAAGAGTTAATCTTACCACATCCCTCAACTTATTTTTTATTCTCAACTAAATTAGTTATTTTTCTTTTCACTTTCCATGTTGTTATCAAACGGAGCCTAATATGCATAATGCATTAGAAGTATGTTTGCATTTTTGACATTATTTCTTCAAGTTAGCATGGATTAGTATTGTTGATGTAATATATACTTAATTATATTAGATTATGCAGCACACGCGAGCACATGTGTACCTCCTGTATATAAGTTAAATAAAAAGATATTGTGTCTATATATATTGCATATAATGATAGATGATTAAGTGTTTCCTTTTATTACTTACGGGGTAATGGTTCAAGTCCTGGCGTAAATAAAATTCATATGGAAAAAAATTCACGGGAGTTAAATTGAAAATCAAAAAGTATGACACAAGTTGGAATGGTTGAAATGTGACTCACATACATACAAACTCAATAAATTTTTTTGCATATATACAATAATTTGATTAAAATTTAACAATAATAGGGGTGACCTAATGGTTTAGTGTTTTCTTGTATTGTTTAGTGAACAGTACTTCAAGCTCTATAGTAAGCAAATTTTTTATGCAAAAGCTCATGGGTAAAATTAGAAATTGAAGGAGGCTGAAATGGGCTTGCGTATATATATATACACATGTATATATATATACAATCAGGCACTTGCATATATATATACACATACATGTATATATACAGTCAAGCACTTGCATATATATACATGTATATATGTATATACAGCGAGGCTCCAGAAATGATTTATTCTTTTAACTAAATCACATAATTTCCCTTTTGAGCGGTGGGTAACTGATTGATTTTTGTTGATGAAATTTGGTGGTACTGATCTCCATGATAAGTAGGTCAACTCCATCAAATTTCATCAAAAAATTCACGAGAAGAGGGTGATCTAAAAATCTAAAATTTTAATGGTCAAAACGCAAGTATATATATATATCAATCTTTAGTTCACCAATTTCTTGATTGAATTTTTTGATGAAATTTGGTAAAGTTTATCTATTCATCATGGAGATTATCTCCACCAAATTTTATCAAAATATTCAATCATTTACCCCCTTCAAAAGGGGAAGTATATTATTTAGTTAAAAGAATGAAGCATTTTCAGGAGTCTAGCTATATATATATATGTATAGTATAGTAGAGATATGTAAGGCATGATCCAAGATTCCTATAAGAGGTGGACTGGGATTATATATAATGGGAAAATTTTAAATAAGGACTTTAACTTAAAGACCTTATTTATGAACCAGACCATTTGGTATGCTTTTTGATGGAATTTTTGATGATGTGTGAACATCCCTACCAAATTTCATCAAAAAAATTCAATTTGAAAGTGGGTTAATTACATGATTGAAAAATATTGGACATATATATATATATATATATATTTCTAGACTAATATTTTTTAATCATATAGTTAACCCACTTCTCGGTTGATTTTTTTTTATGATATTTGGTGGAGATGTTCTACGCATGATGAAGAACATCTCCACTAAATTTTGTCAAAAAATTTCATTGAGAAGTGTACGTGCCAAATGGCCCGATCTGTAAATAAGGTTCTTAAGTTAAAGTTCATAGTTGAAATGCACCCATAATGTAATATAGTATAGATATACAAGGGAGGATCCAAAATTCCTATTAAATGTGGACTATATAAATGAGATACTTCAAAATTTAATTAAATGGGTGAATTATTTTGAATTTTACTATGGTAAATATTAAAAAAAATTATTCCTAATCAGAAATTTAACTTTAATTAATATTTAAAATTACTAATAAATGTCTAAAAGGAAAATAAAGTAGGGAGTTACAAAAACAAATGGAAATATGGGCGTTTCAAACTCACGACTTCTTGTTTAACATAAAATTCAGGACTTTCTGGAGTGTAAACATGCTCTTTAGAGCCTAGTACGCCTATTAAACTGAGTTGGACATGGATTTACTTACATAGCGCTTATGAATTTTCGCTTGTTTTGCTACTGGAAATTGTATTGTAATTTCGGACCACGAAATAACCGAATTTGAAGAAGTGCTGAACTGGAAAGTTGTAGCTCTCAAAATTTTCTTCTAATTTGACTACAGAATCTTATAATTTAGAATTTTGAGCACAAAATTATGTGCCTGAGAATATTGAACGACTTTAGGCCAGTGGAATTTCGCCTTTTTTGTTACAGAAAATCTGTATCACAGTTTTAGACCACGAGATGGCCGAATTTGGAAACGGGTTAAACTGGAGAGTTGTAGATCTTGAAATTTTATCCAAAATGAACTCTAGAATAGCATAATTTGGAATTTTTAGTATAAAGTTATGCGCCCAAGAATATTGAGCTATTATAAGCCTACGGAAATTTCGCCTTTTTTTGTTGCAGAAACTTTGTATGGTAGGTTTGGACCATGAGATGGCCGAATTTGGAAAAAGGATGAATTGGAGAGTTGTAGGTCTTGAAATTTTATTTAAAATGAACTCCAGAATCATATAATTTGAAATTTTGAGCACAAAGTTGTGTGCCCGAGAATATTGAGCTACAGTAGGCCTATGGAACTTCAAACTTTTTTACTGAAAATTCATTTGTAATTTTAAAAAACGAGAGTTTTAGAGAGCTTATTACTCCCACAGACAGCGCCAACCTGATGGTATCAAAATCTAGAAGTAGATAATTAACCAATCAATAAGCGAACATCGATGAATAAAAAGTAAATGCGGCGCAATGATGAACACATGACATTTTTTAATAAGGTAGGTTCCTCCGGTAGTGTTTATGTTATTCTAGCAGTACAACCTCCTTTTATGTGTGCTTGCTTTGTATTAGCTCAAAGGTAATCAACTTGGATGAGAATACAAAGTTATAAACTACCAACTTTTCTTTCTACAATTTCACTAATTCTATTTATAATTATAGAATTAGGATTACAAATATTTCAATAGGATGAATAATACATTGTGTAGGAGAGGGAGTGTATAAGGGTTGGTATTTTTGGGGGTATGAGAAAAGAGAGTATAAGACATTTCTTTTTCTTTTTAAATTGACTTGTATTTGTTGTTGTATTACCAATGGCTTTGTATCTCTTGAATGAGATGGGTGGTTATTGCATTTGAATCTCTCTATTTTTGTTGTGTTTTTGGGTGTTCTTGTCTTGTTGAATGAATAAATGAATGAGATGAGTTATTTATGGGTAAATGAAGAATGGTCAAAAGGTAAATTTGATGAAAATAAGGGGTAAAAAGGTAATTTGATAAAGGTTAGTAGAGGTGAGTGGAATTTTAGTGGAGGTGAGGTGAGTGGAATTAGTGGAGGTAGTAGAGGTGAGTGAAATTTTAGTGGAGTTGAGTGGGATTTTAGTGGAGGTGAAAGTGTTTGATTACCTTTGTAGGCCAATGGTAAAATTAGTATTTAACCCCACCATATTTGATTCGGAGAAAGATTAAACTTAAAAAAGGCTAAAAAGCTTAGAATTATTATAAAAGAGCCAAACTTATGTCCTTTTAGGAAGGTCCGGAAGAAAAATGGACCTTTGGATGTAAGGTTGTATGTTATTAATAATTGGTATTTTGAATAATTAATTTACATAATAGTTTGGATTTTAATGTCTTATTACCTGATTAAAAGTTACTTGTTTAAATTCGAACTAATAGCACACAAAATATGATAATGAACTACTTAAATAAGGTATAATTGCATTCTTATATACATATATATAATAATTAAAGGGTAACGGATTTTGAATGTTAAAAATATATAAGGGATGAACAATTGTGTGGCTCATATTTGAAATACTTTTTGAATGGTTGATAATGCTTTTGACATGAGTTACGATAAACGAGATAACTTGTAATAAACAAGATAAAACATCATAAAATGAAACGAATAAACAAGAAATTATAAGTTAACAGGTTGATCAGTGTTAACCATGTTTGGTCACATTAGTTTTAACTTAAGGAAATAAATTAAAAAAAATCAAAATAACTGTCAAAAATAAAAAATTAAAGAGATTATAGGATCCTGCAGTGTTGATACTGAGACTCGTGCCAAAGTTAACAGAAGTCAAATATGACTTTCTTTTCCCAACTTATTACCTAATCAAAACCTAATAGAAATAATAAATTTGCAAATTTGGGAGACTTAACAAAGGAATTTGACTGAAAAAAACGTCTATCACTGCCGAAAGCTATTACATGAATTTTTTTGGCCGTTTTGGGTCAAACTAGCCTGGGCCCACATGATTTTGATGATGTTACTTTTTAAACTTGGCTTGCAACGGATGTAAAATTTTTAAATCTTACACCGTTGTAAATTAAATCTTCCACATATATATATACACTAGTGTGCAACCCGTGCAATGCACGGGAGCTAGTATTTGAAATGTTTTCAAACATTATGTCACACTGATATAATATTTTCAAGTAAAAATAAGGAGGTATTGATTTCTATAATAGGAGATATAAATGGTACACATCAAATAAGCAAATATCAATTGAATGTATCAAGAAGTAACTACTAGCGTCATCAAATAAGTATCCATCTTGTTGAACAGATTGTAATCTTTACATTATAATTTGCATGAACCAAGTCCTATTCATCTTGCAGGAAATAAAGTAGCACTATTTGCATTAGAATCAAAGTGAACCAACAAATCATTCGGCGTCGATATAGTTTGGGATTGGTGTAGTGGTATCATCTATGTACTTACAAATATGATAGCTTAATATAATAGAGGTTCTTCCGGAAAAAAGATAAAAAAAAAAAAAACAAAACCTTTAGAAGCTGCAATTTCTTCACCATGGTTGTGTGATTGAATCTGTATCATCTTTCCATCTAAACTGGGTAGAGAGATTTGCTATGCAAATTAAAAGAAAAATATGTAAAAGAAGATTGCTCTAACGTGAAATTCATATATAAAAAAAATAACACGTGAAGTTCTTAATTAAAAACAAATTTCACTTCATATGATTTTTCTTTTAATGCGAGAACATGATTTGCAGGTAAAATGAAGTAATGATTTCAACGAAATCTACCATATCCATGATAACAAAGATTATAATCTAAGCTAATAAACTTTGATCCAACAGAAGGTGCTATTGTATATTCAAATAGATTTTAGTATAAATTAAGACTATAATCATTTTTATAGACTAAATTTATGTGCCAATTGAATATGTATACCTTGTTTGAGTGCAAGATTGATCATTCATAGACGTAAAATTCATTTCTTATTGTGTTCTTTAGCAATTGCTGAATGGGGTTATTCAAAACATGATGCGTTACTCTTAAAACACCATGTCGATGTCAAATAGAACCAAGTATTAGTATGTCTACCTGCTCAAAAACTTAATATCATTATAGCTAAAAAATAGCAATTGTTGATCCCAAGATGTATATACCTTGTGAAATCAAATCTTAATCTGTATCAACGTTATACATAGTTTAGTATCATGAAAGAAATCACTTGTTGCTTTTGCCGGATCCATTTACATCGAGTGTAACCACAAATTAACAACTTAGATGTAAGATTAAATAAAATATAATCAGTGTGTTTGGAAAGACTTATTGGTTAATAAAGATCGAAGATCACAATTTGTCAGGCAATTTACAATTTTAGAGATGTTCTCGTAAGAGGTAGCATCCTATTCAATTTATATTCTCTTACATATGGTTACTAGGACTTAAAAATTTATTAGGCTGCTTAGATGACTTTATGAGCAAGAACCTATTTCAAAAGGTTCTTCTTCTTTTTTTGTCTATAAAGGATTTTTTACTTGCTATTCAAATTCCTTGTATGTAAGAAGCTACTGTAGATTTGGATTAAGACATTTTACATACCCAGCTTAAGAGTGATTGTCGGAAACACATTCTCATACATCTTCGATTGTTGGAGACTTGGATCGCGACTGTGATTCCTTAAAGACCTCTTAAAATCTCTTTCATATTGTTTATAGGCTAGTAAAACTTGTAAGGTGGTATATTTACTAAGGAATCCATCTATTCAGGAAGCCACATTTTTGTTGAAAATACCAAGTTTTCTGTTTTAATGGATATATATATGTATATATATATCTAAGTCTAACAACAACAAAGTACATCTCAACACTCCCCAAGAAACCTAGCTATTGGCTCCTTGGATAATGAAAGAGATATTACTATATTAGGTTATAGGTTGTACATGGTAATCAAACATTTAGAATCAAGTCCCTAGCCTTAGACACGATCAAGCGAAAAAACACAATTGGCCCACAAAAATCAAAATGAGAATTAAATAGTTTGCAAATTGCTTTAAGAGAGGCGCATATAAATCAATGAGTATACATCAAATATACTTGTGGGACGTGGATTGCAGTATGATCAAGTTCATAAAAGCACTAAAAGAGAAAAGGGAAAAAAATTAGCCTCTCCAAAGTATCAGTAATTGAAGAATACAAATATCAAATATGAGTTAACTTCAAGAAGTGCAGTTGAAAGAAAGTAAAAGATAGTGATTCCATACCAATAATCTGCAAAACAATTCACATGTCACTTGACTCACTTCTCACTTTGAGATATTTACATAAAAAGTGAGAAAATATTAATAATTTGCAGATTACATGTACCTTGTGGCATTTAATCAAAAAGTTTATCTCTCTAAGACAAATTCAAACATGAAGAGATTAACAAATAATAATGATACAATCATTATTAATAACAACGAAAATATCTATTACCTAAACTCACATAAAAGGAATTCAAGCATGTCATATGAATATAATCGATAAAAGACAAGATAGTGAGCTACAAACCGAAAGAGAATTTTTTAACTAATAAGATACAATGAGGGTGAACACCATTAAAATGAAAGAAGGATAAAGAGGGGGCATGGAGAAGAAATACCTTAAAAAAATTGAAATTGCAAACAACAATTTCTCTATTGAGTGGAGTTTTGATCATTTATAATTGTAGAGAAGATTATTGAGGATTGATTGTTCAATGAATGGGGGGAAACGCTAGGGTTTTGTATGGAGTGGAGTTTCGATCCTTATAGCTGTAGAGAATATTATTGAGGATTGATTGTTCAATGAATGAAGCAAAAGCTAGGGTTTTCCATAATTAATGAATTGGGGAGAGCAAAAGACGAAAATAAGAGAAGATGAAGAGTTGTGTACGTTGAATTTGGAGTTTTGTTTTATCATATAGAATGGATGAATTATTACGGCACAATGAATGAGATATTAACGTGGAATAATAAATAGGGGAGAGAAGGAGGACTTTGTCCATTTTACATATATACTATAGATATATATATATATATATATATTATTTCAATCTTAAATTAATATTTTTAATTTTTAAAAAATAATATTTAAAAAAAGGAAAAAAAGAATTAGGGGTTGTTTGTTTTGCCCACTTTGGTTCTTCACGAACTACTTGAACTTATCGGTTTGTCCGTGGCGTTCATCCAACTTATCAATCAGTATTTCGCACTTGGTTGTGGTGTCTTCGTTTCCCACCCTAATCTGATTGTAGAAACAATCCAGGTTCTTAATTTGCTACGGTTTTTGTGTGTGTCTGTATCGAGGTTCGCACAACCAATTCATTGTGTTGGCGTGTTTTGAGTGATATCACCGTAGGTCGTATCAGTTTGTATCAGAAGGGGTTATATTATCATGTTTCATCTATCCATTAATTAGTAACTATTGGATTTGTGTTTCTGTTCTTCGTGTTTTTGTTCTTCGTTCTGCTTATTTATTTATCGTATTTGTTCTGTTTTCTTCGTCAAAAAAAAAATCAAAATTTTCATTATCCTGCATCCGTTCTTGCTTAGTTCTTTTCGAGTTTGTTCTTGATTGCTAAAGTACAATTGAATCGCACCTATTACGAATTTGCTTCATCTGTGGTTTAAAGTCGAATTCCTTTAATTTGTTCTTTTGAACCCTAGTTGCGAATCCATCCATCATAGTCTTTTTTTGCTATCGCGAATCAGTTTCTATTGTTTCTACCTAGGGTAGGATTTCGACATAGTTAGGGTTACTTTTCGATTGTAATACAACCTTTATTGCCTTACGTTTTGCTGAGATACGAGATTGTTAGGGCTGTTAAAACTGTGATTTCTGCATATAAACCTATCTGCGATTGATTGTTTCATTAATCATATAAACCCTAGCTGTTGCGAATCTGTTGGCTGTTCATATAAGCTTCGTTTGGTGCTTAAAATTCGATTTTGTTGAGTTTCGAATTTTGTTAATTATTTCAGTTGAAATTTTGAATTTTGGAAATTTCGACTACACCAGATTAAAGTAGAAGTCGAGAAACCCAGAATCAAAAAAGAAAAAAATAACAATAATAACTAAATATAAATAAAAACGTGTAGGCTTAACTCCACACTCTTGGGACGCATAGACAAGGTTTTCTCACTCCAATTGGGCTTGAATAAGTGTAATCCAGCCTCCATTTTGTGCTACACATTTTTTCCCTCCAATGGGCTTGATTGTGCCTTCTTCTCGAGCCCAAATAGCTTGAATTAATCCATTAAGCTCAGCTTTTAACTTCTTAGCCCGCGACCTTGTACTTGGGCCTGTTGGAACTTGGATGGTCTTTGAATTGTCTTCAATTTGCACAACAGCCTTGCCTCCATCATTCCCCTCCTCTTGAAAAGGATTTGCCCTTAAAGGAAAGACCATCCAAGTTTCAACAGGCCCAAGTACAAGGTCGCGGGCTAAGAAGTTAAAGGCTGAGCTTAATTGATTAATTCAAGCTATTTGGGCTTGAGAAGAAGGCACAATCAAGCCCATTGGAAGGAAAAATGTGGAGCACAAAATGGAGGCTGGATTACACTTATTCAAGCCCAATTGGAATGAGAAGACCATGTCTATGCGGCCCAAGAGTGTGGAGTCAAGCCCACACGTTTTTTTTTATATTTAGTTATTATTGTTATTTTTTTTAAAGACTAGTTCTTGTTTGATTAGGATTTGTTTTGAGGATTCCTTGTTGGATTGGTTTCTTGTTGCCTAAGTTTTTTACACCCTATTTAAAGGGGGTTCATTATATTATTTTTATTATCTAAGACTTTATTCATAATAATATTGAGTGAATTAATCCTATTTGGTTCTTCACGAACTACTTGAACTTATCGATTTGTCCGTGGCGTTCATCTGACTTATCAATCGGTATTCTGCACCCGGTTGTGGCGTCTTCGTTTCCCACCTTAATCTGATTGTAGAAACGATCCAGGTTCTTAATTTGCTACAGTTTTCGTGTGTGTCTGTGTCGAGGTTTGCACAACCAATTCATTGTGTTGGCGGGTTTTGAGCGATATCATCGTAGGTCGTATCAAAAACCCCCGGTATCCCCTGTTCTTATCCCATGTCACATGTTTGAACCCACCTCTTCAAATTACCAATCCCAGTTCCCCAATCTTGATGAATTCGAAAACATCAGCCAAAGAACTACCCATGCCTGGAAAATCAAAAATTGTATTTCTTTGGATCCCCATGGTCAGCCAAAAACAGTCACCCTTGAAGAAGCTGTAATTAATTGGCAAGTTTAGAACGCAGTTGTTGTGATAAATTTTAATACTCGCAAGCGCACGAATCAATTTATAGTATAGCATATAAGCGAGGTCGATCCCACAGAGACTCACACAATATGTTTAAATTTTGTCTTGTTAATTTTTCACTAATCCCTAATCTAGCCAAGAATAATTGATGAGAATCAAACTAATTAAATAAATCAAATTAAAATAAAGTAAAACAAGTAAATTAAATTAATAGAACTAAATTAAATACTACTAAGCAAGATAATAAAATTAATGAATAAATTGACTAGGGTTTTGGAGTCATATATTTAATATCATCTTCCTTAGTATTCATGCGCATAAACTTTACTCTTATCTCGTACTAATTTGGTCTCTCGACTCTATTATATGAGAAAAATAAAATCATTCAAGTTCGAGTAATTTATAAAATTCAATTGTAATTCTTCCACATCCAAACTAATGTATAAAATCAAAACACTCACTATATCCATCAAAACACACCCTATATCCGCTCTTAACAAATCATAATGTGAATCCAACAAAAAATAGCGAGAATCCAACTTTATTTTTTATCAATTAAAATATGCA
This sequence comes from Lonicera japonica, assembly GCA_021464415.1. Classification (NCBI taxonomy): domain Eukaryota; kingdom Viridiplantae; phylum Streptophyta; class Magnoliopsida; order Dipsacales; family Caprifoliaceae; genus Lonicera; species Lonicera japonica. The sequence goes on from JAKCWG010000068.1 coordinate 49,506, forward strand.
TTCAATAGGAAGAATTGTGTTTAATATTAAAGCATTAAATTGATAGAGTCAGTTGGCATGAATACGTGCAATGTAATCAATTAAATATATTCGTCCTAATCCTAGCACAAATTTACGCTAGCATGATAAAAATTAAATAACAAATAAGATTAAAAGAAAACTTACTTAGCATTAATAAAAATAAAATTAAATCTTCAATATTCTAGTCTTCAAAGCAAAAATAAAAGAAAAGAAAAACAAAGAAAAGAGAGGAGAAAAGAAAAATAGTGCACGGCTAATTTGCTGCTGGCTCCCCTGAATTGTTGTTGCTATTGCTCTTTAAATACTTGATTGATGAATATAGCTATGGGCTTTTTAACACTTAGAGTTGGGCCTTTTTGATAGCTAGGCCTCATTTAGATTAAGGGCTGCTATTTATTAAAGACAAATGGGCTGGCTGTTGAAGCATATGATTTTGGGCCCTAATTAAAATACAACTTGAATTTTCGTCCATATTAACTGTAGTATTTTGCGTCTCAATTTCGGACCCCGAGATGGATGAATTTGAAAAAGTGTTGAACTTCAAAGTTGTATCTCTCGAAATTCTTTTCAATTTAGGCTCAAGAATCGCATTATTTGGAGCTCCGAGTAAAACGTTATGTATCCAAAAGTATTACGCATTTTAGGTGTCTTCACAAGTTTTAATTTCTCTATTTTTCACAATTATTTCAAATATTTTCTAACACCTGAAAAATCATAAAAAATATTAATATTAGTAATAGTATATTCTCTTCAAATTATAAATTAACATAATAAATTATACTAATTCTTTGGCGCATCAAATTCCCCCAAACTTACACTTTGCTAATCCTCGAGCAAAGCAAAAGTCTTAAAATAAATTATTTTCTTAAGCCCAAGATTTTCAATATAATTCCAATACAATGGTTCTTTTTTAAAATTCAATTCTTATTTGTTGGTCGGATTTCAACCCTAGAGGGGGCTGAATAGGGTTTTTAAAACTTAATGCGGAATTTAAATCGTTTTTAAAATATTTAAGCAAAGCAACTTAGTTAAATAAGTTTATCAAGGAACGCAATCAAATAAACAATCTCTAGAAAACAATAATATAGCAAGTAAATAAAGAGATTGAGTAAGAAAGATTAAACTGATTTGAAGTCCAAGGCTTTTTGTCCACACGGTTTTGGTTTACCAAACCATAGTCCGCGCTCGGTTAGTTCCCCGAGAATTTCCACTAAAATCAATCTCCTTCCAGGTGAAGATCAAACCTCTACAAGTGTTGTCTCACACACTCTACAAGTATTGCTACACCACAATACTCTCACAAGATACCCTCTTGCTAACCTTGTGAAATTTACCTTTCACAAAAACTAAACAAGAATTTACCTTCTTGTTTTTCCTATGAGATTTACCTCTCACAATTTGAATATAAATGTTTGGTGATTCACACCAATTTACAATAACTCTCTCAAGTGTGTAAAGAATACAATTTAAAGCTCACACTAAATAATTTCTTGAATCTTTGAATAATGAAGATAGATGAAGAATAGAGTATATGAATGATTCAAGGTGTTTAGAATGAGTCTTGGAAGTCATATTTATAGTCCCAAAAGTGATATAGCCGTTTGAGGTGGATTCAATAATTAATGGGGCAAAATTGCACATTTTACAAAGTTCCAACGGCTAGTTTTTCTCAAGGGAATCGGCTCCCTGAGTCTCCATGGAGTCCGCTCCATGACTCTCCATGAGGGAGTCGGCTCCATCACTTTCAGTGGAGTCGGCTACATGGCACTGGAGTAGGGACTTTTGTGCAATTTTCCAACTTTTGCAATATGACTCCAAAATTGATTCTAATACTTGGGGAGTGTTCCAAATAAGTTTCTAAGACTCCCAAATATGTTTTTGTATCAAAATTCATTCATATGAATTAATTATGAATTTATTTCAAAACTGGTTTTTATAAGAATGATGTTTTGAAATGATTTTGATTCAAACTATGTTTTGATCAATCTAACAATGATGCAAGTTTATGTTTGAGCTATATAATCAATCAATTAAGAAACTTTACATTAATCCTAAGCAAACACTCAATTACCGAATAGGTGCGTCTTCGAATGCTTCGATTTGTTTCTTCAAATTGATTCTTCACTTGAAGCTTTTCCCTTGAAGCTTTAGCATATGATCCTTAATCTTGATCTTCATGGATTTGCATTGCTAGCTTGTGAGTGATGAGAATGATTTTCTTTGACTTGACCAACGCTTGTAGTTGAATGATCTTGATTCGGATAGATCGGTTTTAGTTCAATGCTTTGTTGACTTGATCGGATATTGATTGAATGATCCTTGTCAAACTTCCTTTGAGCAATCATGCTATTCTTGATTTTCCAAATAAGAAATCTATAATCTTATATCAAGAACATGTTAAATTACACATGATTGATTTATTGTTATTATCAAAATAAGATTAAGACCTTCAAGGTCAACATTATTCTTTTACCAATGCAACTAAATCAACAAAGATATCCAAACACCCACACACTAAAGCAATGTGACACATATGTAATATCAAAGTTCTCAAACTAGCAAGATTAATAAAATATTTCATTCTCACCAATCCTTATCGTGCGTGTGTGAATTGACAACAACATAACATCATCAATATCAAAGAAAGCAAACTTTCAAATCCCATCCAAACTATGCTTTGACTCAATTTCTCACATGGCATACACTTAACAAACGAAACTCTCGAGAATAAGGTGTATTAATCAACTCATTACATGTGGGCAATAAAGAGTAAATGTACACAAATTCAAACGCCTCTCACATGTATAAATAAAAAACGCTATAAATGAAAAAACATTAATCATATGAACAGATATATCCCACTAGAAAAACGAAATGCATAAATAGATTCCCTTCCACCATTCTCACCTCCAAACCATATCCCAAAGGATTATTAGGAATTTTTCAGGTTTGTAATGTAAGGCTTAGTGTAAAGGCTATCAAATGAAGGGTATATAAGGGATTCAAAAATCTAAGAAATAAATTGAAATACAAAATTAACACTTTGGGCTTAACTTTTAACTTCATATGAGCTTTTTCATTTTTTCATCTTTTTCTATTCTTTTTTCAAAAATTTTCAATTTTTTTTACATCTCTTTTTTTTTTCTCACATATTTATTTCTCTTTTGATATTTGACGAAGATTTCATAACTTCTATTTTTTTTTCATATTTTTTTTCTTTTTCACTTTCTTCTTTCATATTTTTTTCCAAGTTCATTTTTCACTATTGTCCATACATAAGATAAATAATCTCAAAATATTCTTAGATAAAAGGGTAGGCTATAAATATGGGTTAAACTCCTAACTGGAGTAGGGTAAGGTTATCAGGTTAACAAAGAAAGGCTCAAAGGGTTTACTAGCGATATAAATGTAAAGGTAGGATAAGGTTAATGTGTAGGCTACCAAAGACGACCCAAATCACTTCATATGGTATATAACTCTTCAGTTCAAGTAATATCAAGGATCTTCGAAGAAAATTGCATTTCATGGACATACCTTTCTAGTGTTCAATCAAAGTAAAGAATAATGAGACTACAAAACGAATTACGCTTTTCAAAAATTTGAATTGATATAAAACCCTCAAAAAGGAAGATTGGCTCAAATTCTCACGGGATATTTAGTCTCCGCATTTATGTTCTTCAAGAATTTTAAGTTATGCTCACTCATCCATCTAGTCATGTATTAGTTGTCTTATGTGCACAAATGTAATGAGGATCGAAAATCATAAAATTTTTATTAATAATGATAATAAGAGAACTAAGAATGCACATGTAAAGCATTAAGACGAATGTGTCATCGTTAGCACACTAGCTAGAAAGGAAATATCAATTAAAATCACAGAACCAGTGTAAAAAAAATTAATTAATTTTAAAAAAATATATGCAGGACTAGCAAAATTAAGAATTTTATCCACTCCCCCAACTTGAATTTTACTTTGTCCTCAAAGGAATACGTTAAACTAAAATTTAAAATAATAAGGAGGGGTGTAAGATATCACCTGGATACGCAATTTATCAAATAAAATAATTTCTGCACACTAGATAAAACTTTAAGCACATAATATTTATTAATCCTTCAAATAATATAAATGGCAAACAAAAATATATGAAAATAAATTCATAGCCAAATATTATCATTAAATATTTAATTTCTCATAAATCAATAATCTAAAAAGTTGAGGATCATTCCAATAAAACATATATATCACCGTAAGCTGAAAAATATAATCAAAATAAATATAACAATTTAGCTCAAGATAATAAAACTTCATTGTATAATCATGACCTACTAGATAAGAAAAATAATCACTTGGTGGTGGCCATGGGTCTTGAAATATATGAAAAAAAATTATGATCATTCTTAAAAGAATTATAAGCATCATAGATATTATCATTCACATTGGGCTCAAAATAAGGCGAATTAAAACTCAAAACTTCAACATTATGCTTGAAATTCTTTAACGGTGTAGGAAATAAATTACTAAGTTCAATCTCATCTTGAATTTCATAAAAATTTAAATTCATTGATTTATCAATCACATTTAAGGTCTTATTGTCATGCAAAAAATTTGGGTTCATTGTCATATTATTTTCAAATTGAGAAAGATTGCTAGAACTTTTGTTTAAGAAATTATCAATATTTTCCTCCCATTCATTAGAATTAATATCACTAAGAGAATTAAGAAAAACACTAGCCTCACAAGATATATCATCATCAATTGGACCACAAGTTGTTAAAAAATCTTCTAATGATATGTCACTAAAGTTCACATTTTCTTTTAAAGAAAAATAATCAACATTATTTTTGAAAAAATTATCTTCCACTAGACTATCAATTAAATTAATTTGACGAACACTTTCATCTTCATAGTCTAAGGATGTTTTTGTTACATCAAAAATATTAAGTTCAGCAGTGAGATTGCCAAAAGATAACTTCATCACACCATTCCGACAATTTATAAGAGCATTAGATGTAGCTAAAAATGGTCTACCTAAAATTACTGGTATTTGCCCTTTCATATTATGAGTAGATTGAGTATCAATAACAACAAAATCATCTGGATAATAAAATGTATCAACCTTAATCAAAACATCTTCTATGACTCCTCTAGGAATTTTTATAGATCTATCAGCCAATTGAAGTGTCATAGGTGTAGAATTTAATTTTTCAAGTTCTAATTTCTTATAAACATAATACGGTAAAACATTCACACTAGCCCCTAAATCTAGTAAAGCACACTCTATATGATGATCTCCTATTTTACAAGATATAGTAGGACAACCTGGGTCTTTATATTTAATAGGAATTTTGCATTGAATTATGGAGCTTGCTTGTTCAGCTAAGAATGCCTTTTTAGGAACATTAGTTTTCCTCTTTTGAGTTACTAAATCTTTAAGAAACTTAGCGTAGAAAGGAACTTGCTTAATTACATCTAGGAATGGTATATTAATATGAATTTGCATAAATACTTCTTGAATTTCTTCAAATTGAGCTTCCTTCCTATTATCTTTTAGTCTTTGAGGAAACGGGACTTTAGGCACAAATTTTCTAACTTCAACTTATTTTAAATCATTAGGATTAATGGTAAGATTAAAATCTTTCATGGGAGTGATTGACTCTTCGGGAATACTTTCCTTCTCTTTGTTCTCTATTTCTTCTTCATTACTTACTAGCATTCTAACTTGATTATGAATTTGACGCCCTGATCGTAAAATAGTGATTGCATTAACTTGCCTTTGATTATGTTCAAAGGTGGATTTTGAATTTGATTAACATTGTTATTAATAGCACCTCTAGGATTAAGGACAGGTTGACTAGGGAATTTACCTTTTTCTCGCTCTACTAACTGGTTAGTTAACTGACCCATCTGATTTTCTAAGCGAGTTATTGCTTGGATATTTATTAAAGTAGTATTTTTTACCTCATTCATAAATGATTTCAAATTATCTTCTAGGGATGAAAATTGTTGTTGTGTAACAAAATATGTGACATTATTTATGTTCACAAGAGCTCTAAAACCTGGTGGATTTTGACAAATGTTATTATTCTGATTTTTCATATTATTAATCGATTAATTTTGCGACCATGAAAAATTAGGATAATTTATCCACCCAGGATTATAAGTGTCTGAATAAGGGTTGTGATTTTGCCCAAATTCATTCATAGCATTTATTTGTCCTAGATTGTTTACAGTATACCCTAACATAGATGGACAAGATGCAGCTACATGCATAGGACTAGCACAAATAGAGCACACTTCATTCTGCACAAGGTTCACCGGATTATTGGACAGTCTCATCGTTAATGCTTCTAATTTCTTATTTAGACTATCTATTTGTCTTCTAGTTTCCACATCCTCATGAATCTCATAAATTGCCCCCTTTTTAGGTTGAGATTGCGTTCCCCTCTTAGAAAAGTCCTATTGTTGAGAACTTTCAAACAAATTCTCTAAGAATTGATAAGCTTCATCTTCATTTAGACTTGGAAAACTACCCCTATTCATAGATTCTATCATATTTCAATTAGTTTGTGAGAGGCCATTATAAAAATATTGAATTAATCTCCACGTTTCAAAACCATGATGTGGACATCTAAGTAGTGTATCTTTAAATCTTTCCCATGCTTCAAAGAATTTTTTATCATCCTCTTGGCAAAAATCAGTTATTTTTCTCTTAAGTTTATTAGTTTTAGCCATAGGAAAGAATTTTGCCAAAAAAATTAGTAACCAACCCCTCCCATGTTGTGATAGATCTTGAAGGTAAAGAGTTTAACCAAGCTTTACCTTTATTTTTTTTAGAGAAAATGGGAATAAACGCAACTTAACGGATTCATCAGAAAAATTTTAAAATCTAAAAGTAGCGCATATCTCTAAAAAATCTTTTATATGCAGATATGGATCTTCCATCTCTAAGCCATTAAAAGTAGGGAGTAATTGAATTACTTGCGGTTTTAGTTCAAAGTGGATTGCTGTAGTAGTCGGTAAAACAATGCATGAAAGAGGATTAGTAGATATAGGAGCAAATAATTCTTTTAAAGTTTTATTATCTTCACCTTCCGCCATCTTTATTTCTTCTTTAAATAAAGGATTAATCTCTAAATTTTATATCCTATGAAACCTCACTTTTCTTCGTTTCCAATAAATGCTCATAAACTAAAAATTTTCTTTTTTTTTTATTTTATTTATTTATTTAATAATAATAATAATAATAATAATAATAATAATAATAATAATAATAATAATAATAATAATAATAATAATAATAATAATAATAATAATAACTTATTTAAAAGGTATTAATAATAAATTTAATTAAATAATAATAATCTAATAAATATCGGAGTAAATAAAAGGGTTGATAATAAGGAAGAATGGCTTGAGACAAAAAGAAGGTTTCTTTGTTGCTGCCAAGTATTGAACCTATGACCTCTTCTATCAAAAACACAACACTTACCAACTACGACAAAAACATTTACAATAGAAAGTTGCACTACTGTTTATATATTGTTTCGTGCCCAGATTCTTTAATTACCCCAAAAATAAATAAATACTCTTCTTTTTTTCTCTTTTTTTTAAAGTATATATATTTGAGTATTCTGCTTTTTATTTTCTGTTTTTTTTAAATATATATATATATATATAAAGAAACTAGTAGAAGGAATGTAATTACTAAATTAACAAGATAAGATTAGAGTCCCCGGCAACGGCATCAAAAACTTGTTGTGATAAACTTTAATACTCGTAAGCGCACGAATCAATTTATAATATAGCGTATAAGCGAGGTCGATCTCACAGAGACTCAAACAGTATGTTTTAAATTTTGTCTTGTTAATCTTTCACTAATCCCTAATCTACCAAAGAATAATTGATGAGAATCAAACTAATTAAATAAATCAAATTAAAATAAAGTAAAGTAAAGCAAGTAAATTAAATTAATAGAACTAAATTAAATACTACTAAGCAAGATAATAAAATTAATGAATTAATTGACTAGGGTTTTGAAGTCATATATTTAATATCATCTTCCTAAGTATTCATGCGCATAAACTCTACTTTTATCTCACATTAATTTGGTCTATCGACTCTATTAGATGCGGAAAATAAAATCATTCAAGTTCAAGTAATTTATAAAATCCAATTGTAATTCTTCCACAGCCAAACTAATGTATAAAATCAAAACACTCACTATATCCGCCAAAACACACCATATATCCGCTCTCGACAAATCATAAGGTGAATCCAACAAAAAATAGCGAGAATCCAACTTTATTTTTTTATCAATTAAAATAGGCATCCAACAGGAAGAATTGTGTTTAATATTAAAGCATTAAATTGGTAGAGTCAATTGGCATGAATACGTGCAATGGAATCAATTAAATATATTCATCCTAACCCTAGCACAAATTTATGCTAGCATGATAAAAATTAAATAACAAATAAGATTAAAAGAAAACTTACTTAGCATTAATAAAAATAAAATTAAATCTTCAACCTTTTAGTCTTCAAAGCAAAAATAAAAGAAAAGAAAAACAAAGAAAAGAGAGGAGAAAAGAAAAATAGTGCACGGCTAATTTGCTGCTGGCTCCCCTGAATTGCTGCAGCTATTGCTCTTTAAATACTTGATTGATGAATATAGCTATGGACTTTTTAACACTTGGAGTTGGGCCTTTTTGATAGCTAGGCCTCATTTAGATTAAGGGCTGCTATTTATTAAAGACAAATGGGCTGGCTGTTGAAGCATATGATTTTGGGCCCAAATTAAAATACAACTTGAATTTTCGTCCATATTAACTGTAGTATTTTGCGTTGCAACTTCAAAGTTGTAGCTCTCGAAATTCTATTCAATTTAGGCTCAAGAATCGCATTATTTGGAGCTCCGAGTAAAAAGTTATGCATCCAAAAGTATTGCGCACTTTAGGTGTCTTCACAAGTTTTAATTTCTCTATTTTTCAGAAATTATTTCAAATCTTTTCTAACACCTGAAAAACCATAAAAAATACTAATATTAGTAATAGTATATGCTCTTCAAATTATAAATTAACATAATAAATTATACCAATTCTTTGGCGCGTCAGATGTTGCACAGAACCAAGTACTTGTAAAGATTGCTCAGTCTCAGGAGCGCATAGAAACAAAAATGGCTACATTATCTGCCTTTGACGCTGTTGTACATGAGTTAAAAGGAAAAATCAAAGAACTTCATCAGCAACTCTTGTATGTACCAACTTCAGTTAAGGATTTGCAAGTCGCAAATAAGTTCATCAGTGAAAAAGAAAGAGAAAATAAGTTCTTAGAAGCCTAACTTCGTGATCTTGAAAAAAAACAATAAGCTTCAAGTTAAAGTTCTCAAGTTCCACAAATGCCTCATTTGGCGTTTCAACCTCTTTCTCAAAGCCAAACACCGTCATCTATTCAAGTAACTTTAGGAGACTTATGGCCGTTAAGCCCTCTAAAAAGAGTGCTTCCTCGATGGTTCAGTCAACAACCATTGGTTTCCCATAGTGCCCCTTTCCAAGCTTCACAATCAAAGATGTATGCAATAACCGCTCGTGGACCTCGTCCTCGTGCCCCATATAACCTAGTCATTACCATTGAAAGTCCCACACCCATATCTATAGCCCCTTTAAATTCGTCCATCTCATATAACCCAGATCCAACCATTGGTGCCTCATCCATAACCACCCAAATGGACATGTACCCTATCATTCCAGAAAACCAAACTGCAAACCACATAGCCTCGTTTCTTAAATACTTGGCTAAACCTCCTCAAATTGATGATATCTCAATTCAGTCAGTTTACCTCAACGGATCCGTTTGTCCAGTTTGAAGAATTATTTGCAACCAATCTGGTTCCCCCAAACTAGAATGAACCCCCACTTTAACCAGAAGTTTTCCACCCAAATGATGATGATGAATCTATGGAAAATATCCGTATCCCTAAATATAAAGTTAGTCAGCATAATGAAAATATACAAGTTTTCACCTTTGGCGATATACGTCCACAAAAATGGAGTGATAGAATAGTCTCATTCACTACATGGCTTAAAATAGATCACCAATAGTATGATGTGCCTACCGTCCTTCGTTGATTTATTTCTTGTATAAAAGGAAGGTTAAAAGAATGGTATGATAGTCTTAGAGAGTACCGTCAACGCCAACTTCAACAAGCAGCTACAATTGATGTATTTCTTGGATACATTTATCCAGAGTTTGTTGGAAAGCTCGCTCATCACATTGATGTATGGCGAGAAGAATTTTTGAGTATGAAGTGTTGCTCATTTTTGTCTAAGGATTTAGAAAAACATTATGATCAAATGTCTAAAAGATTTTATGTCATTGGAGGCATTGATGATGTAAATCTCAAGAAAGTTTTTATTGCTTCCCATCCAAAATCTCTTAGTTCAAAAGTCCAAAAAATAATGAAGCTCCACAATGTTCAGTTGCAAGGATTTACAATTGCTCTGATTTATGAGTATATTAGAGATGCACTTGAAAGGCTCTGTGACCAGCGCAAGTTCTTTATAGACGTCGACAGAACGAATAAGAAATTATTCGGTGCTTATAATAAAGATCACTTGAATATTAAATGCAAAGAAGCAAAGTCATGTGATTTCTCTCACTCCAAAAAAAAAGCATTTCAAGTGATCAGATCAGCAATTTGAACGCAAATCCTCAAAGAAAAAGCCTTTTCAGAAAAAAAATAAATAGAAGTTCATTAAGAAAATAAAATGTCTTGGTAAACGCTCAGACAAGTGTTTCATTTGCCACAAACCATAACACTTTGCTAAGAATTGCCCAAGGACAAAGAAGAAAGAAAGTTTCATGATTCATCTCTAACAATTTGCTCCAGGTGTTACTGATTCTGATCTTGAATCAGTTTTGTCCTTTGAAGATGAATTAACCCCAGAGACAATTCTTTCCATTGCATATAAAGATAATGATCAGGATTCTGATTCTAAAAGTTATGATGATATCCTATCCCAGTCCCCAAAATATCCCACAAATATCAACCCTTGAACCCATCCTCAACCTTGAACTAAAAACTTCTACCCATATTGAACCCAGCCTAGCCTTAGCCCCAGACAGACCATCCCTATCAGCAAGGATCCATATTTACCTTGAGCACTATGATAAGCAAATTCTAGTTATTGTTTATTTTGATTCTGGCGCTGCATCCACTATTATTAATCTAAATGTTTTACTAAAATCCCACTAGAATAACTATGTGCAAGGATTAAAAGTTGCGAATGGACAAACCTTCATTGTTAGACAGATAAGCAAACCCATCTACATCAAATTATTTCCTGGTGTTGTTTTATGCCACCAAGCTTTTAGAACAAAATTTCCCCAAAAGGATTTGCTTATAGGTTTTAATTTGATTCACCAAGTGCCAAATCTCCGTTGGTCAAAAGAAGGTTTAAGTTACAAGAATTTCCATCTCCCATGGACCTCAACCCCAAATTTTTATCTCACAGAGACACAGCTAGAAACTAAACACCATATCCCTTCAGCCATAACCCTAACCCTCTCAATTGAAACCATCAAAGAGAACCTCATTGTCTCATCTTATGCTAAGTCACATCAAGAGTTCCTGCAAAAATGTTCTCACCCACTTTGGAAAAACCCTTATTTCTTTATTTTTCTAAGAAAAATGAATATGTTAATCCCACAAAAGCCTCTTATTCAGGAATGAACCCAGAACATTATGCTCTTGTAGTTCAAGAGCTCACCTCCATAAAAAATCAACAGTTGATAGAACCCACATCCTCTCCCTGGGCTTGTGAAGTATTTTATATTAATAAGTGTTCTGAACAAGTTCAAGGAAAACTCAGACTTATAATCAATTATTAGCCGTAAAATAATTTTCTTGCTAATGATAAATTCCTTCTCCCTCAGAAGAAATCAATGTTCGGATATCTTTCTAATGCCAAGGTTTTTTCTAAGTTTAATCTCAAAGCAAGATTTTGGCAACTTGGTATATATAAGGAAGATAGACCCATGACAACATTTTACATACCAGACCACCATTACCAGTGGACTGCCATGCCTTTTGGTCTAAAGAATGCCCCTTCTTGTTTTCAAAAAGCGATGATCCGTATTTTCCAACCTTTGATGTAACACTCCGTGTTTCGATAGGTATATTTTCATTAATTGAGTTAACTATTTGTCCGATTCATTCGTGGACTTAGACAAATCCGAATGTTCCTACACGTCACTTTGGTGTTATGGATAAAATCTAAAACATTTTATTTAATTCAGAATTAGTTTGAGCAATTTGGTGCGTTACATGGAAAATTTAGTGTATTCTTGAATTTTTAGTTTTTCTTACTTTTCTTATGTTCGGTTTATTGACCTAGGAAGGTCCGAATTGAGGTTTGTCTTTTTTGACACATCATATTATAATTATTAAACCATCCTATAAAGTTTTATTAGATTCGGACTTCATTTAGGCATTTTTAAATATTTAGTGGAATCGAATTCTGTTTTTTTAAACGTTAAAGATTCCTCCAATTCTCGTTTGTGATTTCGGAACATTCAGACCTCCGAATTTAGTTCTGTATTTTCCAACATATCATAAATATGTGTTAGAAGTAATCTGGAGCATTTCGTTGCATTCGGATTTGAAAGGAGCAATTTCATAGACGTTTTTAGAATGGGGAATATTTGCTCGACGTTTTAGACCAGTCAATTTTGGAGACTCGTAACTTTCTCATCCTTTATCCAAATACCACTCCGCTAACTCATGTAGTTTCATATTATATCCGTCTACAACTTTCATGTTTTGACTGAAAGCTAGTTCACGCTCTTCGATGGTCAAAACAGAGTGCGAAGTAAGCCCATTAGCAAAAATCAGATTCTGCTGAATTTTGGCAGAGCATTGTCTTCGACCAAATTCTGGTATTAATTTATCACGAATTTGGAGAAACTTCCTTTTGTGCAGTTGTAGAACTTTGAATTATCTTTCCATTTATATAAAGATCATGCCAATTGGAGTTCCGAGCAAAGAGTTATGGCTAAATTACGAACAGTGCACCAGAACACATTTGGTAAATTGGGTTTGACCGAGTCAACTCGTTTTGTTTCGCCTTTGACCAATGTTGACCATCTTCTTCACTCTTTAAAACACCATTTTAGACTCCTGAGACTATATAAAAAACATATACACTTGTAAAGAGAGAAATGGTGAGTAATGGAGGGACAATATGCTATTCCAAGCTCAAATCAGACTGAAATCGCTCATTTCTTTAGCTTTTCTCGTGGTGAATCCATTTTCGAGGTCGGTTTTTTTGATCAGTGGTTGTACATGGTCATTTTAGGGATCTCCATTTCTGTCTAAAAGTATTAAGGTGGGAACTTCCCCTCTTTTCTTCAATTCCTTGATTTAAATGGTTGATTGAGTAGTAATACTAGACTTTCGATACCGAAATAGTATTTTTCCTTGCATGTTTGTGGTCCAAACTTATTAAATAAGATATGAGCCTATATATGGATATTATATGTGATGTAGTTGATGAATAAAAAGGCTTATCATAATGTATGTTGCCATACTATAATTACTTTGGGATTTTAGTACTGAAATGGCTTGATACACCACATGTATGTCTAATAATTGGGATTTTTGCACAAATTACCTTATTCCCTGAGTATACATAAGTTTAAAATCATATTTAAAAATTTTGGTTAAACATGCATGAGGTGTTTTATGCTATTACTAGCCAGTCTAGTATTACTCCTCTTATTAGTTTTCACTAAATGTTTGGAATTAAGAAATTTGGTTAGTACAAATGTGATTCATGGAGAAATATGAGATTTTGGATTATGTTTATTATTATTAATGGTTTTATTATTGGTCATTTTCGGTATAATAATAAGTTATATAGAAGAAGAGTGATATTCTACAAAATTATTTAGTGTAAAAGCAACAAAGACTATTTTTATTGTTCTTGAAATTTTAAAACACATGGATTGAGATGTTGATATTATAAATATTTCCCTGAGCACAACTACTACCTAATGGTTTGTTGATTATATTTGAGATTGTTGGAACCGGATGAACATCGGTATATAAATGCTTGTATTTTATTATTGCACAGGCCCATGGTAAAGATGGGGTGCCGATAAATCTGGTTACCAGTGCACTGACCCATGGTAAGATGGGGTGCATTTGTGTGTAGTATATTTCATCTAGTACCGGTATTAAGTTGAGGAGGAGGTGGATGGATGTTTATACAACTATCGTATAAGATACGTATTGATAATTAATAAAATTATATTTATGCTTTATGTATAGCTTTCCTATAAATTGTTATAATAGGGAATTTTGTTAATAATTGAATTGTGAACTCTCTCATAATGTGGTATGGTCATGCATTGCATTTTTCCTTTTTCTATAGTTCCCACTGGACCATTTGTGGCTTATTCCTTAATTTTTCTTTCAAGTACACATTGTGTCTCGGGTAGAGGTCGTCGAGTAGGTCCGAGTTCATCTTAGAGTCTTCTCTGATGCCCCTATGGAATTAGTTGTTGTACTATCATAATTTGTAGTAGTTATAACTTTTAACTAAGTTTGAGTACTTGTACTATCTATGGATGTACTAGTTGTGTTAGGGGTAAATACACAATTGTGCTTCTCTCCGTGGTGAATCCGGAGGGTATATCCGGTGTGCAGGTTATCGAATGCCATGGCGCTCTAATGAGCCTTGCGCATAAGAAAATAAAGTTGCGCCTTTGCTAACAGTTATAGCTTTTGGCGCAACTGTAAGCGCTTGATCATCACAATTGGTATCAGAGGTTGTACTCTTATTTTTGATTTAACGATCTTAGAGTTTACAATCATGTCTATATATCAAGGAATCGATTTTTTCGAAGGTCTCTCCACCTATAGACCACCCCTATTTGATGGTAAAAATTATAACTATTGAAAAAGTATAATGAACATATTTTTACAATCTAGTGATTTTGACCAATGGAGAGTTATACTTGAAGGAACCTATGAAATTACCAAAATAGATGATAGTGAAAAAATTGTTCCTAAAAAAGTGTCCGAGTATTATGAAAATGATATGAAGAAAATTCAATATAATGCTAGAGCCATAAATGCTTTAAATTATGCATTAAGCATGGATGAATATAACAAAATTTATAATTGCAAAACGGCCAAAGAAATTTGGGATAAACTTAAGGTTACCTCCGAAGGAGTCACTCAAGTTAAAGACGATAACATAAATATGCTTGTTCATGATTATGAACTATTTAAAATGGAGCCTAATGAATCTCTTGCTTCCATGTATAATAGATTTTATATTATTACTAATGATTTGGATCTTCTTGGAAAAGTTTATTCTAATGAAGATAAGATGAGAAAAATTCTTAGGATTCTTCCAAAGAAGTGGCGACCGAAAGTGACGGCGATTCAAGAAGCAAAGAATCTCAAAACACTCAGCATGGATGAGCTTTTGGGATCTCTAAAAACTTATGAGATGGAAATTCAAAGAGAAAAAGAAGCAGATAAAAAATCAAAGAAAACTTTAGCTATCAAAACTATCTAACATGAAGATAATGATGTACAATGGATGGTGATGAAGACATGGCGCTTCTATCTAGAAATTTTTTGAAATTTTAGCTAAGAAGAAAAATTCTCAAGGAAAGGATAATAAATATCCATCATCCTCTAGAAGAAACAATGATCGATCAAATCAACAAAGAGGAGAAAATGATGAAATCAAAAAGTGCTATCATTGCCAAGAACCCGGTCATATCAAGCCAAATTGTCCACTTAGAAAGAAGAAAAAAAAGCCACAAATGAAATAAAGTATTCAAACAAGTGAAGCATGCACTAAAAGGAACATGGAGCGATTCCGAAGAAGGAGAATTGGATGCCAATTCTAGCGATGAAGAAACGGCCAACCTTTGTCCTATGGTAAAAGAAGATGAGGTAAATACTAACTATAGCTTATTTAGTGATAATTTTGATGATAATGAAAGTGTGCATAATGAATATGATGAACTATTACCATGTTTGAAAAATTACATATTAAATTTGAAATTTTCTTAAAAAGATATGCAAATCTCAAGAAAGAAATTTTCTTATTTCTGCTAAATGTGAAACTTTAGAAAATGAAAACATTGATTTTAAAAAGAAAATCAACTATTTGAAAAAGGGAAAAGAAAAGGATACTTCAAACTTACATGCACTAAAAAATAAGGATTTGAAAGAAAAAAGTAAAGGATTTAACTAATAGTCAAACCAAGTTCACAAATGGAAAAGATAACTTGGATAAACTATTGGGAGTACAAAGTTGTGTCTTTGATAAAGCCGGTTTGGGTTACAATCAAATCCATAACCAAAAGGATTACAAAAATTTCTTCAAAACATACATACCGCATAATATCACTAATCTTTGTTCATTTTGTGGAAGAAATACTCATAATACACATTCTTGTTATTACAAAGAAAAGGATTTTGCTAAAAACAAACTTGCCTGGATTCCTAAAGGAACCACTATGTATGCTAACTCCAAAGGACCCAACTTATTTTGGGTACCAAAAAGAGAAGTTACTTAAAATTTTGGTGTAGGTTTGTATGAGAGCAAAAGCTAGCAAAACAAAGTGGTTCTTGGATAGTGGATGCTCGAAACACATGACGAGAGAAAAGAAAATTTTCGTGAGTCTCACTCCTAAGCAAGGAAGCAACGTCACAATTAAAGACAACACCAAAGGCAAAATCATTGGTATAGGTAAACTTGGTAATAAATGTTCTTATATTGATAATATTTTACTTGTTTATGGTTTAAAACATAACTTTCTTAGTATTAGTCAATTGTGTGATAAAGGTTATAAAGTTATTTTTAAATTTGAATGTTGCATTGTTAAAAATATTAGTGATAATTCTATCTTGTTTGTTGCTTATAGATCTAATAACGTATATACTTTTGAACTTGATGATTTATCTCAACAAGATGTTAAATGTTTATCTGTGTTGAATAATGCTTCTTGGTTATGGCATAGAAGATTAGGTCATACTAATATGGATTTAATTCACAAATTATCTAAAAAGCAATTAGTTAAAGGATTTCCTAAAACTAAATTTGTTAAAAGATAAAATTTGTGATGCATGTCAACTTGGTAAACAACACAAATCATTTTTTAAATCTAAGAAAGATATTACTACTACTAGACCACTTGATATGTTACATTTAGATTTATTTGGACCTAATTCGGTTGCTAGTTTAGGTGGTAAATTGTATGCCTTTGTGATTGTTGATGATTTTTTCAGATTTACTTGGGTATTCTTTCTTACTCATAAAAGTGAAACATCTCATGTATTTGCTAAATTCTATAAAAAAGTTCAAAATGGAAAGGGTGCTTCTATTAGACATGTTAGAAGTGATAGAGGTCGAGAATTTGATAATATTGATATTAAGAATTTTTGTGATGAGTATGGTATAAATCATAACTTTTCGGCACCTAAAACTCCTCAACAAAATAGTGTGGTTGAAAGAAAAAATAGATCTCTTCAAGAGATGTCTAGAACCATGTTAAATGAACATTCTTTACCGGAATATTTTTAGGCAGAAGTTGTTAATACCGCATGCTATGTAACTAATTATGTTATTATTCGTAAAAAGTTAGATAAGACACCTTACGAATTATGAAATGATAAGAAACCTAATATTGCATATTTTAAAGTTTTTGATTGTAAATGTTTCATTTTAAATAATTGTGATCATTTAAAAAAAATTGATGCTAAATCCGACGAAGGAATATTTCTTGGATATGCTACTAATAGTAAAGCTTATCGTGTTTATAATAAGAAAAATTTAGTTGTTCAATAATCTATGCATGTTATTTTTGATGAGTCTAATCATTTTGCACCCATTGTGCATTCCGATGATGTTGAAATTATCCAAAAAGTTTTGAATATATATTCAAATTAATGATACATCTAAGGAAGAACCATCGAGTGCTCAAACTTCTTCTAAGGAGATAGAAAGAAAGGCCGAGCAAAACTTGAATGATTTACCTAAGAGTTTGAAATTTGTGTCCAACCACCCTATTGATCAAATTATTGGAGAGCCATCTAGTAAGGTCATGACTAGATCATCCTTAAGAAATGTTTGCAATAATGTGGCATTCGTTTCTTAATATGGGCCTAAAAACATAAATAAAGCCGAACAAGATGAATCTTGGATGATGGCTATGCAAGAAGAATTCAATCAATTTGAGAGAAATAAAGTGTGGACACTTGTTCCTAAACCAAATGATCATACTATTATAGGCACTAAATAGGTATTTGAGAATAAAAATGATGAAAATGGTGTTATTGTTAGAAATAAAGCTAGACTAAATCAAGAGGAGGGCATTGATTATGTTTAGAAGCTATTCGCATGCTACTTACTTATTCTTGTTTCAAAAATTTTAAGTTATATCAAATTGATGTTAAAAGTGCGTTCTTGAATTGCTTCATTGAAGAAGAAGTTTATGTAAAACAACCTCCCGGTTTTGAAAATCATGCATATCCGAATTATGTGTTTAAATTGTCAAAAGCTTTATATGGACTGAAACAAGCACCTAAAGTATGGTATGATAGATTAAGTTCATTTTTGCTTAATAATGGATTTGTTAGAGGCAGAGTAGACACTACTTTATTCATTAAGAATCATGCCAATGATATGCTACTTATGCAAATTTATGTTGATGATATTATTTTTGGTTCTATTAACGCAACCTTTGCAAAGAATTTTCTACTTGTATCCAAAAGGAATTTGAGATGGGCATGATAGGAGAGATGAATTATTTTCTCGGCTTGCAAGTAAAGTAATGCCTAGATGGGATTGATTACTTGAAATTGATAATTTTCTTGATATTGTTGCTTAACTAAGTTTCTTTGCTTAAATATTTTAAAAATATTTTAATTATGTATTAAGTTTTTAAAACCCTATTCACCCCCTTCTAGGGTTATTTTTTTACCAATAATTGGTATCAGAGGAGGTCATGGGTTCGATACCTGGGGCGCGCCATTCGGTGGGGGGGGGGTTGTTGGGGGTAAATCCACAATTGCGCTCCTCTCCGCGGTGAATCCGGAGGGTATATCGAATGTGCAGGTTATTGAATGCCATGGCGCTCTAATGGGCCTTGTGCATAAGGAAATAAAGTTGCACCTTCGACTTCTAGGCCGGACATCATGTTTAGTGTTTGTCTATGTTCACGATTCCAAGCGGATTCAAATGAATCTCACTTACAGGCAGTAAAACATATATATTCCGTTATCTTTCCGGCACTAGTTCTTTGGGTTTGTGGTATTCAAGAGAGAACACATTTGACTTAATAAGTTATTTCGATGCGGATTTTGTCGGTTGCAAATCGATAGGAAAAGCACTAGTGGCACATGTTATTTTCTAGGACACGCACTAGTATCTTGGTCAAGTAAAAAACAAAATTCAGTGGCCCTTTCAACGGCCGAAGCCGAATACGTGGCGGCCGAAAGTTGTTATGCACAAACTTTATATATTAAACAACAGCTAAAAGATTTTGGAAATAGTTTTAGCCACATTCCCATCAATTGTGATAACACAAGTGCTATTAGCTTGACCAAGAATCCCATACAACATTCACGTACTAAGCACATTGAGATAAGGCATCATTTTATTCGTGATCATGTGCAAAAAGGTGATGTTGATATTGAATTTGTTAGCACCGAATTACAATTTGCGGATATTTTTACTAAACCATTACAGGACGATCGTTTTTATACTATCTGTCGTGAACTTGGTATGATTAAAGCTTGTGACATCTAGTTTGATTAAAAAAAATTCATTAACTATGATGGACTTGGATTAATATTATAAGTCTTCATTTTGCATGTTATTGTAAACTAACAATGATTTTGCGGTCGAAGAATAATTATCTGTCATTTAAAAAAAATCCCAATTACGGAAAGTTGTCTTCTTAAAGCAAAAAGTCGAAATATATAGCGCCCTCGCGTGCATCTAAAATTCAGCGCCCTCGCATGGCCTAGATCCCTTTTTTATGTTGCCATAGGGAGAGAAAATGTGTGTATGGTGTTGGTGTTGTGGTAAGATTTTAAATGCTTTTCTACGTTCACACTTTTGAAAGTTTTATTTAAAATATATATATATATTAATTTTGGTTTTAAAACAATCTCAAATATTTGCAATACTTTTTAATTTTTTTTTTTGCATAAATTAAGGGGGAGCATATTATTTATTTATATTTATATGCTATTTATGCTTGTTATTTTAAACACACATTAATTTATTGTCATCATCAAAAAGGGGAAGATTGTTGACCTAAGGTTTTAATCTTATTTTGATAATAATAATAAATCAATCATGTGTAATTTAACATGTTTATTGATATAAGTATATAGCTCATTTACTTGGAAAATTCAAGAAAAATATGACAATGATCACTCTTTCACTATTCGATCATTGGAGAAGACAAGGAAGTTCAAATCTCTCAATGCAAATCATGAAGTACAAATAATCAAAAGACTATATGAAAAGTTTCAAGGAAAAAGCTTCAAATGAAGATCAATCCGAATAAACAAATCAAAGCATTCGAAGACTCGTTAATTCTGTAATTGAGTAAATACTTAAGATTTATGTAAAGTTACTTTTTTGATCAAATCCTTATAGCTCAAATGTATTCATGCATATTTTAAAGATTGATTCAAAAAAGCTTGAAATTGAATTTATTTAAAAAATATTATTTTACAAAGACCGAGTTTAAAAATAAATTCATATTAATTTTAAATGATTATATTTTAAGTTCTAATAAAAATAGGTATCTTAGAAACATATCTTTGAGATTTACAAATCATTAGAATTATATTTAGAACTAAATTGTTAAATGGCAAAAATATTTTTATTTTACATTTAAAATTCGCTCAATTTTCGCACAGTTTTAATCTAATGGTAAGATGGAGGCCTTCCCGGACTCCGATCATTTTGAAATTTTTACAGTAGTTATACAACATCTCTTAGCACTTTTGACTAAAAATTGAGTATGATCCAACAGTCAAATTGAGAGAAATTATCAAAACAAAATTGAATTGTTTGTCAAAACTAGCTGTTGAAAAGTTTGAAAATGTATACTTTTGACCCAAAGCCTTTCTTAATCATCCCCAACGGCCATATGGTTTTACAAGTTATATATATATATATATATATGAGGTCCTAGACATGTTTTAACACACTTTCAATCATTCTAATACTCAAAAATTTAAGAACACATTTTGATTAATCTTTCATCTTTTGAGCTATATATTTTTTATCAATCTTGATAACTCTAGTGTGAACTTCATTTGTAATCTTCAAATACACTTGAGAGTTATTTTATTGGTGTGTGTAGGTCGAAAAATACCCTAGAGGGGGGGGGGGGTGAATAGGGTTTTTAAAAAACTTAATTGGATTTTTACAAATGATTTAAAAATATTTGATGTCTATATTTATCAAGCAATCAAGAATAAAGTTAATTCCAAACACAACGAATAAATAGCACAATATAATAGAGCAAGCGATAGAAAGATTGAACCGATCGAAGTCTAAAATTTTTTGTCCACACGGTTCAGCTTGTTCCCCTACTCCGCGCTCGGTTAGTTCCCCGAGAATTTCCACTATAATCGATCTCCTTCCGGGTGAAGATCAAACCTCTACAAGTATATTCTTATCACAGACTCTCACAAGTATTGAAAACACCTTCAATACTTTCACAAGAAATCCCTCTTGCTAATCTATGAGATACATCTCTCACAATTATGATTCAAAATGAGTTTTGGTGACAAACACCAATGTACAATATCTCTCTTGTATATGACAAAATACAAATGAAGCTCACACTAAAAGATATCAAAATTGATCAAAGTATATAGCTCAAAAATGAAAGATTGATCAAAATGCGTTCTTGAATCTTTGTATATTTGAATATATGAATAATAGAGTATTAGAATGATTCAAGGGGTGTTAAAACATGTCTAGGACCTCATATTTATAGCTTGCAAAACCATATGGCCGTTGGGGATGATTAAGAGAGGTTTTGGCTCCAAGGTATACATTTTCAAATTTTCCAACAGCTAGTTTTGACAAAACAATTCAACTTTGTTTTGTTAATTTCTCCCAATTTGACCATTGGATCATGCTCAAATTTTAGTCAAAATTGCCAGGAAATGTTATCTAACTACTATAAAAATTTCAAAATGATCGGAGTTCGGGAAGGCCTCCTTCTTACCATTAGATCAAAACTGGGCAAACATTGAGCGAATTTTAAATGTAAAATAAATATATTTTTGCAATTTAACAATTTAGTTTCAAATAAAATTCTAATGATTTTTGAACCTCAAAGATATGTTTCTAAGATAACTATTTTTATTATAGCTTAAAATATGATCATTTAAAATTAATATGAATTTATTTTAAAACTCGGTTTTTGTAAAATGATGTTTTTCAAATAAATTCAATTTCAAGCTAGTTTGAATCAATCTTTAAAAGATGCAAGAATATGTTTGAGCTATAGGGATTTGATCAATAAAGTAACTTTACATAAAATCTAAGCACTCACCCAATTTAATGATAATTCGAGTCTTCGTGATGCTTGATTTTCTTGTGCGTATCTTCACTTGTTTGATGTTCTTGATCCTTTCTTTGTTTTGATAACTTGTAGAACATGTGGAGATCATTCTTGTGCATATCTTCACTTGCTTGATGATCTAGATCTTTTCTTGGCTTTGTATAGTACATGTATATCACTTGAGTTCATTTCTTGTGAGTAGAGGCGTTTGTAAAGCTTGTGTGAGATTTTGATTGCTTCGGTTTGAAGTTACACTTGGTTGAAAGATTTATCGGTTAAAATGGCTATCATCATTAGAACAACTGAGTTAAATAATACTTTATTAACTTATTGTAATTATCAAAATAAGATTAATTGACTTTAAGGTCAACAACTCCCCCTTTTTTATGATGACATTAGAGTTAATGTGTGTTTGTAAAAAGATAATAACTTTAAACATATAAAAATTATGCTCCCCCTAAATAGGTGCATAGATAAAAATATACAAGCAATTGTTAAAATGAAAAATACTTGCATAGATAAGATAAGTTCAAACAACTTAACTGAAAGCATAAGTTCGAAAAGGACTTAAACAAATAGACAAACTAGTAGTTCTTGATCAAGCATAGCATAATAAAATAAACGATAAAATAAACGAGTGTGTACCATTATCACTCATGACACACACACATAACACACATACTTACATAACACACATACTTCTCCCCCTTTTTCTTCATCAAAAAGGTTGGAATCAGTAATTATCAATCTAAAGCTGCAAAAATACTTGTTAATACTCATAATAATGTGTGTTTACAATAACAAGCATAAATAGCATATAAATAATATGCTCCCCCTCAATTTATGCAAAGATGACAATTAAAAAGTATTGAAAATATTCGAGATAGTTTAAAATATATATATATATATATATAAATAAAGCTTTCAAAAGTATGAATGTAGAAAATCATTTAAAGCATTTAAAATCTTACCATAACATTTACGTCAGTATAAAAAATCTTACCACAGCAAAAAAAAATCTTACCGCAGCAAAAAAAATCTTACCTTTTACCGCAGCATCAACATTACGCACATTTTCTCCCCCTATGTCAACATCAAAAAGGGATCTAGACCGTGCTAGGGCGGTGGACTCTAGATGCACGCGGGGGGCGCTGTATTTTTGACCTTTTAGGATGACAGCTTTTCGTTTTCAGGATTCTTTTAATTGCTAGATGCCTCTTGTCCCCTCTTTCTTGTTGTCTTCCTCAAGATCCATTTTCTTCTTATAACTTTTATAGGAGGTACCCATAAGTAAGGAAAAGCAAATCACAAGTATGCCGAGTACCTTCCGTTGTACAGGTTCGTCTTGTGCTGCTTGCACTTATAGACGCAAGAAATGTTAGCCATGGTGTGAATATGCACAAATTTTTATGGATGTGATTAGTCGTCAAGATTATTGTACAATCTTCACCGTTTTTGGGGTAAATAGTGTTGCACATATTTTGCAAAATATTTCCGAACATCAATATCTTAAGACTCTCTATTCATTTCTTTTTGAAGCTAAGGCGAGAGTCGAGAATCCCAGTAAAGGTTGTACTGCGCTCATTGTTTCTCTTGAACAGAAGGTACAAAAGTTACAATCACGAGTGACAGCGTTAGAGGCTTTGCAATCACGAGTGACAACATTAGAGGCTCGATTAGGAGAGTCCTATAGCGCTAACCAATGCTTTTCTTTTTCTCCTCCTAGAAGTTTTACAGGGCCCTTATCGTTAGTAGAAAATGTTGCACCTGAAATTCTTCCGACTACCGGAAATCTTTCAGACCATGGTGCTTTTCGAACTAATGTGGGTTTACCGGCGTATTTGACTCTGTCAGATTACCAAGCTGCTTTGGAAGGCCATTCATCACAATTTTCTCAAAGTGGTACTATTGCGGAGGTTGCCGAGCCAATGAGTCTTGATTGGACAACTCTATTAGATATGGAGCATAATTTTGTTGATTATTCTTCTTCTAGTCTCGATGCTGTTTTGAATTTTGATGCTGATGATCTTCAGATTCTGTTCCCATCTTTTCTTTGAATGATAAATAATAATTTTTAGACTGGAAAATTATTGTTAGTTTATAATAACATGCAAAATGAAGACTTATGTTGTTTACCAAGTTGACAAGCATCACAAATTCTATCTTTAATAAGTTTAGTTTTAGGCAATCCTTTAACTAATTCCATTTTAGATAATTTGTGAACTAAATCCATATTAGCATGACCTAATCTTCTATGCCATAACTAAGAAACATCATTCAATACGGATAAACATTTAACATCTTGTTGAGACAAATCATCAAGTTCAAGAGTATATACGTTATTAGATCTATAAGCAACAAACAAGATATAATTATCACTAATATTTTTAATAATGCAACATTCAGATTTAAAAATAATTTCATAACCTTTATCACACAATTGACTAATACTAAGCAAATTATGTTTTAAACTATCAACTAGTAGAATATTATCAATATAAGAACATTTCTTACAAACTTTACCTATACCAATAATTTTACCTTTGGCGTTATCTCCATAATGTGATGTTGCTTCCTTGTTTAGGAGTGAGACTCAAATTTATTTTTTTCTCCTGTCATGTGTTTCGAGCATCAACTATCCAATAACCATTTTATTTTGCTAGCTTTTGCTCTCATGCAGATCTACACCAAAATCTTAAGTAACTTCTCCTTTGGTACCCAAAATGTATTGGGTCCCTTTGGGTTAGCAAACAAAATGGTTCCTTTTAGAACCCAAGCAAGCTTTCTCTTAGGAAAATTTTCATTCATATAGTAACAATGATCCACGTAATGAGTATTTCTACCACAATATGAGCAAAGATGAGTGGGATCATGAGGTGTGTATGTTTTAAAAAAGTTTTTGTAATCTTTTTGGTTATTAATTTGGTTATAGCCCAAACCGGCTTTGTCGAATACACACCTTTGCATTCCTAATAGTTTATCCAAGTTATCCTTTCCTTTGGTGAACTTGCTAGACAATTAGTTAAATCGTCCACTTGATCTTTCAATTTGATATTTTTTATTACAAGTGTGTTTGGAGTTTCTTTCTCCTTTCCTTTCTTTAAATTTTTGATTTCATCTTTCAAAAATATGTTTTCTTTCTGAAAACTTTCACACTTGCTAGAAACCATCAAATTTTCCTTTTTGAGGCTTGCATATTCTTTAGACAATTTATTAAACTTGATATGCAATTCTTCAAACATATCATATAATTCATCATAATCATTCTCATCATGTGCATCATTATTGATAGAGACATTATCATCACTAAATGAATCATAAGTAGAGCATACCTCATCGTCTCTTGCCATAAGGCAAAGGTTAGCCGTTTCCTCATCGCTAGAGTTAGCATCGGACTCGCCTTCTTCGGAATCACTCCAAGTGCCTTTGAAGGCGTGTCTTACTTGTTTGAAGGCTTTGTCTCTTTTATCTCTTCTTTCCTTTCTTCTAACCGGGCAATTTGTTTTGAAATGTCCTAGTTCGTGGCAATGGAAACATTTCTTTTCTTCTTCGTTTTCAACTATTGGTTGAATAGATCGATCATTGTTCCTTCTTGATGAAGAATCAAAGTTGTTTCCTTTTTCTTGAAACTTCTTCTTCTTAGCTAGAAATTTTATGAATTTTCTAGAAAGAAGAGCCATATCCTCATCTCCTACCATCAACTCCTCATCATCTTTTAGTTGAGTTGCTTTGAGAGCTAGTGACTTTTTGGCTTCTGAATCACTTTCTTCTTCTCTCGCCAATTCTTTCTCATGGGTTTTAAGTGAACCCAAGAGTTCATCCATGCTTAGCGTCTTGAGATTCTTGGCTTCTTGAATAGCCGTCACTTTGGGTCTCCACTTCTTGGGAAGAGTTCTAAGAATTTTTCTAATCTTGTCTTCATTTGAATATTCCTTTCCAAGAAGATCTTAAGCATTAGTGATAATAGAGAACCTACTATACATAGAGGCAAGTGATTCATTAGGCTCCATTTTGAAAAGTTCATAATCATGAACGAGCATATTAATATTATCATCCTTAACTTGTGAGGTTCCTTCATAGGTAACTTCTAATTTGTCCCAAATTTCTTTGGCGGTTTTACAACTAGAAATTTTATCGTATTCATCTATAGTTAACGCGCAATGTAGGGCATTCAAGGCTTTAGCATTAAATTGGATTTTCTTAATATCCTGCTCATCATATTCGGAAGTAGATTTAAGAGTGACTTTACCCTTTTCATCGGTTTTGGTAATCTCATAGGGTCCAATGAGTGTAACCTTCCATTGTTCAAAATCACTAGCTTGAAGAAAAGTACACATACGACTTTTCCAATAACTATAATTTTTGCCATCAAACAGAGGTGGTCTAGTGGTAGAAGAACCTTCGTTAATTCCGGATACTTGATAAATAGACATGATCATAAACTCTAAGATTGTAAAATCAAAACAAGAGTACAACCTCTGATACCAATTGTAGATCGGAAAATACCCTATAGAGGGGTGAATAGGGTTTTTAAAAAACTTAATCGGATTTTTAAAAATGATTTAAAAATATTTGATGTCTATATTTATCAAGCAATCAAGAACAAAGTTAATTCCAAACACAATGAATAAATAGCACCATATAATAGAGCAAGAGATAGAAAGATTGAACCGATCGAAGTCGAAGATTTTTTGTACACACGGTTCGGCTTGTTCCCTTACTCCGTGCTCGGTTAGGTTCCCGAGAATTTCCACTATAACCGATCTCCTTCCGGGTGAAGATCAAACCTCTACAAGTGTATTCTTATCACACACTCTCACAAGTATTGAAAACACCTTCAATACTTTCA
Organism: Lonicera japonica; assembly: GCA_021464415.1. Classification (NCBI taxonomy): domain Eukaryota; kingdom Viridiplantae; phylum Streptophyta; class Magnoliopsida; order Dipsacales; family Caprifoliaceae; genus Lonicera; species Lonicera japonica. Next base: position 77,000 of record JAKCWG010000068.1, read on the forward strand.
CAAGAAATCCCTCTTGCTAATCTATGAGATACACCTCTCACAATTATGATTCAAATGAGTTTTGGTGACAAACACCAATGTACAATATCTCTCTTGTATATGACAAAATACAAATGAAGCTCACACTAAGAGATATCAAAATTGATCAAAGTATATAGCTCAAAAATGAAAGATTGATCAAAATGCGTTCTTGAATCTTTGTATATTTGAATATATGAATAATAGAGTATTAGAATGATTCAAGGTGTGTTAAAACATGTCTAGGACCTCATATTTATAGCTTACAAAACCATATAGCTTTTGGGGATGATTAAGAGAGGTTTTGGCCCCAAGGTATACATTTTCAAATTTTCCAACAGCTAGTTTTGACAAAACAATTCAAATTTGTTTTGTTAATTTATCCCAATTTTACCGTTGGATCTTGCTCAAATTTTAGTCAAAATTGCCAGGAGATGTTGTCTAACTACTGTAAAAATTTCAAAATGATCGGAGTTCGGGAAGGCCTCCATCTTACCGTTAGATCAAAACTAGGCAAAAATTAAGCGAATTTTAAATGTAAAATAAATATATTTTTGCAATTTAACAATTTAGTTCCAAATAAAATTCTAATGATTTTTGAACCTCAAATATATGTTTCTAAGATATCTATTTTTATTATAGCTTAAAATATGATCATTTAAAATTAATTTGAATTTATTTTGAAACTCGGTTTTTGTAAAATGATGTTTTTCAAATAAATTCAATTTCAAGCTAGTTTGAATCAATCTTTAAAAGATGCAAGAATATGTTTGAGTTATAGGGATTTGATCAATAAAGTAACTTTACATAAAATCTAAGCACTCACTCAATTTAATGATAATTCGAGTCTTCGTGATGCTTGATTTTCTTGTGCGTATCTTCACTTGTTTGATGTTCTTGATCATTTGTTGGTTTTGATAACTTGTAGAACATGTGGAGATCATTCTTGTGCATATCTTCACTTGCTTGATGATCTAGATCTTTTCTTGGCTTTGTATAGTACATGTATATCACTTGAGTTCATTTCTTGTGAGTAGATGCGTTTGTAAAGCTTGTGTGAGATTTTGATTGCTTCGGTTTGAAGTTATACTTGGTCGGAAGATATATCGGTTAAAATGGCTATCATCATTGGAACAACCGAGTTAAATAACACTTTATTTACTTATTGTAATTATCAAAATAAGATTAATTGACTTTAAGGTCAACAGTGTTTATCACCACAAAAATTTATTCTTCATTTCAAAAAAGAGTTTGTCTCTTTGTAGAGCAAGAGAGCGTATCTTATGAGAAGTGTAGTGTGTATAACTACATTGTGAGTGTTGCGTGCATAACAACATTTGTATTGAGGTTTAATCTTCAACCAAAGAAGATTGAATAGTGAAAATTCTCGGGGAACTAACCGAGCTCGGACGTATGGTTTAGGAAACTGAGCCGTGAGGACAAAAATTTCGAGCTTCAAATTGGTTTAATCCTTCTAAACTCAGCTCTATTTTTATTGCTATATTATTGCTTGTATTTTGAGATTGCTTATTTGCTTGTCTTGGGATTGATTTCTTGAAATTGATTATTTTCTTGATATTGTTGCTTAGCTAAGTTGCATTGTTTAAATATTTTAAAAACGTTTTAATTCCACATTAAGTTTTTAAAACCCTCTTCACCCCCCCCCTCTAAGGTTGTTTTTCGACCAATAAGTTGAATTTATCGAATTTGGATTGTAATGGATTTGAGAAGTATTCTATATTTCTACATTATTTATTAAACATGATGGATTTCTTAGTATTTACGAATACTTCATGCCAAATTTTTATTAGATTTCTCTACTTTGTTCAATTTATTAGTTATGTCTTTTTGTCTATCTGTTGTTAATTAGACACAACATCCGTTAACACCTACTTAATTAGGCGGGTTGTTACATTTGATGTCCAATGCCCTCATTTACATTGATGATATTTTTATATACTCCCTTGATAAAAGCTCTCATTCCCATATTCTCAATCAGTTTTATAAAATTGTGAAGCAATATAGAATCATGCTCTCTGAAAAGAAAATGATCGTTGCTCAGACAGAAATTGAATTCCTTGGAATGAAGATTTCAGATGGAAAGTTCCAACTCCAGCCATATATTTCTTAGGATTTGCTTAAATTCCCTAATAATCTTTCATCGATCTGTTAAGCAAGTTCATCAGTTTCTTGGCTTTGTTAATTACATAGCATATTTCATCCCAAAAGTTTTAGCCTATACTACCCCTCTCTCAGAACTCCTCAAGAAGAATCCCCATCGTTGGAGTCCAATTCATCGTGATATTATGGTAGCCCTTAAGAAACTCAGTTTGATGCTCCCACCTCTGCAAATCCTTTGGAAGGAAGAAGAATTCTCCAAACCGATGCAAGATATGAATTCTGGGCAGCAATACTATTGGAAGAAGTCAAAGAAAAAAGAACAGTTTATGGTTATAAGAGTGGAAAATTCAAGCCAGCAGAAGCCCATTATCATTCAACATTCAAAGAAATTCTAGCTTTTAAGCGTGGAATTAAAAATTTTTAGTTTTATCTCATTGGTTATAGATTTCTTATTGAAATGGATATGTCCTCATTTCCAAATATGTTGAAGTTCAAAAGGAAAATGCTCCCCCAGGCACAACTTCTCCGATGGTTAAACTGATTTTCTCAATGGTCTTTTGATGTCAAGCATGTTAAAGGAAAAGATAACATCCTCACCAATTTCTTTTCAAGACCACCAAATAATTCAGTTTTATCCATTATCCCACGCATCTATCCCCTTCAGCCTATAGCTGTTGTAGGAATTGAAATTCTCCCCCAAAAAATGCAAGCAACAGTCCTTTAGAAACTTCACCAGTCTCAAAATTTTGATCAATATAAAAATCTCCTAGAGGTTATAATCTGTTGCCATGGTTTCGTGTTTCGTGGACTTAAATTTCACCCAAATTACCCATTTGTTTCATTATTCCACATACACAGACCTTTTGATTTCCCAAAAGAAGCATTGTGCCTTTTATGGTATCTTTATAAAAATTTCACTGTCGCTTTTATTTTTGATGCTCCATTGTTAACCCATTACCTAAATGCCAATACTATTGATCAAGATCTTGATCATATCGTGTATGGAAGACAGTATGGGCACAAAAGAACAACTTTTCTTGCATGGTTTAAGCACCTTCACCAGTGGTGCTATGAGCCCCAAGTTCACAAACAGCGATACATGATGATCAAATTCAAGAATCCTATGAGCTACCTCCCCCAGAAGATGATTCAGAACCTCCCACTGATAATCCTCAACAAAATGACGCAGAAATCATTGGTTGGTACAGTTACAATCTTTCGAAGTCTCAAAAGTCGATCATGAATGAAGATTGGACCCAATTTCTCTACTTCATGTGCCAGTACAGCAACACAGATATGGATTCCATTCCCACATAAGTGTTGTTTGGTGACCAACCTTAGAATGACCATCCTCTTTGTCAAAGGCTTGCAGTTCATTTATTTGATTTTGCCGAAGGAAGTTCAAATTGGAATATAAGAGAAGATAGCTTGGATACAAATGCATATGTCGGATTTGACGATTCAGACTCAAACTGATGACTCACCAAGTTAGTAGAATCAACTCAGTGTCGACAGAGTAAACCTAATGTTGGTAGCTAGAAAACAACGTTGCCTTGAGATGCCTTCACCCGTGACGAACAAGATCCTGTGTATTATACTATTTACTTTGAAAAATGTGTGTGTAATAGTAATTGTACTATAGCCTTTATGACTTTTAAAAAGTAGTTTGCATGTTTGTGGCTTTAATATCGTTGTAATTTGTTTGTTTTCTCAGCTCTAGCTCTATATAAAGGGATTTCAGTTATATTGTTGAGCATTCGGAGTTTGAAGGAGAATCCTCTATGTAAGATTTGGGTGATGAAAAAAAATTCTCAGTTTGTTTATGGATAATGAGTCTATTTGGATTTTAAGCATTTGTATATTTTTCGGTATATCTATTGTCATCTTATTAGTACTCATTTTTATGCCTCAGTTTTATTTCTGTAAAGATTAAATGTTTTCTGATATCGATTTCGATGCATAAACATACAAGTTATATTTTATTATTGTATTTGAAGTTTTTTGATATTTGATATGTTTCCATGGTTCACTTGTTTTAAAAGGTTTTAGACTACCTGGGTCCTTCTTAACCCGCCAGCTTTGCCCTATATATTTCAAATTTAAGTGGTGTAAAAGTTGTTTGTTTGGAAAAAAAAAAAATTAAGTGATTTGCCACTTAAATCTGAAAATTTGCATCCAAAATTTTAAATGGCAAGTTTGCCACTTAAATCTGAAAACTTAAAACTCTTCATTACAAAATACCTAGTTTACCATCATTAAAGTCTTAATCATGTGATCTAAATATACTCATAAGGGCAAAATTGTTATATTAAAAAAAATCAAATTTTAAATGTATTTATATTCAAACAAACAACATTTTTTTAGATACGATTTTTAGAAATAAACGAAATTTAATTTTAATTTTTAATTTCTTTTTCCAGTTTTCAAATGCTTTATCAAAACCACCTTTAACTTTGACAAATCCAAATTCGTCTTATCCCAAATTCATTTCATCCGCTCAAAACCCTTTCTCTCCCGCTCCTCCCTCTGGCTCAGAACCCCTCCTCATCTCCATCACCAATCTCCATAATCACATTTTTTCCATTGTAACCACCATCACCACAATCATTTCTTCTCCACCACGAAACCCCAGTCCCCTCCACCGTTATTCACCAATGCCATCGCTCACTACCACCACTATCGTTGTTCACTACTGAGGCTCTCTACCTTCAAATCCCTAACCAGCTAAATCTACTTCCAAGTAAGGCCCCCTCCTCTCTTTCTCTCCCTCAATATATAATTAGGTTAAAATTAGGGTTATTTGGGTTTTGGGAACCAAAGTTTTGCCGAAATTGAGCTTTGGGTACCGAAGTTTATGAAAATTGAGCTTTGGGTACCATTTTACACCACTCCGTGAGTCAACATTTGTTGACCGTTAAATTAACCCAATTAAGTGTGTGAAGTACCATAATTACCCTCTGTACTTTTGAATGGCTGAAAAACAACATACCCATTTCACTTTACCAAATACGATCATAGAGAGAGAAGGAAAAACGAAGGGAAGTAAGGAAAAAAAAATTAGGGCAAGTAAGTGAAAATTGCTGCTGTTACTCCATTATTACTGCATAAAATTAGGGCAAACTAGGAACCCTAAACGCAGAGAAGTAAGTGCAATTAGAACCCTAGACACAATTTGACGAACAAAAGCTTTGATTTTGTGCAATAAACGGTTTTCTTCATTAAAAGGTATGTTTTTCTTTTAGTCCCTTTTTCTGAACCTCTATGAAGACAACTTAAAAGCTTTATCGGCATGTTTCTGTTTGAGAAACACAAAGAATAATTTGTTGAAATAATTAGGGTTTGTGGTCCCATTTTCGAATAAAGTATGGATTGTTTGGTTATGCGTGCTATTGTTTTCTTTCTTTTCTATGTTGTTCTTTTTTTTTCTATTCCCTATATATGCTTATTTAGGGTTTATGGTCCCGTTTGCTTTTTCTTTTTGTGTGGATATGTGGATATATGTATAATACTATACTTATTTTTTTTTTGTCTTTTCTAATAACTGATGGTGGTTTTTTGGTTGTATATGCATGCATTATAAGGGTTTTGGTTGACATATATAGTTTTCCTATATGCTTATTTGTATATGCTTATTTATTAACTTATACAATATATAAAAATGCTTATTATAGGATAATGGGAAAAGCTAAAGAATTCAGTACACCCAAAAAGAAGCAGAAGTCTTTTCATCATACCACATTTATTAGAAGATCACCTAGGTTAATAGGAAAATTTAAATTACCCTTTAGTTGTTCTTCAACAGACTCGGTTTCACTCTCTGATGATGAAGTAGAGATAGACATACCTAGGAATAAATCACCTATTAGGGATGAAACCATGGACTTTCTAGGGTTGAATCACCAATTAGGGTTGAAAACATGAATTTGGTAGATATGGGAAAGGAATATGTGTCCACTAAGAAAGAAACTCAAAACCACTTCACTATGCATGACTTTGATATTATTTTTCCTATGTCCGAGTTGATCAATAGTGGGTTTTCTCAGTTGAGTAGTAGTTGGGGTTTTTAGTTAATCAATACTAGGGTTGAAAGTGGTGGACCTAGTGCTGGGGTTGATTTCCCTCTAGCTATTGAGTCTCCTTATAAAATACCTGGACTTGACAATATAGATGCTGAGGAAGAGTACCACAATGGGTTTGAGAGTGATAAGGTGAGTGATTGTGGGAGCTAGTAAATGTGGCATCTTAGGTTATAATAAAAAGAGTTGTAAAGGGGCACCAGCAACAAATGCAAATGGAATGAGAGGTACTTCATTTAATGCATTTATGTACACAACCATTGTTATTACTCCATTTAAGTTGGTGATAAATGTGGCAGTTGTACGTAGGCATTTATGTTTACTTACAGTTCATATTTGTATGTAGTGAGTCCTAGGACTAGACCAACTGAAGGTGCAGCTAGTCCAAGTAGGCCAACACTTGTTATCCCAGCTGTTGACCTTAAAGTCAATTAATCTTATTTTGATAATTACAATAAGTTAATAAAGTGTTATTTAACTCGGTTGTTCCAATGATGATAGCCATTTTAACCGATATATCTTCCGACCAAATGTAACTTCAAACCGAAGCAAATCTCACACAAGCTTTACAAACGCCTCTACTCATAAGAAATGAACTCAAGTGATATACATGTGCTATACAAAGCCAAGAAAAGATCTAGATCATCAAGCAAGTAAAGATATGCACAAGAATGATCTCCACATGTTCTATAAGTTATCAAAACCAAGAAAGGATTAAGAACATCAAACAAGTAAAGATACGCACAAGAAAATCAAGCATCACGAAGACTCGAATTATCATTAAATGGAGTGAGTGGTTAGATTTTATGTAAAGATACTTTATTGATCAAATCCCCTATAGCTAAACATATCTAACATCTTTTAAAGATTTGATTCAAACTAGTTTGAAATTGAATTTATTTGAAAAAAACATCATTTTACAAAAACCGAGTTTTAAAATAAATTTTAATATTAATTTTAAATGATCATATTTTAAGCTTAATAAAAATAGGTATCTTAGAAACATATCTTTGAGGTTCAAAAATCATTAAAATTTTATTTGAAACTAAATTGTTTAAATTGCAAAAATATTTTATTTTACATTTAAAATTCGCTCAATTTTTGCCCAGTTTTGATCTAACGGTAAGATGGAGGTCATCCCGAAATCCGATCATTTTAAAAATTTTACAGTAGTTAGACGACATCGCCTGAAAATTTTGACTAAAATTTGAGCATGATCCAACGGTCAAATTAGGAGAAATTAACAAAACAAATTTGAATTTTTTTGTCAAAACAAGATGTTGAGAAAAAGTTTGAAAATGTATACCTTGGAGCCAAAACCTCTCTTAAATCATCCCCTAACGGCCATATGGTTTGCAAGCTAATAGAATATGACGGTCCTAGACATGTTTTAAACACACCTTGAATCATTCTAATACTCTATTATCATATATTCAAAATACAAAGATTCAAGAGCACAATTTTGATCAATTTTTCATTTTTGAACTATAATTCTTTGATCAATTTTGATATCTCTA
>JAKCWG010000582.1:0-100000 GCA_021464415.1 Lonicera japonica
TTGAGAGTCTTGATATTGGATATGGTTTTGGTCTTTTGAGATGCTTTTAGAAACCATTGGAGTTCGTTAAAAAACAGTTTTATGCTAAATACAAACAAGACACAAGTTAAATACACATGATTAGTCTTTTGTCATTATCAAAATTAGATTTAGACCATGTAAGGTCAACAATTTAAATGCCCCATCTTCTGTTATTAATTTTAAATTTTACTCAACTTTTTGTGCGCTTGTTTCTTTAAATGGTTCACCCAGAAGAAAATTTTAAATCAAACCTTTAAGTTATTTGTAAGACATTATTATTTGAGCATATGTCAAATACACGACGTAGCGAATTTTTATTTTTCTAAAATACAACATTAAATTTTAAGGGTGTTCTTAAATGCACCTACAAAATTAGTTTTGTCACCCCAGTGTGAGAATACTTTCTTCTCAACCTATCAAATCTTTAAAAAATCTTGCACTTCACTCCAGCGGTAGGGTGAGTTTACTGAAACAATATAAAGACGATAAAATTTCGTCGCAAAAAGAAAAAAATTAAATAATATTAATTTCTTCATTAATATAAAACATAATAAATAAAATTTACATTGTTCTTAATAAATTTTATTAAAATTTTTATCTCCCCAAGACACAAAATGTTAATTGTCAGAACTACAGTTTTAGTAATTATCTGATATTTTATATAATATTTTATTATTCATTACTCTTAAATGATTATTATTCATATTTAAAATTTATTTACAAATTTTATTTTTATCTTTATCAAATAAGTAAAAATAAGACTTAATTCACTATACCAAAAATAGTAAAAGATCAATTTGTTGTATGTAAAATATATGTTATCTTTTGTGAATAGGGAAAAAATAAATTGGAAAAATAAAATAGTTTTCATAATAATAAATCATTTATTGAAATATTTTGTTACTTTTGATTTCTATGATATTTAATTTTTTGGAGATTCAAGAAAACGATTTTCTTACAAAATATTAACATGATAGAGATTTTCTTACCAAACTATTTTATTTTTCAATATTTTTTTACGAGTAATTTTAAAAAAATAAATATTAAAACAATAAAAGCACAACATACAATAAATATATATTTTCCCTCATTCCTTTTCGCTCTCTCCCTTCAATTAATATATATTTTTTTTCTTTCCTCCGTAATCTCACTAAATTTCAATTTGCTTAATTATCCTCCGCACCCTTTGCTTTTCTTTTTAACTCTAATTATTCTTAAATAAATAACGATTTATTAGGTTCAAGAATTTTCTTAGCTAAATTAGAATAATAAAAATCAAAGGAATAATCAAATTAATAATAATTACACCAAAACCTTAGCTAACAATTAGCGAGAAGATATTACCTAAAATGATTAAAACAAATCTATATTTTCAAATTTCAAAATTTAAAATTCAAAAATTCAAACTAACTAAGGATTTTAAAACTAAGATTTGGTCACATACTTGTAAGGAATGAAGCAATTATACATCTCCTACACCACGTAAATATGCACCATATGTATGTATGTATTTTCCTAATTAAGGAAATTACTATGAGATAGCTAAGAATAATTTTAACTTACAAATTTGTTAATAATAGAATATTATTTAAAGAAACAAACTATATTTCTAACTAAATAATATAAAAAATATTAAAATTTGGGATTTTACATGAGAAGATAAATTAGTGGTGATTTTTTCAAAGTATACAAAGCGGGATGAAAAGAAAGGTTTTTATGCTATTTTTTAGATTAATTTTAACATAACTTTGACTTTTGGTGGGGTGAGAAGATGGATTATGTAGGTGCATTTAAGAACATCCAATTTTAATCTGTGCAATTATTCTCTCCATGTGTCCCCACCAAAAAATAATAATAATAAAAAAATTCTGGTGTATCAAGCTCTAATTCTCTCTATGTAATGCTTTTACTACTCATATATATTTAATAGAAGGAAAAAACTTTTACGAAGGTGCTAATTGCCTTGGTGGTTAAATCAAGCTCTAATTTACACGATGTGTATTTTGATAATGACAAAAATTTAATCATGTGTATTTTACATGTATTTAATTTAAACCGACTTAACAAGTTGCATTGTTTTTCCCAAAATATCCCGAGAACTAAAACGGAAACCTTATCAAGTGTATCACCACTCCACAAGATTCTCCCTACTCTCATATGAACTCATGCAATTCATGAAGATCAAAGATGAAAGGAATAGATGAAAAGCTTCAAGGCAAATAATGCAAGTGAAGATCATATTGAAAAAACAAATCAGAGCATTCGAAGACTCGTTAATTCGATAATTGAGTGAGTGCTTAAGATTTATGTTAAGTTTCTTGATTAATCAATCTCTATAACTCAAACGTATTCATGTATTTTTTAAAGATTGATTCAAACAAGCTTGAAATTGAATTTCTTTAAAAAACATTATTTTACAAAGACCAAATTTCAAAATAAATTCATATTAATTTTAAATGATTATATTTTAAGCTCTCATAAAAATAAGTATCTTAGAAATATATCTTTAAGGTTCACAAATCATTAGAATTGTATTTGGAACTAAATTGCTAAATTGCAAAAATATTTTTATTTTACATTTAAGATTCGCTCAGTTTTGGCACAGCTTTGATCTAACGATCTGATGGAGCATTTTTCGGACTCTGATCACTTTAAAATTTTTACGGTAGTTGAACAACATCTCTTAGCACTTATGAACAAAATTTGAACATGATCCAACGATCGGATTAGAAGAAATGATCAAAACAATTTTGAATTTTTGGTCAACATACAATACTAGCTGTTGGAAAAGAAATTCTTGCCTCACTTTTTTGCACACAACCTTCCTTAAAAAGTCTCTAACGGATATATTGACTTAGGGGCTATATATAAGATGTTTTAAACTCATTTTTACACACTTCAATCCATTCTAATAGTTCATATTCATCATCTACTAAGATTGAAGAGATTCAAATCATTCATTGATCATATTTATCATTTTGAGCTATCTTGTCTTGATCAATCTTGATAACACTAGTGTGAACTTCAATTGTATCTTGTAAACACTTGAGAGTTATTGTTCATTGGTGTGAATCGCCAAATAATCTTTATTCATCAATTGTGAGATGTTTATCTCATAAATAAGTAAGAAGGTTAATTCTTGTGCTGAGTGTGGTGAGTAGAATCACATTTGTTGAGTATGGTGGGTAAAATCACATTTGTAGAGTATTGTGAGAAGAACAACACTTATTGAGTGTAGTAAGAAATATTACACTTGTAAATGTTTGATTTTCACCCGGAAGAAAATTGATTTTAGTGGAACTTCTCGGGGGTACTATCTGGGCGCGGATGTATGGTCTAAACAACCGAACCGCGAGAACAAAATATCATAGTCTTACTCGGTTCAATCTCTCTAACTCAAGCTCTTTATTTACTTGCATTTATATTTATTGCTTGTTGTTGAGATTGATTACTTTGCATATTTCCTTGATATTCATTGAATTAAGGTTTTATTCTTAAAACTTTTTTTGAAACTTTTTAATTCCGCATTGAGTTTCGAAAACTCTATTCAACCCCCCTCTAGGGTCATTATCCAACCAACATTTATATCTTTAATTTTTCCCACACATTTTTACTAATATCTTTCCTATCATTAAATTTGTATTTTTTTTTAAATTCTCCTCAAAATTGATAAAGTATGATCCATATTTGATATATATATATATATATATATACTATAGTAAAATTAAAAAAGTGCCCTAAATATTATCATTGGGGTGGTATTATTGCCAAAACAATATACAACTTCTGATGCATAAGGTACAACTCTTGAAATAAGTACTTTTACTTGACAATGGGTAGTGTACATTAATGTGTACCATAAGGATACAAGATAATTAAGAACCTAAATATATAAAGAACAAAATCTCAACATGCATTTTATGTTGCACTAGTTCACAAGCAATATTTAATTATTTTTCCTTTATAGCTTATTTAATATGTGTACATAGGGTATACGTTAACACTATCCTTTAACAATAAAAATACCCATCATTAGAGACAATGTATTTTAGGCTGTTTACAAATACAAAATATGTGCCAAATAGAAGAAACAAATTTTCTAAAATTTCTTGCAATATAGATTAGAAAGAAAATACTCAAACTCGATTAAAGTTTCTCTACTCTAAATATAAAATAATTAAATGGGCCCCTCTCACTCAAATTCCAATTTTGCCCCCGTTTACAACTCATCACATGACCAAGAGGACAACTACTTTGACGAGCCAAACTACAAAGAATATTGGAAACGGAAATTCAGACGAATATTAAAGATTTAAAAACGCTTTTTTCGATCTGACATAAGTGCATAAAAGAAACAAAAATTCAGACGAATAAAAAACACCCTTAAATTTAAAAAATATATATAAATTGAAAGGGAATGCGAACAATCGAATCAAAGTTCTGAATTCCTAATGTGGTATTAGGTCAATAAATTTTTCTTATTATTTTATAAAAAAAACCCTTAAAATTCTTGATGTCTCTCTCAACTCCAAATAACAAAAATATGTTCAAATCTTTCTGATAAGACTCAAAACTTAATAGTATCTCTCTCAATTTCGAGTGGGTGCTTCCCTGACTAAATTAGCCCACTTGTTCAATGATACGTAATACTTTTTAATAATATATTTATGTATTTTGTAAGCAAAGTCAATTTATCAAATGATATTTGGTCAAACAATAATAACATATGTTATTTAGCATTAATAAAGTCAGACGTTCAAGTTATTACTTGATCATTATTTTTATTATAATTTTTTAAGCATGAAGGGACCAAATATTGTGCTCACATTTTATGTATGACTTGTCTCGAAACACACTTTATGCTTGTCCAATATAATTCTTAATAATTTTTGATACTATCTATAACATAACATCTAAGTAATTAAAATAGAAGAAGTGAAAGTATTAATAAACCATTTATCTAAAATTTGACACGTATCATCTTAATTATTCACTTTAATAGAATCATTCTTATGATCAATTCCCAGCCATTCACCTAATACCAACCATGTTTTATTCTATTTCCCTAGGCATTGGCATTCATATATATTTTATCATGTTTTAAGTTTATCTTGGAGTCTCCAATGTTTTAAAGAAAATGGAAAGTTTTTTAAAATCAAATATTAGTTTAATGATGCAAGCCCATTAGTATTCTAACTTCCTTATCTTTCATTGATATGCTATAAATTACTTTTCGGTGTCCTTAATAAAGTGTTCAATCGATGATTTAAAAGGGTTTTTTTTTAAAATACTTCAATTATAATTTAAATGGTCCATTTTTCCTATAATTTGATCGGAATCTTGTAAAGACTTTTTTTTTTGCTTTAGTTATATTTGTTGTCTTATTTTTTTTTTATTTAGTCGTGATCTTCTATTGTAGGAATGGATTGATCGTTAGATTATAATATGGTATCCTATTTTTTTACCATCTTTCTTTTTAATGTTGGTTTAAAATAATATTTTAACAGTACTTTTTGGTTTTTAGTTGCTTTGATACTTTACCTTTAATAGTAGCCAACCATATAAAAGCTCCTCTAGACATGTTTAATTTCTTGGCTTCAATTACTTTCCAATTTTTTGTGCCCGTCATTTTCTTTTATAGAGAAAAGGGAAAACTTGAGGTCATTGTCTATTCACGGTTAAATTTCATTATCCTTTATTCTCTCTTGCTTCCCTTGTGGTGAAATTGTTTGTTAATTCTTACAAATTATATGCAAATTCTTGCCCCCCCCCCCCCCCCCCCCCCCTCACTCTATATATATAAATATATATTTATAAAATGTTCGGTATATGAGTGTAGGTAAAAGAATAGAGTTGTTAAAAGTTGTAAAGATAATGGGAGTGAAATTGAATCTTTGATGAAGCATGTCTCTCAAATTATGGTATTTTCTTTTTCTTCTTTTCATTTTGAATTTTGGGTTTTATATGTTTTTGGATGTTTTAGTAGTCTACCAATATTTTGTTTGATTATTGATTTAATTTATATTTTTGTTAGGTTGGATAATTTTAGGTGTATGCATTATAGGAGGAGATGGAGTGCTACATGCATTATCACATATTCAGTCTCATGTTCTCTTTTCACTTGCTTTGTCAATTAAACGTATGGACTCAAATTTGTATATTATTCTTTCAATTTGTATGTTATTTGAACATGTAGTTGATCATCATGTTCCGATTGTTACTCTGGCTATGCATATAAATTTGTATTATTATTCTAGCTATTCAAATAAGTTTTTCTTCTTTATTCTAGCTCTGCAAATAAAATTACCAACATCATTATGTTTATAACCTTTGTATAAACAATTAAATTTAATGCATTGCATAGATTGCTAACTAGTATATTATTAAATGCGGAGCATCGAAACCATTAATATTTTTTTTGGTTAAACAAGAAAGAAGAAAAACAAACTAGAAGCCCTTTGGGAAGGCTGTCCCTTCCAGATCGGCAATAAGATCATCGACAAGTTCCATGGGCGGAACAGGCACTTTCACTATTTTTCGTGTTGAGTTTTCCCCAGCCGCACCTGTTAGAAATATTTCTATGAGACTTAAAGTGACCGACATATTTACGTATTTATTTTTGTATAATTAATTTATTTTTATTATTATTATTTTTATTATTATTATTATTTTTATTATTATTATTATTATTATTATTATTATTATTATTATTATTATTATTATTATATAGTAATATTATTTCAATTTCAAAATATGTATGTTAACTTATTAAGGTTCAAACCCATAAGGAAATAAATCACTGCTTTATTTGTTTGATGGAAACAAATAATTAAAGATTTATTTCAAGAATAAAGATCACTAGCCTATCCTATATATGCTTGTGGTTCCCATCAGAAACAGACATGAGTTTTGTGAGGGGGAATATGCTATAAGATCTCTATCAAATAAAATTATTGAGTGTTTTTTAGGTGTACGTTTGAAGCAAAGGTAGAAAAACACCGGTGGTTTAGATCTCAACTTGGACAACAATAGCCGGAGGTAAGAATGTAAAATCCTATTCTTTTGCTACAGTATCATTTTAGTTTAACATGTGGTATCAGAGCAAACCTTTAGATCTTGTTATTCAGTTTTTACCATACATGATTTAGTTTTAATATTTTGAACAATGCACAGAACATGCCATATCTATATGAGTGTGCCTATTATTATATTGTTTGCATACAATAGGCCTTACATAATCAGCACCAATACTTTGATGAATATTGATAAATTTAATTCTTTAATTATAAATGGCTTTTGATTTAGATGCTAGTTGTAGTTACATTTACTACCACAGTAACACCAACCCATAATGACTAATAAAGGCATGATTTATGTATAAAGTTTTGTACCACTATTCTCTTTCTTCCAAAAAGACATTAGATTTTTTTCTGGGCTCTAATCGTTTATTAACATATATATATATATATATATATTAATATATATATATATAACGTAGTAGCACACTGTTAATTTTATTGTGATGGTTGTTTCTATTATACTGATTCATCAATTTGGTCCCTTTATATTTATAGAACACTAATATTTATTTATTTATTACAACTTAGAATTTTATACTTCTTTCTTTTGGCATGTGATCTAATATACATGTTAGTTAATATCTTTTATCTCAAGCCATGAGACTAGTTTAATAATCTTTGGAGCAATTGTACTTGATTATAAAATTTAATTCGTTTATCAACATAAAATTTGGTCAATAAATGTTGGTTAAAGCAATGCCATAATAAAGAAATTTAACATTATAATAACTTTGGAGTAGCCATCACATCTTGGGTCATTATGATGTAAGTGTGATTTTTTGATATAGTCACGTTAAGTACATGAGTCATGTGACTATGATTAAGCTTTTGGCATTGACAAATTGCAGTTAAATTATTACATAACAACCCGGCCTCGCAATAAAGTGATTATTGTAATAATTTAATTGGAATAAAATAGTGGTACAGGTATTAAAAAATAGGAATTTTCTCAACCCACAGGTGTGAATATTTTTATTTTGGTGTCTATATTCACTAGTTTTATTAATAAAGGACACTGTAAATTCTATGTGTGTTGCAACCTCTACCCATAGGAAGGTTAGAATTTACAACTGAATTTGACATGGATTGATTCAATATTATAGTTTAAATTCATAGCAATAATTATATATTTCTTGGTTATGCAGTTGTTCCTACTTGCTTTACTGAAAATTCTCATATGCTATTATTGTGTGGTAACAATTGCTCATATTGGAAGGATTAAATTCTTTTAACATTGGGGTGCATGGATATCAATTTGGACGAACCACTCGTTCCTACGGAATCAAGTACCCTAGCTGAGGTAGTGTTATATAAGCGGTGGGAGCAATCCAATCGCTTATGTTTGATGCTCATCAAGTCTCATGTCAGCAAGAGTATTAGAGGTTCAGTCCCTGTGACTGAGAAAGTGAAAGACTTTATGAAAGTAACTGAAGAACAATTTGTAAGTTCTGATAAGGCTCTTGTTAGCACACTAATGAAGAAACTTTCAAGCATGAAACACGACAGTTCTAGGAGTGTGTACGAGCACATTATAGAAATGAGGGATGTTGCTGCTCAACTAAAATAAATATATATAGAGATTTCCGAGTCATTTTTAATGCATTTCATGCTCAATTCCCTTCCGAATGAATATGCGCCATTTGAAATTTCTTATAACACATAAAAAAATGGTCAATAAATGAACTCTTGACCATGTGTATTCAAGAGGAAAGGAGATTGAAACATGAGAACCTGGAAAGTGCTCATCTGATTGTTCATGGTAAAGGAATTGCTAATAAGGGCAATAAGGGCAATAATTTTCTTCATGCCAATAAAAATGGAAGAGTTCTAATGAAGAAAGAATTCAATAAGGGTGGAGTCTGCAAGAAGTCAGGACATAAGAAAAGTAATTGACCTAATTATAAGAAGTGGCTCGAAAAGAAAGGTAATATCTTATCTTATATGTATTATGAATCTAATTTAGTTGATGTTCTTAATAATGCATGGTGGATTGATTTTTGGTGCAACAATTCACATTGCCAATACCATGCAAGGGTTTTTAAGCCTAAAGAAGCAGAAGGAAAATGAGCAAGGCATCTATTCAGGCAACCGGATGCGTTCACATGTAGAAGCTGTGGGAACCTTTAGGCTGATTTTAAAATATGGTTTCTATTTAGATCTTGAAAACACTTTTTATATTCTATCCTTTTTTAGGAATTTAGTTTCTATTTCAAGACTAGTACCGTAAAGCGTTTGAAGGAATTTATCCTCGTATTTTCTAATGATATTTTCATTTATAGTAAAACCTGAGCAAAACATGTACAATATTTAGATATCAAATTTTCAATTTGAAAGTCTCATCAATTTTTTGTCAAGCTGGAGAAATGTCAATTTGGGCAATAGAAAGTTCAATATCTAGGCCATCTTATTTCAAATGGAGAGGTAGCCATGGATCCTAAAAAAATTACAACTATGGTTGACTAGCCAAACCTAAAAACAGTGAAAGGATTGCACGGATTCCTCAATTTGACAGGTTATTATCAAAAGTTCATTCAGGATTATGGAAAAATTGCAACCCCACTGACTAAAATGCTCAAGAATGACTATTTTATTTGGACTGTTGCGGCAAAGGATACATTCAACTTATTGAAAAATGAAATGTTACGAGCACTAATGTTAGCACTCCCCGATTTTGCAAAGTCCTTTATAGTTGAATACAATGCCTCTGGTTCTGGTGTGGGAGCTGTCCTAATGCAAGAACAAACCATTGCCTTTTATAGTCGAGCTCTTCAAGGAAAAGCTCTCTTTTTCTCTGCTTAAGAAAAAGAAATTCTGGTGCTGGTTCTAGTTGTGCAAAAGTAGCGTTTATTGGGACGATAATTTATGGTACACACTAATCACCAAAGTTTAAAGCATTTATGGGAGCAAAAAACTACGACGATAGCTCAGAAACGATGGTTGTACAATCTCATGGGTTTTGATTACATAATTAGATATAAAAGTGGGCAAGAGAAAGTCGTAATGGATGCTCTATCGAGACATCATGAATTTAACAGCATTCATGGTGAAGTCCTTGGAGTTTCTCAGCCAGTCCCTAATTGGACTAAGGTCATCAAGGAAGAAACTAAGTGTGTAACCTATCATTACAACGGCTCATCCAGTTAATTAACCAAGATGATGACATTAGACCTTTGCGATTTCAAGATGGACTCTTATTCTTCAAGGATAAAATTTATTTCGCAAAAGAATCCTCTTTTATTGTTGATATAATTGGGCAATTTCATAACAACAGTCATGAAGGCTTTCACAAATCCTTTCAAAGGATTCAGTCCACTTTTTATTGGAAAGGTATGCAGACACACATTAAGAATTATAACAATTAGTGCGATGTTTATCAACATCACAAAGTGGAACTTCAAAACCCAATCGGGCTTCTTCAACCATTGCTGGTCCCAAGATAAGTGTGGGAAGACATTTTGATGGATTTTATTAATGGACTGCCAATTTCGAATGAAAAATCTACTATATTTGTTATCGTAGATCAGTTATCCAAATACACCTATTTCGTTGCAATCTCCTACCTTTACACCGCCATAGGAGTTACACAAGTGTTCTTCGATCATATTTCTATTACATGGAATTCCCCCGTCTATTGTTTGTGATCGTGATCCTACTTTTACAAGCATATTTTGGAAAGAATTATTCAAGTTAATTGGATTGACTTCAATTTTAGTTCTGCATATCACTCACAAACCGATGGCCAAAGCGAGGTGGTAAACTGCACCATTGAGACGTATCTATGTTGTTTTACTAGCTCAAAACCCATAAAATGGTTTAAATGGTTATCATGGGCTGAATATTGTTATAACAAGAGTTGGCATATAACCATTCGAAGGACCCCAATTGAAGCTGTGTATGTACGCTTTCTTCCAACTCTGTTACAGTATGTTCATGGCACTGCAAAGGTAGACATGATCGAACGAGAATTGCTTCAATAGGACAAAGTTCTTAAGGACTTGAGAGAAAAGATGCAGTAGGCCCAAAATCGAATGAAGCAAAGGTATGACGCAAAGCACACGGAGGTGAATTTACGGTGGGAGATTGGATTTATCTTAAGTTGCAACCATATCGACAGTTATTTGTTTCACTGTAAAAACATATTAAGCTCTCTCCAAGGTACTATGGACCATACAAAATCCTTGAACGCATTGGTGCTGTAAACTATAGGTTAGAATTGCCAATTTTTACCTACATTCACCCATTTTTTCATGTTTCCCTTCTCAAACGGAAGGTTAACGACTGTCTTTTTGTGCAATTGCAATTACCAGAGCTTACTTTGAACAATGAGTATCTTTTACTACATACACGCATTGTTTTGGATCGCCAAAACCGCAAAGGAAAAAAGGAAATCCTAATACATTGACAAACTATTTTCCCTGCATATGCAACTTGGGAAGCAACTGATTTTTTGCAGAATCAATTTCCAAACTTTTCCATTGGGGACTGGCAATTTTTAAGAGGGGAAGAATGTTAACTGCAGGTCGTTATCTAGTTTACTTGCTATCCAGTTCAAATAAGTTATTGAATAAAGTCCTAAATTGTAGGGATTTCAATTAGTTAGGTTCTTGATAAAGATTATCCTTCTAATGGGATGGATATTAGTTGAACCTATTTGCTATTATTTAGGAAACCAGTTATTGCGTTTGCTTATTAAAGCTTCGGTTGTTTGGAATAAAAATGAGAGAACTATCACTTATTAATTATAACACTTAGTGTTATCTTCAGAGGCAAAGGCTCCTCAATAAACCTTTATCCTCTTTTCCTTGTTGTTTTTACCTTCACAATAGGTACAAAGCGAAAGAATCCTCCTCAGTACGTACCATGACTGTGAACACCTCATTTTGCGACCTCCGCAAGAATCTAGAACTCCAAAGAAACAAGCATACATGCATGCATAAGCATTCCCAGATGCATACATACCATACACATGTGATACAGGTCAAAGAAGGTAGCCGAAAGGACCCCGGATGAGGAGTTACAGAATTATCGAAAATTGCCGGAACCGAAAATCGTCAAAACTCCTGAAAGCTTGTGAAAGGAGAGTTACGAACTTTGGATCATCCTCAAACTTTGAGAGTTGTTAGAAATTACCATGAGGAGTAGCATACCCGAAAATCAGCTCGATCCGACGGTCGGATCTCCAAAAATTTTAAAAATCATGAGTTTGTTTCGGGTGATTAAATGGAGGTCTTCTCGAAGTCAAAATGGTTTGAAGTTTGGTAAGTAAATAGGCCTTATTATGGGGAAGAACATGTTCAAAATTTAGCTTTGTCGGACATGGGATCATCAAGAAACAATTTGTCTATCGTGCAATTCTAGTCGAAATGTCCTTCGTAGTAAATTAAAATAAATATTGGCCTTACCGAATCCTGATCGACCTCAAATTTGTACACAAACTAGAAAACATTTTGAGGGAAAACATATCCAAAAATTAGCATAATCCAACGGCTAGAAGTTCAGATCTTGAGGTTGTTGTACGCAAGTACAATTTCTATGCGGGAACAAACTCTTTGTACCAATCAGAATAAAAGGGAACCTTCCCGAAATCTGATCGACTTGAAATTTTTTCACGATCTAGAAGACTTCTATTTTCAACACATATCCAAAAATCAGGATGATCCAACGGTGGGAAGGCTTCGCGATAAGTTCCAAGAGTCCTAGTTGCAATCTCTTTTCTTGCTCTCCAAGTATTTTGACAACTATAAATAGACGCCCCCTCCATTCATTATTTTCATCAACAATCAAAGGGATTTCGTGGTACACACTAAGAGATCCTTATTCTCTCCATCCAAGGAGGCTCAGGTATAATTTTCTCTCTCTTCTTTTATTTATTCGGCAGTTTTATAATTTATATTCTTGTCTGCATAATTTCTATTACTTAATAGCTTTTCAAAACTTTTTTTCAAATTGTTTTTCAAAACCAAAGGCGTATAATAGACCCTAATCCAATTTTAAAATAGTATTATTACTTTCTTACTTTTTCAAAAGCCCGGATTAGCGGTATTGTTATACGAAGGAATCGATAATCGCTATATATCCAATCTAACTCATAGATTGCGGTGTGTATGTGATAAATACTCGATTATGAGAGCACTAGCGCCATCTATACCGATTTAATCAATAGATTATGGTATACGATCGGTCAACTCGCCTCATATCATATCGAGTATAAGATTCCATATTGTATCAATTTCTGAAAAGCCCAATACTTTACAAAATCACTTGTTTCGTTGCATTTATTATTCTCAAATTCTCTTTTTTTTTCAAATCACACACATTTATTTTCAAAATCATGGGCGAACTAGGAAACACATCGGTTTCATCCCAACCCTAAAATCCCGATTTCTAAGGTAAGCACGAAAAGCTGTAAAGTAATAGCAATAACATGCAAGAACTGAATTATAACACACGCATATCTTACTCAAGAGACCAAAAGGGCGAATTGGGTGCCTAACACCTTTCCGATTCGTAACTTAATCCCCGAACCTTCGAATCGACTGGTTTCGCATACATTGTGTATAAGAGGATATTTAGTCCATAAATACGTCTCTTTTACACATATCTTTTTGTTTGTTTAGTAAAACAAACTGGCGACTCTTATTTTTTTAAAAAACGATTTTCAAAGCAACAACGGAATCGCCGCCCACGACGACCCCCGGGCGTCGAGAACGCGGGTTCTCATAATGACCACATTAGCATTTTGTAAATCATCTTTAGAAAAAAAATGAGATCATCCGCAAAAAACAAGTGAAAGATGGTGGGGCCATCTCTTGAGGTTTTAATTCCTTTCCAATCCCCTTTAAGAACATCTTCATTAAAAAGGTTAGATAAATATTCAATGCAAAGCACAAAGAGGTACGAGGAGAGTGGGTCACTTTGTCTAAGGCCTCTACTAGCTCTGATGTGATTGAGGGGGAAACCGTTCCAAATGATAGCCGTTTCTCCATTAGTGACACAACTCATAATAAGTTTCATGCCCTTAGGATCAAAATTAAAATTAATGAGGACTTTTTCAAGGAATTCCCAAGAGACTTTATCATATGCTTTTTTCAAATCAATTTTAAAAATCATACCTCCCTATTTCCTTTTTCTTTTTTAAAGACAATGTAAAATTCTTAGGTTATGATAAGATTATCGGCCAATTGTCTCCCCGAAAGGAAACTAGCTTGACAAAGGCCAATAATTTTATCGAGGAAAGGCCTCAATCAATTAACAAGAGCTTTCATCACAATTTTATAGATAACATTGCAAAGCAAAATTGGCCTAAAGTTGACAATTGACTCCAAATTGTCAACTTCAGGAATAAGAGTTATAAAACATTTATTATGATCATTTGGAAATTCCCAGTTGGCAAAGCAGTCTTTTGTAAACTTGAACATCGAGTTACAAAAATATTCTTAGTAAAACTGAAGAATTTTGGTTGGGAACCATTTAGGCCCAGGGCCTTAAAAGGTCTCATACCAAAAAAAACTTTTTTAACTTCATACTATGAGAGGGGAGAGATAAGCAAGCTATTGTCTCTTTCATTTAACTTAGGGCTCGGGGGAAAGTCAATGACCACACCTTTGTCAACCTTTTTCCAAGTAAAAAGTTGGTCATAATAAGAGTTGAGGTGATTAGAAATAAGCGTCGGATCATCACACCAATCACCATCAATTTTTATTTTTTCAATCATGTTTCTTTTCTTACGGATAATGGTGGAGATATGAAAGAACTTAGTATTTCGATATTCTTTCGTTATCCATTAGATTCTGGATTTTTGAAGCAAAAAATTTCTTCATGTTTAAGAATCGACGCTATATCAATCTTTCTTAAGCTATCTCTTTAGGCAATCCAAATTGTGCGAGTAGTCTAACTTTAATTTCCTTTTTATTCCCAAAATGATTTCCATAAATTTCCCGATCCATTTTTGAATATCATTTGTATAACTAGCCAAGTTAGGCCCAAGGCTAATGTTATCATCCCAACTCTTATTAATCACCTCCTCCAATTTGGGTGTTCAAGCCAACTAGCAACAAAACGAAATGGCTTATTTCTATTAATAGAAGGATTACCTTTCGTAGAAACAAGAATAGGGCAATGATTAGAGTACGTATGTTGGATGTTGGTGACGGATGCTTCCAAAAATTTGATCATCCATTCTGGGTTTGCTAAGGTCCTATCTAAGCGAATAGAGGTGTTGGCCATTTGACTAAGTTAGGGTCGAACCCAAACTACCCAAATCCATGAGTCTGCACTTGTTAAAATTATCAACAAATTTCTCAACTCTCTTGGTCACTACCGCCTCTTAGGCTCTTCTTTTCACTGCTAGCATGATCATTAAAGTCTCCAACTGCAAGCCAGGGGATCTTATACTGGTTAGTTTGTTGTGATTATTAGCAATAAATCACGCCACGGATCTTAATTCAAATAGTGGCTATTAATAACTAGAGATAATATGGATGAGAAAAAAGTAAGAAGATATATAATGGAACACACAATATTCAACAAACGAAAATTTTATTAATTCTTTGAAAACGATTACAAAATCTATCACAAGAATTATTATATTCAAAGCTCTCACAAAAGAAGAAAATCAATAGGCCTTTAACCTCTCTCTCACAACAAGATGAACTCTCCCAATAATTCCCACAGAAAGAAGAATTTCTCTTATACCTTAATCTATTTAATAATTATATCTATATATAAAAACATAATAGAGTCCATCCAATCTAAAATAAGGTAATAACAATCCTACGTAAATATGAAAACTATTAACAAGGTAATAGAGACCAAAATAAACAAGGAACCCAAGTTTGATAAGGAAACATATTTCTCGCCCAGCTGCAAAACGAGTTTTGTACTTTTCTCGCGTAACTGCAAAAGTGATTTTGTACCTTTCCAGAATGCAATATTCTAGGTGGAAAAGTGCTTTTGCACCTTTTCAGAATCGCAAACCCTCTTTTGCACCCTTCAAAAGAACAATATGATTTTCCACAAAACTCATCTTTTCTTGAGTTTAGAACCGAGCAAAAAACATAACAATCACCACCTTTTGTGAAGTTAACAAAACCAACTGCTATCTTCTTCTTCTTCTTCGCCTTGATGACACATGAAATCTTCTTTGTCTCACCCTTTACAAGGACCACTCAACCATTTATGTCAATGATCGAGCCACATTCGATTATATATGTCGATAATCAGACCATGTCCGTACTGGACATCATCACTGGCATGTAACTTTGAGTCGTCAATAGTCTAGAGGCACCACCTAAGCTATAACTCATCCTTGTTGCGTATGCACCTCCTAAGCTATAACTCATCCTTGTTGCGTATGCACCACCGGAACATATGCTTCTTGGTTCCCTAGCACCATTATGTATAACTCTCTCATGTAATCTATACAAACCCCCGCAATGACTTGCCTTCAAGACCACATCGTCACCATGATACATGCTTATTACTCCACGTCAAGTAGAGTACCACATCCTAAGTGATTCTAATCTAGAGAGACTGATTAGATTCCACTTTATCTCCGGCACATGTCTAACATTTATGATTGTTTGAACTAAGCCATCAAACAATTCCAGGCGGACTTCAACAACTCCATGAACTAGCAATCTTGAGCCATCCCCCATGTAGACAAACCCGCTACAATCTTCATATGTGCTATACAATGAACGATTGTTGCAAACATGCACAGCGGCACCGCAATCCAAGAACCATCCTCCCTGACTAGTAAGGCTTGCAGGCATCAGTAGGATATCTGTAAGATCGGCTTCTTTGTCATAAGAAGTCATTGCAACGGTTACGGCTCCATCATGGTTATAGCCGATTTTTCCTTGATGTCATCCTTCTTCCTTGGGCAGTCCCTAGCACAATGACCCGGTTGACCACATTTAAAGCAATCTCCTTTAAAGATAGTCTTCCGTCCTTTACTAGAACCATTCTTTCCATTCTCTACAAACGTGCCTTCTTAAACGGTATTGATTTGATCCATCTTTCTCATCATCTCTTTCGCAGACAGAGCTTGACACACCTCCGGGGTGGTGAAAGATGATCTACTCATAAAGTTCTTAATTAACGTCTTGTACGAATCTGGCAGAGTCCAAATTAGTTGCAAGGCTTTATCATAATCTTTAAATTCTTCACCTACAGCTTCGAGTTTTGAGCATAATGAATCAAAAGCGAAAATATGATCCATAATTGGAGTATTCTCTTCCATCCCCATGTCATGGATAAGACCCTTGATATAAATCTTATTCGTCATCGTCTTAGCCATGAACAAATCTTGAAGAGACTTCCATAACTATTTTACTGATGTAGCCTCCTTGATTGCAGCATGACCTTGAACCTTCGTCGTGAGATGGAGACAAATCTATGACAAGCACTTCTTGTCCATCTTTTTTCATTTATCATCAATAACCTCAACCAGTTCCATATCATCCGAATCCTTCTTCTTTTGTTCCACCGTTGGTGGACCTTCTAGGGCATCATCTAAATCCAGCACTATGAGATAGTCTTTCATACTCATCTGCCATAAGCTGAAATCCATGATTCCATCGAACTTCTCCATCCTATAAGATTTCTCCATTATAACACATACCTCATTGAATACCACGCTCTGATACCACTTGTTGTGATTATTAGCAATAAATCACGTCACGGATCCTAATTCAAATAGTGGATATTAATAACTAGAGATAATATGGATGAGAAAAAAGTAAGAAGATATATAATGGAACACACAATATTCAACAAATGAAAATTTCACAAATTATTTGAAAACGATTACAAAATCTATCACAAGAATTATTGCACTCAAAGCTCTCACAGAAGAAGAAAATTAATAGCCCTTTAACCTCTCTCTCACAACAAGATGAACTCTCCCAATAATTTCCACAGAAAGAAGAATTTCTCTTATACCTTAATCTATTGAATGATTCTATATATATATATAACAATATAATATAGTCCATCCAATATAAAATAAGGTAATAACAATCCTACGTAAATATGAAAACTATTAACAAGGTAATAGAGACCAAAATAAACAAGGAACCCAAGTTTGATAAGGAAACATATTGCTCGCCCAACTGCAAAACGAATTTTGCATTTTCCCGCGTAACTGTAAAAGTGCTTTTGCACTTTTACAAAACCGTAAACCCTCTTTTGCAACCTTCAAGCGAACAATTTGATTTCCCACAAAACTCATCTTTTCTTGAGTTTAGAACCGAGCAAAAAAACACAACATAGTTATCATGGTGAGGTTAGCCCAAAGTTCATCTCACAAAGTGTGAATAGGGCTAGTATAGACAACCAAAAATAGCCACTCCTAATACTAATTTCTCGTAACAATTGCATAGATACACTGTGCTGGAATGTGGTAAGTTTTTAGGCTGATAAATGAGGGATTCCAAAGCATCCAGATCACCCCCAACTCTGCTCGTAGGTGCAACATGGACTTCAGACGTTAGACCAAACTACCTAAAATAGTTACCCATACTAGAGAGGTGGATTTTTGTTTCTAAGGCTCCGTTTGATTGCAAAGATGGAAAAAGAAAATAAATTTAGTTAGTTTGTGTGAAGAAATAGAAAATAAGGTGAGAGATGTTGTTCATTTTATGAGTATATATCTTCCATCCTTCTATATTTTTAGTGGAAAACTTTTCCTCATCACCAAGCAAAGAAAATTTCTTCATGGAAAAATTTAAAAATAAAGAGGATATCACCCCTATCACTCCACTTAATTTTCATCTTTTCACCAAAACTAACTCAATTTATTTTTCTTTTCTATCTTGCAATCAAACGGAGCTTAAAAGAATAACCACATTGGTGGGGTGGTACTCCTTGTTGAAATCTTTCATACTATTTATAAAATCAACATTAGCGGCATCGCGAGAATTCCAGAACATGAGCTTCATAGACGAAACATATCAGAGGATGGGAAGTGGTTCAGACATTGGCCAACTCGTGATTAGTTTACCCTCAATTAGGATTCCTTCGTTGCCGAATAGTGGTTGAAACTTAAAAAAGCATCAAGATTTAATATTATGTAATTTAATCTTTTAAATTCCCAAGGTGAGAAACATTATATTATCAACAACTACACGCCAAATTTTTAAATACTACATAGTAGTAGAATATTCCACGGTTCGAAATCATATTAATTCCGGTTCGAAATCATATTAATTCTGGGTGATTCTATTTTCACCTTTAATAATTTTTTGTTTCATTCTTACTTTTTGTTCGGTCCTTGATCATCGAGTAAGGGTTTGTTATTCGGTACTTGAGCGATGAGTATAAGTCTGACAATACCTTACTCGTTCCCTAACTGAAAAATATGCCCTCACTCAATACTCAAGGCCTAAATGAGGGGTGGGAGTGGAACCAAGTATAATTAGGGGTGAGAATAGAAACACCTTTAATTAAGGTTTGTATTATTATTAAAGTAATTATATATTATTATTTTTAGAGCAATTTATAACTTTAAAAACATATGATATAATCTTTAAAAGTAGTAATTTGTTTTAACGAAGATATAATTACTTTAACAATAGGAATAACGTTAATTAAAGGTATTCTCTATTTCGTGACCAATACACGGTTAGGTAAGAAGAGGATCATATGAAGAAGCGGAAAGGATAAATGGTAAAATTACATTGGACCAAATCCTTACTTTGAAAGAGATAGCTAGGTTCAAGTGTAATAAGAACATATTTGTTTGTTCAAGTGGTAAAAGACTTATATCAGAATCAGGATTTGGGTCTTACCTGTTGTAAATCGTATTTTCTGTCCTTACAAAATAAACAACATTGAAAATCTCCTAATTGAAGTCTCGCCAACTACAAATACAGTAAATTATGATTAAATCCGTGATGAAATATGATACAATGAATCAATTTTATTTGATTATATATGTATATATATTTTGGATCCAACTTCTATAGATTCATGGGTTATTTTTAAATGGTAAAATAATCATTTTTCCTTAATTTCAAAAAAAAAAAGAAAAGAAAAAAAAAGGATGACCAAAGCCACATCATTGAGAATAAAATTTAATGTTGTTTAATTTAATAACAATTTGGCGACGTAGGTTTGGATTAGGACGGCGCTAATTATACTCACAAAACATTTTCAAATAGTTTAATATTGGCTCGACCTTATTGCACCGATATAATATACACATACTTGGTGTTATTAGTGTATTTTTTTTTCAATAATAATTTGACCTTATTGCATCAAAATATTATACATATATTTAATACTATTAAACCAAAGAATGAAATAAAGTATTACAAATCGAATAAAATAATATATATATATATATATATATATAATTAACGCCGTGATTTGATTTAACCATTTATTCGGAATATTACTGAAAAGGGTAAAGTCAGGTCAACTTTACAAGATATAGCAGTATTCATTTAATTACGACTATACCTGCATCCGACCTGCGCTTATTACCATTAAGAATCTCACACATAAGCATCAAAAGTCCACATCATATATGCCAACGATTAATCATTAGCTGCGTATAAATAATATTTCTTTGTCGCATGAGATTAAAAATTGAATATAATTAACTAATTATATATGATGTTTTTTGTCGAAAATGATATTGAAAATGATAAAATATGTTTATTGTGTCCCGCGTTTAGTGCAAGGGACGGTATGATATATATATATTTATCATATTTCACGTTTGGTGTTGCAATGGATATAATAATATGTAGGATTAATAATCTTAGGCTCCGTTTGATAGTAATATGGAAAATGAAAATAAAAACAATTAATTTGAGTGAGAAGATGGAAAATAAGTTGAGGCATATAGTGAAATCCTCTCCATCTCATACTCATTTTTGTGAGTATATGTCTTCCATCCTCCTTTAATATTTTGTGAAAATTTTTTCTCCACCATCACCCAAAGAAAATTTTGTCATGGAAAAAAGAAAATAACAAGAGTTAATCTCATCACATCCCACAACTTATTTTCCATCTTCTCACTTAAATTAGTTATTTTTCTTTTCATTTTTCATGTTCCTATCAAATGGAGCCTTAATAGACACTTTTATTCCACAAGAATGGGATAAAATTATACCACCCTTATATGTAGTAGTATTTTATTTCGTCATTGTCGGATAACAAAAAATAAATAAATAAATAAATTCAATTATTCTTATTTCAATATTCTTCTTAATTTGTACCCTTAAATAATCAAATTTATTAAGAAGATCTCATACAACCTAAAACTATGGTTAATCAACTCAAAAAATTCATTTTTTCGTATAATGTTGTATTTTTGTTTTTCTTTTATTCTAAAGAAATTTATACAATACTTTACTCTTTAGAAAAAAAAGAGCAAGGTTTAAGTATCTTCTTTAGAAATCCTACTCATTCAAAAGTTTACTTAATCCTTATGATTAAAATAAAAATTTCATTAGAAGTTAATGCTTATGAATAAAATATATAGTCTATTTTTAAGTATTAAAAGAAGGGATACTTATTTAATATTTACAAGTAAGAAAATTGCATTAACAAAAAATCAGGAAAAATCTTTTTGTGGACAAAAACTAAAATGTATATTTTTGTATGAAAGCAAGTTGTGTTATATTGTATCATATACCTACTTCTAATCCGGGACTGCACCTAACGCATAATATTTATAATTCTGGTCGGACTAGTCTTTATCATATCCAATCCCACATAATACTTATTTGACTGATTCATATCATATCATATCCCACATAATTCTTATATCCAACTAATTATAACTCCTATCATATCCAACCTTTATCCTTCCCTACTTCTTTATCCGGCACTCTAAATGCAGCTAATTGGACCAAGTACCCTTGCCTGATTATTTAACAAATATTTTATACCCTACCAAATACACAAACCAACATAAACTGTGGTAGGCAAGTGGAAGTTTGTGGTCCTGGAATACCTAAAATCTCCAAGGTCAAAGGTTGAGATATCTAGAACATAATCAACTGCTTTTATAGTAGGAAAAAGAGTAAAGCAAAAAATCAATCTCCACCAAACAACAACATAACAACAACCAAAACAACAACAAAAAGAGAAAAAAATAAAAAACACTACTGTTGCGTATGCTCTAACTTGACCTTATACGCTACCATCTCCACAATAGAAAACTTGGTCACAAGCAAAAAAGGAAGAAAGGCCAAATTCACTCAACAAGCTTGAAAGGAACCTTTCATGCATCTTATTTCTCCGCCACCAAATTGACAGTCATTATTAGGGCGCACCGGGTGGATCGTGATGGCCAACGCCAGGGCTATGTCCAGGGCTTGTCGGCCTAAAAGCATCTTCAGTCTTCTTGTAACGATTTAACGTAAACCTGTTGATCGACGGAGGGTTAGGTTTGCAATTATCGATTGTCGAACGATAAAATTTCAAGGATTGTGAAGCTTCTATCAAATCGATTTGGGATTCTAGTAGAACAAGAAGAATACATAGGCTTAGCATAAACATTTTTTGGTTTCTAAGTGATGCCATGAAAACAAAAACAAAAAAAAATAGGTTAGAGAGATATAGGGTTTAGTAAGGCATTAGGTGGTGTGTTACTTAGACTATTTAAGATGATTGTAAAAGGCCCCACAAATGGGGTTATTGATTTTAAACAAAGATTAATGAACATGGTAGGGCTTTGAAGATATTAATGTAATATAGAAAGATACTAAGGAAGCAATGGGAATAATTTCCGTTTTTGGAAAACTTACCAAGAAGAGGTTTATTTCAATTCAAGAAGCTACCTCACAGCCACTAATTGATATTGGTGGGAGTGTGTGCGTGAGTTTATATATAAATGAAGAGTGTGATTAGACCTCATATAGCATTTGTGCTTTAGTTTTAGTGTCTTGAGAAAGACTTAATTAATTAAAGTCTGCGACAAGATACATATGTGTTCTTTTTTATAATGTAAAATGCTTGTTCCACTTACTTTTTAAGGATTAGCTAGTGTTGTTGGAAATGGAATGGGTCAATCCATGATGATTTACCCACGACATGGAATCCATGGGTGTTCATAAATGATTTGGTGTTTGGATAAATTATTATGGTATTGTGGGCGCACCTGTCCCAGTTTGATCACGCACCCGGTTTGTGCCTGGCATGTGCATGCGACATGTATTTAGCAATAATCCATTTTCTTAAATCGGATAAAAGAGAATGATCCGACAAGCAATAGGGACTGGCCGAAACGCTAAGGTCTACAAAATCAAAGTCGTAAGTTCGGAGATTAAGTTACGAAAAGAAAGGTGGATGTTAAGCACCCTCTCTGCCACTTTTAGATCTCCTCTTGTATTATCACTTTCCGCTAAATGAATGCTTATGCGAATATATGCGTGCCTAATTGTACGATATCGCCTTCATTTCATTTGATTGGCCAATATGACTCGTTTTCGGTTACCGCGGTACTAGATTTGTTTATGGATGAAAATGTTGGTTATTTTGGGGATTTTTAGCCTTGATCTTGAAGTTTTGGAAAATCAAAATTTTGGCCCCTCAACTTCTAGAAATTGAGATTTTGGCCCCAATCATTATGAAGAAACCCAATTTGTGTTTGACTTTTGAAAAAAATATGTGCTTGTGAAAATGGATGGATGAATGACTTGTTAAAATTGAAATTTAGCCCTCGCATTTTTTAAGGATACACTTTTCACCCCAAAACTTTAGAAAAATACATAATACACCCAAATTCGAAAAACCAGCCATGGGACAGGAAAAGTGAACCATGCGCTTCATCTCTTTCTCTCCCTCCAAAAACATTTGGATCTGAATGTTTAACCCTTTTAAGGTTAAATTGTGTAGATCATCTTCGAGCCCAATATGAATTGTGTAGATCATCTTTTGAAACTTCCAAACTTCTCCAAAAACTCCTGGGAAGTGCCCTAACAATTGGAAAATGCATATATGTTAATTATTGAATCGTGATGTGCATGAGATGCAATGTGGAAAGCGAATTATGTCCATTTCTTGAAGTTCCAAGAATTCAGGCAGTACACATTAAGGATTTACTAATTAAGCATGTTCAAGCCCAAGCAAACAAGTTGTTGTGGATGGTTGCGGAAAGTGATGTCATGGATACTAGGAAATAAGCAGAATTAGACGTTTTTCCCTTTCGAACAATCATGAGGCTGCTTTGCCCCTTATTTAACTACGTAAAATGGGAGGCAATGTCTAATTCTTTTAATGCAAATCTTTGCTTAACTCCTTTCCTTCAATACTTACCTTATTTGCTATTTGCTTTGTTTCTCCCCTATGCGCTGCCTATATATTAATATATAGGCCTTCTCGTTGTATTGTTTATTCACAAAACTCAATATACATTATTCTATTCTCTTTCTCATTTTCTCTTGATATATAATATTATACATGTACTGAGTATGCCACTATCTTCCGTTATTTCCACCTGGTAGATGTTATAATTTCCCCACACCGGGCATAAATAAATGATCCATCATTGCCACAACGTATCATCCACGTGGGCAGCAACAATCTACAAATTGAAGATAAGAAAAAAAATTAAGAAAATTACGGGGGGGGGGGGAACAACTAATTATTGTTATGAATTAAATAAGTTGAAAACTTGTGAAATATTGATAAAGAAGTCAGCTTGACCTTTAATGGACTTCCTTTCCTCATTGACCATTATATCATGTACCCTTACTCTTCTGTCGGCCTCAATCTTAAATTCTTAATTGGAATCCTAAGTTGATAGCTTATATATTGTACACTACTAGCACACCTCCTTTGTGTGTAAGTAAATGTGCGAGTTTTTTTTTTTTAGAAAAAAAAATTAACAAAAAAAATACAAGCAAAAAATATTCCTCTCTTTATGAAATCATTACGCTCATCACTGGTTCCTCTAGAATGATAATAATGACTTTAGAATATAGTAGTAATCTGAACTATTGATTAGAGAAATAGATGGCTCAAATTTACCAAATATTTTTTACCCCCGACTGTAACTCGTTTAAATAGAAGATAATGCTAAAATCAACCTGTCATTTTTCGAACCAATGGTCTAAATAATTTTTTAGCAAATTAGTGAATGGCCCAGTATTTTAATCACTTATATACTCAAACCCACATGATTTGTGTAATTAGTGGACAGCCCAAATTTTTGTTTTTGGCCCAATTTATTATTATTATTATTATTATTATTATTATTATTATTATTATTATTATTATTATTATTATTATTATTATTATATAGTTTTAAATGACATGTCTGATAAACGCGTAATTTTGTAGTCGCTAACGCTCTTTTGATTGTGTTTATCGCGTTTATTTTAGCCTAGATTAATTAAATTAACCCACTTTTGCACACACACTCAAAATATCAAGAATTGCTTTAACATGGCTCAAAGTAGCCTTTTCTAGTGTCTTGATTGTGCTCATAGATTTTGGAAGCAAGTTGGGAAGCTTTGGGAAGGATTCAAGAGAGATAGAAGCCAAAAGAGAAGAAAAAAAAGTCTCCCGAAGTGTCCTCTGATCAATCAGAGGAGCCTCTGATTGATCAGAGGCCACCTTTTAATGCAAACATGCCCTCTGATCGATCAGAGGGTGATCTGATCGATCAGAGCCCACCTTACAAGCCAAAATCTCCCCTCTGATCGATCAGAGGAGCCTCTGATCGATCAGAGACCTCCCAGAATGCACTGCACAGCCCCCAAAAGCAGCTTTTCTCCCCTTTTGATGCATTGAAACTCACCAAAAATTGCTGGACTTTCTATTTTTGTTCTAGGCTCAGGTGTTTACCCTTGGGTCCCTTAGAAAGTGTGATAGAATAGCCATTTTTGGAATTGTTTTGCCTTTTTATTTAACTATTTTCTTTGTCCTCATTTGGGGATATGTAATTTCTAGATCTAGATTGTAGTTATTTAAGTGGCTATTTCCCTGCACTTTCTCATTATCTATCACTTGTAAGAAATCTAGAGAGAGAAACTCTTGAGAGAAATGGAAATCCCTTTAATGGTTTTTGTTCATACAACTATCATGGAGTAGTTTCATTGCTAAGGCTAAAAGATGAAGTTTGCATTGCATTAATTATGTAAGTTTGTTTCTCATTCCATTATTAGTGTTGTTAAATACTTCTTGAATCCTTCATCTTCTCCATTCAATCAACCATTCATAAGCTAGTAAGATAATCCTCATAAGGTGATTTGACTTTGTATGCCTTGTATACATAGATCTCAAGCATTAATGAGAAGATGATGCACTTGTGTATTTCTTATTAGCCTATGTCCATTCCTTCTATGATTGAGATACTTTACATTGCCAAGCATGTTTAGTCTTTGAGTATTCATAGAAATACCATAAATTTGAGATTCCAATCCTTGAATGCTTTAATGATATGTTGAGTGCTTTCTACACTTTATGTGATTTTGAGACTCAATATTTTCTTAGTTAGAGTGTTGCCAAGGAGGATCTCTTAAGTTTATGCCATAATCAACTACACTAATCACCATAAGGATTCAATTTGTATTTATCAAATGTGTCTAAATCGGATGATTTAATCTCCACCTAGACCTCCCAATCTTAGGCAAATGAAATGTTATGATTTATTGTGCTAAACTTTTTAGTTGGCCATTTTCATAATCAAGTCAATTGCCTAGGGGAAACTAACAATGAATTCTCAATCCCTAGTTTAATTTTATGCCTTTTCTTTTGGTGTATCTCAAGTTTGCATCTTGGTTGGACATTATATGGGAATGGGTTGCACTTGCTTCACACCCTTTGTTACAAGATAAAAATGAGAGATACATTTGTGTTGAGTTTTACTTACACCCTTTCTTTATATGGCATTTATATGGGAATGGGTTGCTCTTGCTTCACACCCTTTTGCTTAGAAAAGTGTAAGGTACTCAACACTTAGGAATTGCATTGAGAATTTTGAATGAGATTAATTTTACATAACATTGCATAGCAAATGAATTCTATAATGCCTTAGCCTTTTCTTATCAATTGATACACCACTTTAATTTTTATTGCAAGACTTTAAAATCAACAACTAAAATCAACCAAACAAATTCTCTTGAACAAAGCCTTGGACTCGTAATCACCACATCGTCTTTCCGACTATCCTTGTGGTTCGACACTTGGACTTACCAAGTATTATAACTTGACGACCTACACTTGGGTTCCTAAGCGCGGAAGTATTTCGGGCGCGTCAAGTTTTTGGCGCCGTTGCCGGGGATACGGCGAAAGACGGATTACGGGTTTTGTACAAAAATCCGCTTTGTAAGTATTTCTTCCCCCTTTGTGAATAAGTTTTTCTTGCTTATTATTTTCTTCTTTTATAGGTGACAATTTTCTTTTAAGATCACCTTCCCGGGCTTATGCTCGGGGACTTGTACATTGATCTTCGAATAAGTCCACGAAAAGGCCAACCACCTCCAAGGCATCCTTCTCCCTCACCCACTCCATCCGAGATGGATAACGAAGACATTGAGTCAAATGCCGGAGAGAACAATGATCACAATCGTCCGGTCCGCACAATGCGAGATTACCTTCAACCTCCTCGAGGCACTTCAAACTCTTGCATCGTCATTCCCGCGGGACAAGCCGGAACATTCAATCTCAAACCGGGCATGTTGCAACATATACCATCATTTCATGGTATGGATTCCGAAAACCCTTACTTGCATTTAAAAGATTTTGAGGAAGTTTGCTCTACTTTTAGAGATGCTAACACAAATGAGGAAGTAATGAGGTTAAAACTTTTTCCATTCTCTTTAAAGGACAAAGGCAAGATATGGCTCAATTCTCTACGTCCCAATTCCATTCGAACTTGGCAAGAATTACAAATCGAATTTTTAAAGAAATTCTTTCCCGTTCATCGAACCAATGCTTTGAGAAGACAAATTTCAAATTTTTCTCCTAAAAAACATGAAAGTTTTTACAAGTGTTGGGAAAGATACAAAGAACTTTTGAATTCTTGCCCTCATCATGGACATGAGACATGGAGTATTGTTAGCTATTTTTACGAATCACTCACTCCCGCCATGCGCACGTTTGTGGAAACGATGTGTAATGGAAATTTTTTGAGCAAAAGTCCGGAGGAAGCTTTGTTGTACTTTGATGAAATAGCCGAAGGTGCCCAAAATTGGAACACCTACACGGATGAAGTTAAGGGTAAAGTTTCCGAGAGAGGGGGTTTGTACCAATTGTCAAAAGGTGATGACATTGAGTTAAAATTTATGCAATTGTCAAAGAAGGTCGAAGCCATGGAGTCTAGTAAAATGAGAGAAGGTAGTGTAGGTACTAGTACCGTTTGTGTCATTTGTGAGAAGGTGGGACATTCCACGGAGGAGTGTCACACAATTCCGGCCTTCAAAGAGGTCCTTCAAAGTCCCTCACAAGTCAATGCTATGAACTCATACTCTAGGCCACACAATGACCCATTTTCTCAAAGGTACAATGAAGGGTGGAGAAATCATCCTAACTTTAGTTGGGGGGGAAACCAAAATGCTCATGCAAATTCAAATTCCTACCAACAAAGACCACCTCCACCCCAAAACAACTCTTTTGGTCAAACTAACCCAAACCCAACTTCAAATTTGGAGTCTCTTTTGCTGCAATTTATAGACAAGATCGATAGAGAGGTTAGTGATTTGAAAACCCAAATGTCCAAACTCACAACCGCATTGTCCACCCAAGAAAAAGGAAAATTTCCATCCCAACCCTTAGCCAATCCCCGAGGCCAAGCTTTAGTGATCAATGAGGGTGAATCGAGTGGAAATATTGAGGAGTTGAAATCCATCACCATCCTTAGGAGTGGGAAAGAGATTGACAAAACTATAGTTCCTAAGGCCAAAAAGCCGGTGGACATAGCCGAGTCAAGTCAAGTTGAGGAAATCACCTTAGAGGAGAGAATGAGGGAAGAAGAGAAAGTTGGAAAAGAGGATTTAGAGAAAATCAAGAATAGTGTCAAAGTCCCTTTTCCAAAGAGGTTATCTCAACCTTTCAAGGAGACCCGAAATGCCGAAATTCTTGATGTGTTTAGGCAAGTCAAGATCAACATTCCTTTGCTTGATGCGGTCAAGCAAATACCTTCATATGCTAAATTTCTCAAGGATTTGTGTACCACCAAAAGAAGGTTGAATGTTAAGAAAAAGGCGTTTATGATGGAGCAAGCGAGCTCGATCATGCAAGGCACTCGCATTCCAAAATTTAAAGATCCCGGTTGCCCAACAATTTCATGTTTGATTGGTAATTATCGTATAAAGAATGCCTTGCTTGATTTGGGAGCTAGTGTCAATGTACTTCCATTTTCGGTCTACCAACAATTGGGTTTAGGAGAGTTGAAACCCACGAAAGTCACGATCCAATTGGCGGATCGATCGGTCAAGATTCCGAGGGGAATTGTAGAAGACGTGCTAGTTCAAATTGATAAATTCTATTTTTCCGTGGATTTCATAGTTCTTGACATGCAACCGGTATCCAATCCCGGAAATAAGATTCCCGTAATTTTGGGAAGACCTTTTCTTGCAACATCAAATGCCATTATTAATTGCAAGAATGGGATTGTAAAATTGGCCTTTGGAAATATGACTCTTGAGCTCAACGTGTTTTCAATAAGTAACAAACAAGATGATTTTGATGATGAAATTGAACATGTCAACATGATAGAGTCATTAGTACAAGACCATTTTTCTTTCACTTATGAATCGGAATCATTGGAAGATTTACTAACCACTCCCAATGATCCCGAGGAATGTGTACATGTGTTTTCTTTGGATGATAGGAACAAGGAAGAACTCTTGAAGAATGAAGAAAATGCACAAGTGGAACCGCCAAAGCTTGAAGGAAAGATGGAGCTCAAGCCCCTTCCTAGCAATTTAAAGTACGCTTTCCTAGGTGCTTTTGAAACTTACCCAGTGGTAATTTCCTCCGAACTCTCAAAGGATCAAGAAGAACGGTTGGTAAGTATGCTAAGTAAGTATCGAAAAGCTTTTGGGTGGAAGTTAGCCGACCTCCAAGGAATTAGTCCATTGATTTGCACTCACAAAATTCACTTGGAGGAAGGTGCAAAGCCATCAAGACAATTTCAACGCCGGTTAAACCCTCACATGCAAGAAGTAGTAAGAACCGAGGTGTTGAAATTGCTTGATGCCAAGATCATCTATCCAATTTCGGATAGCAAATGGGTGAGTCCGACCCAAGTTGTACCTAAAAAATCCGGACTTACGGTAGTAAAGAATGAAAATGATGAGTTAATACCTCAAAGAGTCACCACCGGGTGGCGAATGTGCATAGACTACCGTAAGTTAAATGAAGTCACTAGAAAGGACCATTTCCCACTCCTGTTTTTAGATCAAACACTTGAAAGAGTAGCGGGTCATGAGTTCTATTCTTTCTTAGACGGATTTTCCGGGTACAACCAAATTGAAATTGATCTTGAGGACCAAGAAAAAACAACCTTCACATGTCCGTTTGGTACTTTTGCTTATCGAAAAATGCCTTTTGGTTTGTGCAATGCACCGGCCACTTTTCAAAGATGTATGTTGAGCATTTTTAGTGATATGGTAGAGAAAACTCTAGAAGTTTTTATGGACGATTTTACCGTTTACGGTAAGTCGTTCGATAATTGTTTGCTCAATGTTGAACATGTGTTAGCAAGGTGTATCGAGAAGCAACTCGTCCTCAATTGGGAGAAATGCCACTTCATGGTGACAAAGGGAATTGTATTGGGCCATGTTATATCGGGCAAAGGCATTGAAGTAGACAAGGCGAAAATCGAGCTTATCTCAAAGCTCCCCACCCCCAAGTCAATCAAGGATGTTCGTTCATTCTTGGGGCATGCCGGATTCTACCGAAGGTTCATTCAAAATTTTAGCACTATTGCTAAACCCATGTGCAAGTTGCTCTTGAAAGATGCCCCATTTGAATGGACCAAGGAATGTGAAGAAGCCTTTGTAAAACTCAAACACATGCTCACTACGGCACCCATCATGCAAACCCCCGATTGGAGTTTGCCATTTGAACTCATGTGCGACGCAAGTGACTATGCCGTTGGGGCGGTCCTCGGTCAAAGAAAAGACAAAAAGCCCGGAGTCATTTACTATGCAAGCCGAACTCTCAATGAGGCTCAAATGAACTACACCACCACCGAGAAAGAACTCTTGGCTATTGTCTTTGCCCTCGACAAATTTCGGTCTTACCTCATAGGGTCACCTATTGTCATTTTCACCGATCATGCGGCCCTCAAGTATCTCTTCACAAAGAAAGATGCAAAGCCAAGGCTTCTAAGATGGATTCTTCTCCTACAAGAATTCAATCTTTTCATAAAGGATAAGAAGGGTGTCGAAAATGTGGTGGCGGATCATTTATCTCGCCTTTCATTCACCGACCACATTGAAGAGAATGCTATTAAAGACTCTTTTCCGGATAAGCAACTATTCACAATCTCCTCTTCACCATGGTATGCCGATATTGTGAATTATCTTGTCACCGGAAAGTTGCCAAGCCATTGGAATGCCCAAGATCGAAGAAAATTCTTGTTCGAGGTCAACCGGTTCTATTGGGATGACCCGTATTTGTTCAAGTATGGGGCGGATCAAATCATTCGCCGATATATTCCCAATGACGAGTTCGAAAGAGTTCTAAGCTTTTGCCATAATGAAGCTTGTGGTGGACACTTCTCGGCCAAGAAGACGGCCGCCAAGATCTTACAATGTGGCCTTTATTGGCCAACAATGTTCAAGGATGCCCATGCCTTTTGCAAAGCTTGCCCGAGATGCCAAATGCTTGGAGGAATCATAAGAAAAAGCATGATGCCTCTCAACCCGATCCTCGTGGTTGAAATCTTCGATTGTTGGGGCATTAACTTCATGGGAACGTTCCCATCTTCTTTTGGTAATCTCTATATCCTTCTTGCGGTTGATTATGTTTCCAAATGGGTGGAGGCCTTAGCTTGCAAAACAAATGATCACAAAGTTGTGATTCGATTTTTAAAAGATAATATTCTTGCAAGATTTGGCACTCCAAAGG
Organism: Lonicera japonica; assembly: GCA_021464415.1. Lineage (NCBI taxonomy): Eukaryota > Viridiplantae > Streptophyta > Magnoliopsida > Dipsacales > Caprifoliaceae > Lonicera > Lonicera japonica. Next base: position 32,142 of record JAKCWG010000582.1, read on the forward strand.
CAATAATAAGTGATGGAGGCTCACATTTTTGCAACAAACCTTTTGAATCATTAATGCAAAAATATGGTGTAAACCATAAAGTGTCCCTCGCTTATCATCCACAAACAAACGGGCAAGCGGAGCTTGCAAACCGAGAGATAAAACAAATCTTAGAAAAAACGGTAAATCCAAATCGCAAAGATTGGTCATTGCGACTAAATGATGCTCTTTGGGCTTACCGAACCGCTTTCAAAACAACTCTCGGGATGTCGCCATATCGCATTGTGTATGGCAAGCCTTGTCACTTGCCCGTTGAATTGGAACATAAATCGTTTTGGGCAATAAAATTGTTGAATAGTGGTTTTGAAGAATCCGGTAAAAACCGGATGTTGCAAATAGAGGAATTGGAAGAATTGAGGAGGGACGCGTATCAAAATTCAAAATTAAGCAAGGAAAGAGCGAAAAAATTTCATGATAAATCGATTCTAAGAAAAGATTTCAAACTTGGTCAAAAAGTCCTTGTTTATGATACGCGTCTCCACCTCTTTCTCGGAAAATTAAAGTCTCGTTGGACCAGCCCCTACATTGTCAAGCATGTATTTCCATTTGGGGCCGTGACGGTGGTTGATCCAAAAACGAGTTTCGAATTTAAGGTTAACGGGCAAAGATTGAAATCGTTTTTGGAAATTCCAACGCTTGAGGAGTCCACCCCTCTAAGCGACCCGACCTACGCCTAACAAGCGTAGGTCATGTTTGTATATAATTTTTGTTTATTTTCTGGAGTTTTAGGAGTATCGTCACACTTCGGGAAAGTTCAGGGACCATTTTGTAAAAGCTGCAAACTTGAGGGAACAAGGGAGAATGGACCAAAACGCAAAACAGAAAAGTTTAAAAAAAAAATGGGAGTGTTCTGCCGTGTCTCTGATCGATCAGAGGTGATGGCTGATCGATCAGAGGTGATTTTTCCATAAAAAAATAAAATAAAATATATATATATATATATATTTTTAGCCCATTTCTTCCCCATTTCGAGCCTTTCTCCCTCCCAACCTCCATTACCCCTCTCCTCATCACCTCAAACACCAAAAATACTCCACCAAATCCTCCATTGAAGACCATACACCATCTAAATCCTTCTAATCCTTCACCACTTTCTCCATTTTCACCCAAAAATCATCAAACCCATCACTTTCTCTCACTAAAAACTCAAACCCTTCACCCCACCTCCATTTTCGAAATCCTCACCAAAAATTCAGATTTGTACCTTCTATTCTACCCATTTATCATCTTAAGCACATAACCTTCACTCTCATCCATTAATTTCCACCCAAATTCACCCAAATCTTGAATTTTGACCCCATAGATCCCCAATTTCGAAACCCACTTGTCCCAAGCTCCAATGGCATCATCCTCTACCAACCCAAGTCCAAGAAGAAGCACGGTCACTACTCCTAACTTTGAAACTCCATTCTTATTTTTATTTATTTAATTTTTTTTTATTTTGCTTTATTTTCTTTTTGGGTTGTTGGATTATCTAAACATAACTATTTGTGATAGTTTGAGCTTGAATTTTGCATGTTATGTTTGACTAATGCTAACCCACTTTTTTAGATTTTTGTATATATTGTAGCTTTGAAATTAATCCTAGCTTCATTTTGGAAAAATTGGAAAGCAATTTTCCAAGAATTTGCCCATTTTCCGTCGTCTTCAAGAGCATTGAGGACAATGCCAACTTTAAGTTGGGGGTGAGCACTTTCAAATCTCAAATTTTTAAGCATGCTTTCTTTCATGTTAATTTTCTCCATGCTAGGATCGATTTCACCATCTTATCGAAGTTTGAAGAATGATGATCAATTTTTTATTTTTTTTTTAGAATTGTCCTTGAATTGATGGTTTTTGGCATGGAATTCTTGATTCGGATAAGTAGTTGAGTGATAATCTCTATGGCATTGCTTCATTTAGATTCTTGAGCCTTGTAGTTTCCTATGAATATGCATAATGTTGTGGCTTGATTTAGTCTTTGGTTTCACATAGAGTGATTTTCATCTTGTGTAGAGAGAAGTAATGTTCAAATGCAATAAAAGCTCTTTCGAAAAGATCCTCCTTAGAGGGGACACATGCATGGCACTTACAAAAAAATTTGAGAACTTGGATGACTTTTAAACTTAATATTGACTTTAAGCTTCACTTGACTAAATTCATAAGTCATTTTGTCTAATATTAAGGATAGGCAAAGGTTACCATATGGAAAAAGGGTGAATAGCTTCCTTTGTGCATTTAAAAAAAAAAAAGAAAAAAGAAAAGAAGAAGCTATGAATGCAAAATCACAAAGTGAGACCGCTGCCCTCCATAGAGATGCAAACCACCTTGAGCTAATTTAGCAAAAAGTCCAAGTAAAAGATAAAGAAAAGTGCTTAAAATTGACAAAGTTCTTGAGCTTTTGTTTTTGAAAGATTTCTCTCTTCCACTATTGATGAATAGAACTATTTGTGATCAAGAATGATTGTGTCAAAGATCCATATGCATAGTGTGTTCATATGGGAATGTGGAGCTAGTTTCTAAAGGAGATTGTAAGCAATGGAGATCGTTATTCAAATGCCAACATTCCGAAAATTGTAATAGTAATGCCAAACACTTGAATCAATTCATGGAAATGCTTCAATTCTACTACTTAGAGTTCAAACTTCGGATGTTTGTGGGTATCATCACTGTAAACCCTCACGAGACACAACTCGTCTTCTAGGGGAACTTAGGAGTTCAAAGGCTTAATGCATGTGCTAAATGCATTTTCGGATATTATACATAGCTATTTTTATTTTGCTTGCTAAGGGACTAGCAAGAGTTTAGTTGGGGGGTGTTGATAAACGCGTAATTTTGTAGTCGCTAACGCTCTTTTGATTGTGTTTATCGCGTTTATTTTAGCCTAGATTAATTAAATTAACTCACTTTTGCACACACACTCAAAATATCAAGAATTGCTTTAACATGGCTCAAAGTAGCCTTTTCTAGTGTCTTGATTGTGCTCATAGATTTTGGAAGCAAGTTGGGAAGCTTTGGGAAGGATTCAAGAGAGATAGAAGCCAAAAGAGAAGAAAAAAAGTCTCCCGAAGTGTCCTCTGATCAATCAGAGGAGCCTCTGATTGATCAGAGGCCACCTTTTAATGCAAACATGCCCTCTGATCGATCAGAGGGTGATCTGATCGATCAGAGCCCACCTTACAAGCCAAAATCTCCCCTCTGATCGATCAGAGGAGCCTCTGATCGATCAGAGACCTCCCAGAATGCACTGCACAGCCCCCAAAAGCAGCTTTTATCCCCTTTTGATGCATTGAAACTCACCAAAAATTGCTGGACTTTCTATTTTTGTTCTAGGCTCAGGTGTTTACCCTTGGGTCCCTTAGAAAGTGTGATAGAATAGCCATTTTTGGAATTGTTTTGCCTTTTTATTTAACTATTTTCTTTGTCCTCATTTGGGGATATGTAATTTCTAGATCTAGATTGTAGTTATTTAAGTGGCTATTTCCCTGCACTTTCTCATTATCTATCACTTGTAAGAAATCTAGAGAGAGAAACTCTTGAGAGAAATGGAAATCCCTTTAATGGTTTTTGTTCATACAACTATCATGGAGTAGTTTCATTGCTAAGGCTAAAAGATGAAGTTTGCATTGCATTAATTATGTAAGTTTGTTTCTCATTCCATTATTAGTGTTGTTAAATACTTCTTGAATCCTTCATCTTCTCCATTCAATCAACCATTCATAAGCTAGTAAGATAATCCTCATAAGGTGATTTGACTTTGTATGCCTTGTATACATAGATCTCAAGCATTAATGAGAAGATGATGCACTTGTGTATTTCTTATTAGCCTATGTCCATTCCTTCTATGATTGAGATACTTTACATTGCCAAGCATGTTTAGTCTTTGAGTATTCATAGAAATACCATAAATTTGAGATTCCAATCCTTGAATGCTTTAATGATATGTTGAGTGCTTTCTACACTTTATGTGATTTTGAGACTCAATATTTTCTTAGTTAGAGTGTTGCCAAGGAGGATCTCTTAAGTTTATGCCATAATCAACTACACTAATCACCATAAGGATTCAATTTGTATTTATCAAATGTGTCTAAATCGGATGATTTAATCTCCACCTAGACCTCCCAATCTTAGGCAAATGAAATGTTATGATTTATTGTGCTAAACTTTTTAGTTGGCCATTTTCATAATCAAGTCAATTGCCTAGGGGAAACTAACAATGAATTCTCAATCCCTAGTTTAATTTTATGCCTTTTCTTTTGGTGTATCTCAAGTTTGCATCTTGGTTGGACATTATATGGGAATGGGTTGCACTTGCTTCACACCCTTTGTTACAAGATAAAAATGAGAGATACATTTGTGTTGAGTTTTACTTACACCCTTTCTTTATATGGCATTTATATGGGAATGGGTTGCTCTTGCTTCACACCCTTTTGCTTAGAAAAGTGTAAGGTACTCAACACTTAGGAATTGCATTGAGAATTTTGAATGAGATTAATTTTACATAACATTGCATAGCAAATGAATTCTATAATGCCTTAGCCTTTTCTTATCAATTGATACACCACTTTAATTTTTATTGCAAGACTTTAAAATCAACAACTAAAATCAACCAAACAAATTCTCTTGAACAAAGCCTTGGACTCGTAATCACCACATCGTCTTTCCGACTATCCTTGTGGTTCGACACTTGGACTTACCAAGTATTATAACTTGACGACCTACACTTGGGTTCCTAAGCGCGGAAGTATTTCGGGCGCGTCAATGTCTATCCTTTTTGGTTGTTAGGATTGACTCCTATTGGTAGTTACAACGTGTGTATTATCTATTCAAGACTTAAGCAAATTACCGTCATTTAAAGTTGTAACCACTTTTATAGTGCATATCCACGCACTCAACAATATATATCATCATCCATATCAATTTGTTACAAACATTTATATTACTGCCGTTATACATGTTCTTTTATATATACAGTTTGTATTCCTCCGTTTCACACTTCTACTTTTTCTCATCCTAGAAACTTGGTGCTCGATAAGTGGAGTCTGTCCAATTATATGACTGAGGTAATGAAGCGTTTTGTAATGTTTCTTTTTAAAATTATTGCGTAATGTTGTATTCTATTGACATTCGTTATTAGCAGATCATGCAATTTTTGATATTTTTCCAATTGTGTATATATATCCAATGTGAAAAACATCATGTTATTTTTGAAATTTTTTTCGAGTCATCTATTTTGTAAAACTAAACAAATTCATAGTTTTGCAATCATAATAGTCATATTATAAATTTTTCAGTAATATTCTTATTCATATTATGACCACATAATACCACTCATACCATAAAAGTCATATTAACGTTTTTATATTTTTATTCATATTTTGACTATGTACCCTCTACTCATCTCACAATAGTCATATTAATGTTATTGTAATACCACTCATGCGTAATATGACTGCATGTTAAATTTTTACTTTAGATAAACGATCTTAATTTGAATTTTAGATTTTTCATTTGAATTTTAAAACTGTGTAATCCTAATAACTAACTCGATTTAATTTATGATTACTTTATGTTATTATTTATTTTTGAAAAAAAGAGCAACATTGGAAAAACTATAACTGGATTAGAAATAACTAAAATAATTAAACAAATCAAAATAATCCACAAATTTGGGCCAATGACTAATTAGAAAAAACAAGTGGGTTAAGTGCAAAATAATTCAAAAATACTGGGCTAAATACAAAATGCCCCGTAATTTTTTTAGTAGGTTAAGATTTAATCCAAAATCCTATGAGTTTGTGTACCGATAGCCACGGCAATTTGCTAATTAGTATTTTGTCCAAACTCCAAACTTTTGTAATCAACCCAAAAGTTTTAGAACTAGCCCATGCTTTATTTCTTTATTTTATATTGATTTAATATGGTACATTTTTAGAACCAATAGTCTAGATAATTTTTTTAGTAGATTAAGATTTAACTCAAAATTCTAAGAGTTTGTATACTGAGACCCACGGCATTTTGTTAATTAATACTTTGTCCAAACTTTTGTAATCAACCCAAAAGTTTTAGAAATAGCCCATGTTATATTTCTTTATTTTATACTGATTTAATATGGTATAAAAACTGTAAAATTTCTACAATATACTTCTTGATATGTTTCATTCCTTTCGTGGATATTGCACGATTTATCTTCTTCTTTTTCTTGAAAAAAAAAATAAAAAACAAACAAACTTTATTGAAAGGTTTAGCATTTAAAATCCTACCCACTAAGATGTATCAAAAATAAAACCTATATATCCACTAAGAAGAAAGCAGCATTATTAAACTACTAGGACTATCTTAGTGGATAGAATTCACTCTCGATTAGAGTAAATGAGTAAATGTAGATTATTCGCTTACAAATAGAATTACTTAGATTTTGATATATTACTACAACACACTGTTGAATTAGTGAGAAAATATTTGAGAAGAAAATACATTTTCGTCACAAAATATTTTTCTTTAGCAACAAAAAATTGTGTTGCGTTACAAAATGTATCCTAATTAAGTTGATAGTTTATGCACAATATCACACCTCCCTTATGTGTGTGAGTGTGTGATTTCAATCACTCTACAGTAGAGTAATAAATCTAGACAATTTGCTTAAATTAAATTTTATCCAAGACCTTTATTCAAACTGCGAATAGTATACAAAGCAGTCACCTTAACCGACATTGTTTTTTTTAGTAAAATGGCTTTTGGATAAATTGGGCCAGCTTTCGGGCGTCAAGTTAATTCCTTCAACTTGTCTGACTAGAAGTAGGCCATCCGCATCAAAAATGGAGAATTCACAAAATATTAATTGTGGCCTAACTTTCGATGATTGCATTCGATAAAAATGCCAAAGCATGCCCATATTCAAGACTAACAAGTGGGTTGCACACGGTTATCGGTAAACCAAACCAATCCGGCCTTATTGGATTGGTTTGATTTGGTTTGGTTTATAAAATTAATTGGATTGGTTTGGGTTGGATTGGATTTTTCAAAAACCGATTGGATTGTTTTGGCTATGGGTTTATCTTCTGAATTAACCGAACCAATCCGAAACCAATAGTATATAATAAAAGCAATTATTTATTTTTAGTATATGTATGCGTATTATGTCGTCTTTAGTACTATTGGTCAACTTGCCAACAAGTATTCTATAGCGTAAATATCCTACAAATGACCAAAATAAGTGATTAAGCATAATTAAAATTCAAAAGTCATTTCATTCCCCGTGAACGCTTACCCATTTAATTATAATTTGAATCTAGCTATATAATACTTTTTAAACTAATCAGAATTGTCACACGGGAGGTTAGTAAGTTCAAAAAGATCGTGAGTGTAGAAAATATAGTGTTCGGCCTTAGCATAAAAAATAAATGTATCAATTATTTGACTTATTGATAAAATATACGTATTTCTTCTTTTAAATTTAAATAACTTTTTTTAAAAAAATTTAATAAGTATTTGATTCATTGATAAAAATATATGTAATAGTTTTTCTGTATATAGAATTGGTCTGGATTGGACACAAAGGTTTTAAAACCAATAAGATTGGTTTGGTTAAGTTTAAGTTTAAGTTTAATTTAAATATTTTAATTTTTACTCCGATCAAAACAAAAAATTCTCCTGGTATGCACCCGCGTTAACAATGCAATCACTATTAACACTTAGAAAGCACGTGCACAAGTGGTGTACAACTTTTCCCTTTTGCTTTTTTTAACCAAAACAAACTTTTTTTCCTTTGGATGCATATTATTATTATTAATTGATGATGAACAGGAACCCGACTTGGATTTGTAGGTCATGGTGTAGTATCCAACAAAGTATTCTCCAAGGTTAAAAATGCTATTAAGATAATAATTAATAAATAATTGGAATCTTTTTTCGAGGACCTGGAAATCATAAACTAGTCACTTCACTTTGTCATTTGATTAGTTTTTTCATCAACTTGCTATCCTTGTCTAGGTTTAAAATGAGGTTCACTTAGGCAAATGCGACCTAAAAACTCACTTTTGCACTTTAATAATATGAAAATAAAAAATAATATCATTAAAAAAAATTAAATTTTCGTACTAATACAGTGCGTTTGCTATTTGAATATAAACCATTTAAAAGAAAAAAAATTAAAACATACTCCCTCCGTTCTAATTTAATTGTCCACTATTCCATTTTCGGATGTTCCAAAATAATTGTCCACTTTCTATATTTAGCAGGTCATTAATTACAACACTTTTTATTATTTTCAATATTACCCTTTAATCTTCCACCGCTTTCTTTATTTTGGGTCCCGCCATCTTTTTTTATTATGAGAAAAGTAAAAGGCATTTTTGAAAATAAGTATTTTTTTTTGGAGTAATTACTATGTCTCCTTAATTTTTAGTTTTTGAAAGTGTGAAAAATAAATTGGCACAGAGGGAGTAATAAATAGTGCAATGGTATGGAGCTGCATTACCCTCGCTCATATCAATAGCACATATATTATTGCTTAAACTACAATGTAAATATTTTTCTTATGAATTAAAAGTGTGTAAGGGTAAAATTGAAAAACCAAAGACCTAACACAATTTCAATAGTTCGAAATGACTTCCTGCTTTATATAATAGTAGGTATGTACAACTATTTTTTGGTAACCTGCAATCATGATCATGGTATAGGTCGCTCAAAAAAGAATATGCATAAAAAATATTATTTTCTTGATACTAAAACACCCGCTTAAGTATAATTGTACAAGTTGTTCAAAGTAAAATATTTGCAAAAATTATACTTTTGTTACTTTCCATTATTACCAAGAGCATTCGTACTATGACCCAGAAATAAGTTGATGAACCCAAGGATAGCACTGACGCTGGATCATGGAGTGAAGGCTATGCCGATCCCATCCGGGTTCCAAGTGGCCCAATCACTCAAGCTAGAGCCAAGAAGATCAAGGAGGCACTTATGACCATGGTCCAAGAGATGATGAGCAAAGCTGGAGCATGGAGGAGCATTGAAGGGGATCGGGCTCAAGAATGGAAGACATTGCTTACAGGCCCAATTGAAGATGTTTAAAATAGAAGCCTAAGAGATTTAAAAAACATGTATTATATAAATGGGCTAGGCTAGGCTTTGTTTATTTTAAGTTTAATTTATGTTTAGCTTTGTTTGGGCCCAAATTATGTGAAAAAAAACCCATTAATTTCGTTTTTGTTTATTTTCCTAGACCTAGTAGGTTTAATTACTCCTATTTAAAGGAGCTAACGTTATTGTTTTGAGCAGCTTTTGATTAATTAAAATTTCGAGTGTTTTTCACCTCTTGCGTTCTAAGAACGTCTTGAACAGCTAGAATTAGGGTTCTTGTTGTTCTTCAACTTAGCAATCAATTAACCCATCGATTGATTGTTTATCTTCGACTATACCAAAGTTCTTTCTCGTTTTCGGGATTGGGTTGAGGTTCCACCTCCATTATATTCGTGTGGTTCCAAGGTTCTTGCATTTTTCAGCGTCAAGGGTTGCGGATTCATCTTAATTGGGTAGAAATACGATCATGGTTCATATCAGTTGGTATTAGAGGGAATTTTCTATCCAGGTTTTATCTTTTGTCTGTTTCTATTTTTTTCAATTCGTAGACTGCTTTATTTGTATCTTCTTAAAACTAGGGTTGTTATTTTCGATTAAACAAAAATATAAAAAATTCGATTCTGCTCTTGCTTAGCAATTCCGGATCTGTTCTTATTGCATTATTTCGAATATGTTCTTGCATGTTGCGAATCTGCTTTGTTTATGAATCTGTGTTGATTAAAATCGAAATCTTTAACTTCGTTTTTTTGAACCCTAGTTGCCAATCTGTCTATTAGATTCTGTTTGAAATCGATTTTGCTAAGTGCCTTTGAATCTGTTCTTGACTACTAATACTGCGATTGTTAAGGTACTGTTAAGGTTTGAAACTGATAAGGTTTAAGATATCGATTATACTATATGAACGGTTCTTGGCTACGATTTTTTCCTTGCTTCTTGTTTCTTGGATAAATTGGTATTGCGGGAATTGATATTTGTGGTTACTGGAATTGCGAAAATAATATAAATCCTAAGCTGTGATTGATTGGTTCCTGATCATATATACCTTAGTTGCCATTGCGAGTGAATGTTCTTATCCATAAGTTTCGGTTAAAGCGATTTCTAATTGAGTTTCGAATTGTTCATATTTTACTGTTGAATTTTTGAATTCTTGAAATTTCGACTATACCAGATTAAAGTAGAAGTCGAGAGACGCAGAATAAAAAAAAAACAAGTACAAAATTTTTCGAAATTCGTAACTATTTCTTTTTGGATTTAGGTTCTATAGGGTCCAAGGATTCCAAAAATCTTGTTTCCACGAGGCTGAACTTTCGCTCAATTTTCTTGATTTTTTGCTTCGTATCGTGTCCATAAATCATTGGGATTCCTGTTTATTAAGTTCTTGGTGAAAACATACTTGTCCTAACATACAATTGATCTGTTTGGATTGTGATTGGTTTGTTCGGGAACCAAGTAAAGAGTTCTTGCTTTTGGATTCGTTTGAAGTTCCAAAAGGTGAAAATTGAGAGGTATATCATTATTTTTTAGAGCTAAACACGAGCGGTAAAATCAGAGTGACATATTCTGAGTGAAACACGTAATATGTGCTAATCCCTGTTTTGCAGCAATGTGTCAAATTTCGATCCTAATTTGTTCTAAAAAGCCATGACGAGTATCTTACAAAATATGATGAGAGAGGAGTTGGGTGGCTTTAGAGAGCAAGTAGATGAGATTAGTGACGAATTAAAACGAATGCGTGGTGAAAGTGGATAGAGTTGAGAGCACTCAAAATGAATAATCTGGCAAATCGCATAGTGCTAAAAAAACTGGGAGAATGCAGCCTAGAGAAAGGAGGGCTGAGAATGATCCTGATAACTATTACCGAGATAGTTTTAATGACGGGAATAGTGACGTTGATTCGATAATCGCTAACCGATGGAATGGTAGGCGATCTGGTAGAGGAACCAATCGGGAGGACGACAACAAGAATGGGATCAAAATGAAGATTCCATCCTTTCAAGGAAAGAATGACCCCGAGGCCTATCTTAAGTGGGTCAAGAAAGTAAAGTTAGTGTTTGCTTGCCATAATTACTCCGAGGCTAAGAAGGTGAAATTGGCGGCTATTGAATTTTTAGATTATGCACTTGTTTGGTGGGATCGCTTGATGACAGAGCGAAGGCGTAGTGATGAAGGGTCCGTTGCGACATGGGAAGATATAAAGAGGCTAATGAAGAAGCAGTTTGTACCGGATCATTATTATCGGGAATTGTACCAAAAACTGCAAGGGCTTACACAGGGGAATCGTAGTGTTGATGAGCACTACAAGGAGATGAAAGTGGCCATGATTCGGGCCAAAGTTGATGAGAATAGAGAAGCTTCCATGGCGCGGTTCTTGAGCGGGTTAAATCAGGAAATTGCCAATGCGGTTGAACTGCAGCCATATGTCGAGATTGAAGATATGGTTCACACGGCAATTAAAATAGAGAGACAGCTCAAGAGGAGGGGTAGTTTTAAGCCAAGCCAAAGTTCTTATTCGACTCCATGGAAGCAAAGTCCGTGAAAAAAGGACGACAAAGCAACCACTCCGAAACAGAAAGTTGATTCAAAATCGGAGACGCATAGTGGTAGTCAAGTTAAGGCAGCCCCTAGCACCACTAATACTCCAATTACCCGAAATAGGGACATTATTTGTTAGAAGTGTCAAGGGAGAGGCCATGTTTTCACTCAATGCCCGAACAAGCGAGTAATAATGCTTCTGGATAATGGGGAATATAAGACTGATGAAGAAGGTGCTGAAGCTATACCACCTTTGGAGGATATTGAAGAAGGGGATAGTGCTATTCAGGGTGAGTTGTTAGTTGCAAGAAGAGCCCTTACCGTGCAGGCAAGGGAGGATGAGGAGCAGCGAGAGAATATCTTCCATACCAGGTGCTTAGTGCTAGGCAAGGTGTGTAGCTTGGTGATAAACGGAGGTAGTTGCACTAATATGGCTAGCACCACAATGGTGGAGAAGCTAGCATTGCACACGACTACGCATCGAAGGCCTTACAAACTGTAGTGGTTGAATGATAGCGGTGAAGTGAGGGTGAACAAGCAGGTTATGGTGTCATTTAGCATTAAGAAGTATGAGGATCAAGTGCTTTGTGATGTGGTTCCCATGCAAGTTGGCCATATGTTGTTAGGGAGACCTTGGCAATATGATAGAAGAGTTTAACACGACGGCTTCACCAATAAATATTCGTTTGAGATGAACAAGAGAACAATCATTCTTGCACCCTTACCGCCATAACAAGCCTATGCTGATCAGTTGAAGTTGCAAAATGAGGAGGAGCAACGGAGAGCTGAAAAGAAAAAGAGTGTGAGTGGTGAGGAAAATAAAAGGAGTGAGGGAAAAAGAAAAGAAATTGAGAAAAAAGAAAGTAGAGTGAAAAAACCAGTGACTATTGAAAGCAAGTTCGAACGGAGGCAAAATAATTTCTATGCGAGAGCTAGTGAAGTGAAAAAAGCGATGTTTTGTAATCAACTTCTTGTACTTGTGTACAAAGAAGCACTTTTGAACACTAACAAACTAAATTCTTCTTTGCCTAGTGTTATTCTCTCTTTCTTGCAGGATTTTGGTGACGTCTTTCCAGAGGATACGCCAAGCGGGTTACCACCCATCCGAGGGATAGAGCATCAAATTGAATTCGTATCCGGAGCATCCATTCCAAACCGACTAGCCTATATGAGTAACCCGGAGAAAACGAAGGAACTTCAAAGGCAAGTGACGGAGCTGCTGGAAAAAGGGTATGTGAGAGAGAGTATGAGCCCATGTGCAGTGCCAGTATTGCTAGTGCCGAAGAAAGACGGGACGTGGAGAATGTGTGTGGACTGCCGGACAATTAATAATATCACGGTAAAGTATCGTCATCCTATTTCACGTCTAGATAATATGCTTGATGAGTTGCATGGGTCTAGTATATTATCTAAAATTGATTTGAAAAGTGGATACCATCAAATTAGGATGAAAGAAGGAGATGAATGGAAAACAGCTTCTAAAACAAAATATGGTTTATATGAATGGTTAGTTATGCCTTTCAGTTTAACTAATGCACCTAGCACTTTCATGAAATTGATGAACCATGTTTTGAGATCATTTATTGGCAAACTGAAGAACAATTTGGAAGTGATAAGGCTCTTGTTAGCACACTAATGAAGAAACTTTCAAGCATGAAACATGACAGTTCTAGGAGTGTGTACGAGCACATTATAGAAATGAGGGATGTTGCTGCTCAACTAAAATAACTAGATATAGAGATTTCGGAGTCATTTTTAATGCATTTCAGGCTCAATTCCCTTCCGAATGAATATGCGCCATTTGAAATTTCTTATAACACATAAAAAAATGGTCAATAAATGAACTCTTGACCATGTGTATTCAAGAGGAAAGGAGATTGAAACATGAGAACCTGGAAAGTGCTCATCTGATTGTTCATGGTAAAGCAATTACTAATAAGGGCAATAATTTTCTTCATACCAATAAAGATGGAAGAGTTCTAATGAAGAAAGAATTCAATAATGGTGGAGTCTGCAAGAAGTCAGGACATGAGAAAAGTAATTGACCTAATTATAAGAAGTGGCTCGAAAAGAAAGGCAATCTCTTATCTTATATGTATTATGAATCTAATTTAGTTGATGCTCTTAATAATACATGGTGGATTGATTTTTGCTGCAACAATTCACATTGCCAATACCATGCAAGGGTTTTTAAGCCTAAAAAATATGAAGGAAAATGAGCAAGGCATCTATTTAGGCAACTGGATGCGGTCACAAGTGGAAGCTGTGGGAACCTTTAGGCTGATTTTAAAATATGGTTTCTATTTAGATCTTGAAAACACTTTTTATATTCTATCGTTTTTTAGGAATTTAGTTTCTATTTCAAGACTAGTATCGTAAAGCGTTTGAAGGAATTTATCCTCGTATTTTCTAATGATATTTTCATTTATAGTAAGACGTGAGAAAAACATGTACAACATTTAGATATCATATTTTCAATTTTAAAGTCTCATCAATTTTTTGTCAAGCTAGAGAAATGTCAATTTGGGCAATAGAAAGTTTAATATCTAGGCCATCTTATTTCAAATAGAGGGCTAGCCATGGATCCTAAAAAAATTACAACTATGGTTAACTAACCAAAGCCAAGAACAGTGAAAGGATTGCATGGATTCCTCGATTTGACAGGTTATTATCAAAAGTTCATTCAGGATTATGGAAAAATTGCAAGCCCACTGACTAAAATGCTCAAGAATGACTATTTTATGTGGACTGTTACGGCAAATGATACATTCAACTTATTGAAAAATGAAATGTTACGAGCACCAATGTTAGCACTCCCCGATTTTGCAAAGTCCTTTATAGTTGAATACAATGCCTCTGGTTCTGGTGTGGGAGCTGTCCTAATGCAAGAACAAACCATTGCTTTTTATAGTCGAGCTCTTCAAGGAAAAGCTCTCTTTTTCTCTGCTCAAGGAAAAGCTCTCTTTTTCTCTGCTTAAGAAAAAGAAATTTTGGTGCTGGTTCTAGTTGTGCAAAAATGGCGTTTATTGGGATGATAATTTATGGTACACACTAATCCCCAAAGTTTAAAGCATTTATGGGAGAAAAAAATTACGACGATAGCTCAGAAATGATGGTTGTACAATCTCATGGGTTTTGATTACGTAATTAGATATAAGAGTGGGCAAGACAAAGTCGTAGTGGATGCTCTATCGAGACAACATGAATTTAACAGCATTCATGGTAAAGTCCTTGGAGTTTCTCAGCCAGTCCCCAATTGGACTAAGGTCATCAAGGAAGAAACTAAATGTGTAACCTATCTTTACAACAGCTCGTCCAGTTAATTAACCAAGATGATGATATTAGACCTTTGCGATTTCAAGATGGACTCTTATTCTTCAAGGATAAAATTTATTTCGCAAAAGAATCCTCTTTTATTGTTGATATAATTGGGCAATTTCATAACAGCAGTCATGAAGGCTTTCACAAATCCTTTCAAAGGATTCAGTCCACTTTTTATTGGAAAGGTATGCAGACACACATTAAGAACTATATCAATTAGTGCAATGTTTATCAACATCACAAAGTGGAACTTCAAACCCCAGTCGGGCTTCTTCAGCCATTACTGGTCCCAAGATAAGTGTGGGAAGACATTTTGATGGATTTTATTAATCGGCTGCCAATTTCGAATGAAAAATCTACTATATTTGTTATCGTATATCAGCTATCCAAATACGCCTATTTTGTTGCAATCTCGTACCTTTACATCGCCACAGGAGTTGCACAAGTGTTCTCGATCAGATTTCTATTACATGGAATTCCCCCGTCTATTGTTTGTGATCATGATCCTACTTTTACAAGCATGTTTTGGCAAGAATTATTCAAGTTAAATGGCACTAACTTCAATTTTAGTTTTACATATCACCCGCAAATCGATGGCCAAAGCGAGGTGGTAAACTGCACCATTGAGACGTATTTATGTTGTTTTACTAGTTTAGAACCCATAAAATGGTTTAAATGGTTATCATGGGCTGAATATTGTTATAACAAGAGTTGGCATCTAACCATTCGAAGGACCCCAATTGAAGCTGTGTATGTACGCTTTCTTCCAACTCTATTACAGTATGTTCATGGCACTGCAAAGGTAGACATGATCGAACGAGAATTGCTTCAACAAGACAAAGTTCTTAAGGACTTGAGATAAAAGATGCAGTAGGCCCAAAATCGAATGAAGCAAAGGTATGACACAAAGCACACGGAGGTGAATCTACGGTGGGAGATTGGATTTATCTTAAGTTGCAACCATATGGACAGTTATTTGTTTCACTGCGAAAACATATTATGCTCTCTCCAAGGTACTATGGACCATACAAAATCCTTGAACGCATTGGTGCTGTAAACTATAGGTTAGAATTGCCAATTTATGCCTACATTCACCTAGTTTTTCATGTTTTCCTTCTCAAACGGAAGGTTAACAACTGTCTTTCTGTGCAATTGCAATTACCAGAGCTTAGTTTGAACAATGAGTATCTCTTACCACATCCACGCATTGTTTTGGATCGCCAAAACCGCAAAGGAAAGAAGGAAATCCTAATACATTGACAAGGTATCTTCCCTACATATGCAACTTGGGAAGCAACTGATTTTTTGCAAAATCAATTTCCAAACTTTGCCATTGGGGGCTGGCAATTTTTAAGAAGGGAAGAATGTTAACTGCAGGTCGTTATCTAGTTTACTTGCTATCCAGTTCAAATAAGTTATTAAATAAAGTCCTAAATTGTAAGGATTTCAATTAGTTAGGTTCTTGATAAAGATTATCCTTCTAATGGGATGGATATTAGTTGAACCTATTTGCTATTATTTAGGAGACTAGTTATTGTGTTTGCTTATTTAAAGCTTCGGTTGTTTGGAATAAAAATGACAGAACTATCACTTATTAATTAGAACGCTTAGTGTTATCTTCAGAGGCAAAGGCTCCTCAATAAACCTTTATCCGCTTTTCCTTGCTATTTTTACCTTCATAACAGGTACAAAGCGAAAGAATCCTCCTCAGTATGTACCTTGACCACATTAGCATTTTGTAAATCATCTTTAGCGAAAAAAATGAGGTCATCTGCAAAAAACAAGTGAGAGATGGTGGGGCCATCTCTTGAGGTTTTAATTCCTTTCCAATCCCCTTTAAGAACATCTTCATTAAAGAGGTTAGATAAATATTCAATGCAAAGCACAAAGAGGTACGAGGAGAGTGGATCACCTTGTCTAAGGCCTCTACTGCCTCTGATGTGATTGAGGGGGAAACCATTCCAAAGGATAGCCGTTTCTCCATTAGTGACACAACTCATAATAAGTTTGACCCCTTTAGGATCAAAATTAAAATTAATGAGGACTTTTTCAAGGAATTCCCAAGAGACTTTATCATATGCTTTTTTCAAATCAAGTTTAAAAATCATACCTCCCTGTTTCCTTTTTCTTTTTTATAGACAATGTAAAATTCTTAGGTTATGATAAGATTATCGGCCAATTATCTCCCTGGAAGGAAACTAGCTTGACAAAGGCCAATAATTTTATTGAGGAAAGGCCTCAATCAATTAACAAGAGCTTTCATCACAATTTTATAGATAACATTGCAAAGCAAAATTGGCCTAAAGTTGACAGTTGACTCCAAATTGTCAACTTCAAGAATAAGAGTTATAAAACATTTATTATGATCATTTGAAAATTCCCAGTTGGCAAAGCAGTCTTTTGTAAACTTAAACATCGAGTTACAAAAATATTCTTAGTAAAGCTGAAGAATTTTGGTTGGGAACCATCTAGGCCCGGGGCCTTAAGAGGTCTAATACCAAAAAAAACTTTTTTAACTTCATACCATGATAGGGGAGAGATAAGCAAGCTATTGTCTCTTTCATTTAACTTAGGGCTAGGGGGAAAGTCGATGACCACGTCTTTGTCAACCTTTTTCCATGTAAAAAGTTGGTCATAATAGGAGTTGAGGTGATTAGAAATAAGCGTCGGATCATCACACCAATCACCATCAATTTTCATTTTTTCAATCACGTGTCTTTTCTCACGAATAATGGTGGAGATATGAAAGAACTTAGTATTTCGATATTCTTCCGTTATCCATTAGATTCTTCATTTTTGAAGCAAAAAATTTCTTCCTATTTAAGAATCGACGCTATATCGATCTTTCCTAAGCTATCTCTTTAGGCAATCCAAATTGTGCAAGTAATCTAACTTTAATTTTTTTTTACTCCCAAAAAGAATGCCATAAATTTCCCGATCCATTTTTTAATGTCATTTGTATAACTAGCCAAGTTAGGCCCAAGGCTAGTGTTATCATCCTAACTCTTATTAATCACCTCCTCCAATTTGGGTGTTCAAGCCAACTAGCAATAAAACGAAACGGCTTATTTCTATTAATAGAAGGATTACCTTTCATAGAAACAAAAATAGGGCAATGATTAGAGTACGTATGTTGGATGTTGGTGACGGATGCTTCTAGAAATTTGATCATCCATTCTGGGTTTGCCAAGGTCCTATCTAAGAAAATAGAGGTGTTTGCCATTTGACTAAGTTAGGGTCGAACCCAAACTACCCAAATCCATGAGTCTGCACTTATTAAAATTATCAAAAAATTTCTCAACTCTCTTGGTCACTACCGCCTCTTAGGCTCTTCTTTTCGCTGCTAGCATGATCATTAAAGTCTCTAACTGCAAGCTAAGGGATCTTATATTGGTTAGTTTGTTGTGATTATTAGCAATAAATCACGCCACGGATCCTAATTCAAATAGTGGATATTAATAACTAAAGATAATATGGATGAGAAAAAAGGAAGAAGATATATAATGGAACACGCAATATTCGACAAACGATAATTTCACTAATTATTTGAAAACGATTACAAAATCTATCACAAGAATTATTGCACTTAAGCTCTCATAAAAGAAGAAAATCAACAAGCCTTTAACCTCTCTCTCACAACAAGATGAACTATCCCAATAATTCCCACAGAAAGAAGAATTTCTCTTATACCTTAATCTATTTAATGATTTTATATATATATAAAAATATAATAGAGTCCATCCAATCTAGAATAAGGTAATAACAATCCTACGTAAATATGAAAACTATTAACAAGGTAATAGAGACCAAAATAAATAAGGAACCCAAGTTTGATAAGGAAACATATTTCTCGCCCAGCTGCAAAACGAGTTTTTCACTTTTCCCGCGTAACTGCAAAAGTGCTTTTGTACCTTTCCAGAATGCAATATTCTAGGTGGAAAAGTGTTTTTGCACCTTTCCAGAACCGCAAACCCTCTTTTGCACCCTTCAAGAGAACAATCTGATTTTCCACAAAACTCATCTTTTCTTGAGTTTAGAACCGAGCAAAAAACACAACAATCACCACCTTTTGTGAAGGTAACAAAACCAACCGCTATCTTCTTCTTCTTTGCCTTGATGACACATGAAATCTTCTTTGTCTCACCCTTTACAAGGGCCACTCAACCATTTATGCCAATGATCGAGCCACATTCGATTATATATGTCGATAATCAGGCCATGTCCGTACTGGACATCATCACTGGCACGTAATTTTAAGTCGTCAATGGTCTAAAGGCACCACCTATGCCATAACTCATCCTTGTTGCGTATACACCACCGGAACATATACTTCTTGGTTCCCTAGCACCATCATGTACAACTCTCTCATGTAATCTATAAAAGCCCCCACAATGACTTGCCTTCAAGACCACATTGTCGCCATGATACATGCTCATAACTCCACGTCGAGTAGAGTACCACATCCTAAGTGATTCTAATCTAGAAAGACTGATTAGATTCCATTTTATCTCCGGCACATGTCTAACATCTATGATTGTTTGAACTAAGCCATCAAACAATTCCAGGCGGACTTCACCAACTCCATGAACTAGCAATCTTGAGCCATCCCCCTCTAGACAAACCCGCTACAATCTTTATATGTGCTATACAATGAACGATTGTTGAAAACATGCACAGCAGCACCGCAATCCAAGAACCATCCTCCCTGACTAGTAAGGCTTGCAGGCATCAGTAAGCTATCTGTAAGATCGGCTTCTTTGTCATAAGAAGTTATCGCAACGGTTATGGCTTCATCATGGTTAGTAGCCGATTTTTCTTTGATGTCATCCGTCTTCCTTGGGAAGTTCCTAGCACAATGGCCCGGTTGACCACATTTAAAGCAATCTCCTTTAAAGATAGTCTTCTGTCCTTTTTTAGAACCTTTCTTTTCATTCTCTACAAACGTGCCTTCTTGAACGGTATTGATTCGATCCCTCTTTATCATCATGTCTTCCGCGAACAAAGCTTGACACACCTCCGAGGTGGTGAAAAATAATCTACTCATAAAGTTCTTAATTAACGTCTTGTACGAATCTGGCAGAGTCCAAATTAATTGCAAGGCTTTATGTTGATCTGTAAATTCTTCACCTACAGCTTCGAGTTTTGAGCATAATGAATCAAAAGCGGATATATGATCCATAATTGCAGTATTCTCTTCCATCCTCATGTCATGGATAAGACCCTTGATATAAATCTTATTCGTCATCGTCTTAGCCATGAACAAATCTTGAAAAGACTCCTATAACTGTTTTACTTATGTAGCCTCCTTGATTGCAACATGACCTTGAACCTTCGTCGTGAGATAGAGACAAATCTATGACAAGCACTTCTTGTCCATCTTTTTCATTTATCATCAATAACCTCAACCAGTTCCATATCATCCGAATCCTTTTTTCTTTTGTTCCACCGTTGGTGGACCTTCTAGGGCATCATCTAAATCCAGCACTACGAGATAGTCTTTCATACTCATCTGCCATAAGCTGAAATTCATGATTCCATCGAACGTCACGGATCTTAATTCAAATAGTGAATATTAATAACTAGAGATAATATGGATAGAAAAAAGTAAGAAGATATATAATGGAACACACAATATTCGACAAATGAAAATTTTACTAATTATTTGAAAACGATTACAAAATCTATCACAAGAATTATTGCACTCAAAGCTCTCATAGAAGAAGAAAATCAACAGCCCTTTAACCTCTCTCTCATAACAAGATGAACTTTCCCAATAATTCCCACAGAAAGAAGAATTTCTCTTATACCTTAATCTATTGAATGATTCTATATATATGTATAACAATATAATATAGTCCATCCAATATAAAATAAGGTAATAACAATCCTACGTAAATATGAAAACTATTAACAAGGTAATAGAGACCAAAATAAACAAGGAACCCAAGTTTGATAAGGAAACATATTGCTTGCCCAGCTGCAAAACGAATTTTGCGCTTTTCTCGCGTAACTGTAAAAGTGCTTTTGCACCATTCCAGAATGCAATATTCTAGGTGCAAAAGCGCTTTTTCACTTTTCCAAAACCGCAAAACCTCTTTTGCACCATTGAAGCGAACAATCTGATTTCCCAATAAACTCATCTTTTCTTAGTTTTAGAACCGAGCAAAAAAACACAACATAGTTACCATGGTGAGGTTAGCCCAAAGTTTATCTCACAGAGTGTGAATAGGGCTAGTATAGACAACCGAAAATAGCCACTCTTAATTCTAATTTCTCGTAACAATTGCATAGATACACTGTGCAGGAATGTGGTAAGTTTTTAGGCTGATAAATGAGGGATTCCAAAGCATCCAGATCACCCCCAACTCTGCTCGTAGGTGCAACATGGACTTCATACGTTAGACCAAACTGCCTGAAATAGTTACCCATACTAGAGAGGTGGATTTTTGTTTCTAAGGCTCCGTTTGATTGCAAAGATGGAAAAAGAAAATAAATTTAGTTAGTTTGTGTGAAAAAATAGAAAATAAGGTGAGAGATGTTGTTCATTTTATGAGTATATATCTTCCATCCTTCTATATTTTTAGTGGAAAACTTTTCGTCATCACCAAGCAAAGAAAATTTCTTCATGGAAAAATTTAAAAATAAAGAGGATATCACCCCTATCACTCCACTTATTTTTCATCTTTTCACCAAAACTAACTCAATTTATTTTTCTTTTCTATCTTGCAATCAAACGAAGCTTAAAAGAATAACCACATTGGCGGGGTGGTACTCCTTGTTGAAATCTTTCATACTATTTATAAAATCTACATTAGCGGCATCGCGAGAATTCCAGAACATGAGCTTCATAGACAAAACATATTAGAGGATGGGAAGTGGTTCAGACATTGGCCAACTCGTGATTAGGTTACCCTCAATTAGGATTCCTTCGTTGCCGAATAGTGGTTGAAACTTAAAAAAGCATCAAGATTTGATATATTGTAATTTACTCTTTTAAATTCCCGAGGTGAGAAACATTATATTATCAACAACTACACGCCAAATTTTTACATACTATATTCCACGGTTCGAAATCATATTAATTCCGGGTGATTCTATTTTCACCTTTAATAATTTTTTATTTCATTCTTACTTTTTGTTCGGTCCTTAATCACCGAGTAAGGGTTTATTATTTGGTACTTGAACGATGAGTATAAGTCTGACAATACCTTACTCATTCCCTAACTGAAAAATATGCCCTCACTCGATACTCAAGGCCTAAATGAGGGGTGGGAGTGGAACCAAGTATAATTAGGGTTGAGAATAGAAACACCTTTAATTAAGGTTTGTATTATTATTAAAGAAAATTATATATTATTATTTTTAGAGCAATTTATAACTTTAAAAACATATGATATAATTTTTGAAAGTAGTAATTTGTTTTAACCAAGATATAATTACTTTAACAATAGGAATAACGTTAATTAAATGTATTCTCTATTTCGTGACCAATACACGATTAGATAAAAAGAGGATCATATGAAGAAGCGGAAAGGATAAATGGTAAAATTACATTGGTCCAAATCCTTACTTTGAAAAAGATAGCTAGGTTCAAGTGTAATAAGGACATATGTGTTTGTTCAAGTGGTAAAAGACTTATATTAGAATCAGGATTTTGGTCTTTCCAGCTGCAAATCGTATTTTCTGAATAATACCTTACAAAATAAACAACATTGAGAATTTCCAAATTGAAGTCTGGCCAACTACAAATACAAGAAATTATGATTAAATTCGTGATGAAATATGATACAATGAATCAATTTTATTTGATTATATATATGTTGATATATATTTTTTGGATCCAACTTTTATAGATTCATGGGTTATTTTTACATGGTAAAATAATCATTTTTCCTTAGTTTCAGAAAAAAGAGAAAGAAAGAAAAAAAGATGACCGAAGTCACATCATTGAAAATAAAATTTAATGTACCTGGCAACGTAGGTTTGATTTAGGGCGGCGGAAAACATTTTTTAAGAGTCTAACATTCACTCAACCTTATTACATTGATATAATATATGCATACTTAATGTTATTAGTGTATTTTTTTTTTAATAATAATTTAACTCTGTTGCATCAAAATAATATATATATATATATACTTAATTTTATTAAACCAAGTAATGAGATAAAGTATTATAAATCGAATAAAATGATATATATAATTAACGCCGTAATTTGATTTAACCATTTATTCGGAATATTACTAAAAAGGGTAAAGTCAGGTCAACTTTACAAGATATATCATTATTCATTTAATTACGTCTATACCTGCATTCCACCTGCGCCTATTACCATTAAGAATCTCACACATAAGCATCAAATGTCAACATCATATATGCCAACGATTAATCATTAGCTTCAGAGGCGTATAAAAATTGAAAATTGTTTGTCGCGTGTGATTAAAAATTAAATATAATTAATTAATTATATATGATATTTTTTGTCAAAAATAATGAAATTTATTTATTATATTTTGCGTTTAGTGTAAAGGGCGATATAATATAATATATATATATATATCATATTTTATGTTTGATGTAACAATAGATATAATAATATGTATAATTAATAACTCTGATAGACCCCTTTTATCCTACAAAAATGAGATAAAAATATACCACCCTTGTATGTAGTATTATTCTATCTTGTCATTGTCGAATAACAAAAAATAAATAAGTAAATTAATTCAATTATTCTTATTTCAATATTCTTCTTAATTTGTACCTTTTAAATAATCAAATTTATTAAGAAGATCTCATACAACCTAAAAATATGGTGAATCAACTCATAAAATTCATTTTTTCGTATAATGTTGTATTTTTGTTTTTCTTTTATTTTAAAGAAATTTATACAAAACTTTACTCTTTAAAAAAAAGGAAAGGTTTAAGTATCTTCTTTAGAAATCCTACTCATTGAAAACTTTACTTAATCCTTATTATTAAAATAAAAATTTCATTAGAAGTTAATGCTTATGAATAAAATATATAGTCTATTTTTAAATATTAAAAGACGGGATGCTTATTTAATATTCACAAGTAAGAAAATTGCATTAACAAAAAATCAGGAAAAATCTTTTTGTGGACAAAAACTAAAATGTATATTTTTGTATGAAAGCAAGTTGTGTTATATTGTATCATATACCTACTTCTAATCCAAGACTGCACCCAACGCATAATATTTATAATTCTGGTTGGACTAGTTTTTATCGTATCAAATCCCACATAATACTTATTTGACTGATTCATATCATATCATATCACACATGATTTCTATATCCAGCTAATTATAACTCCTATCATATCCAACCTTTATCCTACCCTACTTCTTTATCCGGCGCTCCAAATGCAGCTAATTGGACCAAGTACCCTTGCCTGATTACTTAACAAATATTTTATACCCTACCAAATACACAAACAAACATAAACTGTGGTAGGCAAGTGGAAGTTTGTGGTCCTGGAATACCTAAAATCTCCAAGGTCAAAGGTTGAGATATCTAGAACATAATCAACTGCTTTTATAGTAGGAAAAAGAGTAAAGCAAAAAATCAATCTCCACCAAACAACAACATAACAACAACCAAAACAACAACAAAAAGAGAAAAAAATAAAAAACACTACTATTGCGTATGCTCTAACTTGACCTTATACGCTACCATCTCCACAATAGAAAACTTGGTCACAAGCAAAAAAGGAAGAAAGGCCAAATTCACTCAACAAGCTTGAAAGGAACCTTTCATGCATCTTATTTCTCCGCCACCAAATTGACGGTCATGATTAGGGCGCACCAGGTGGATCGTGATGGCCAACGCCAGGGCTATGTCCAGGACTCGTCGGCCTAAAAGCATCTTCAATCTTCTTGTAACGATTTAACGTAAACCTGTTGATCGACGCAGGGTTAGGTTTGCGATTATCGATTGTCGAACGATAAAATTTCAAGGATTGTGAAGCTTCTATCAAATCGATTTGGGATTCTAGTAGAACAAGAAGAATACATAGGCTTAGCATAAACATTTTTTGGTTTCTAAGTGATGCCATGAAAACAAAAACAAAAAAAAATAGGTTAGAGAGATATAGGGTTTAGTAAGGCATTAGGTGGTGTGTTACTTAGACTATTTAAGATGATTGTAAAAGGCCCCACAAATGGGGTTATTGATTTTAAACAAAGATTAATGAACATGGTAGGGCTTTGAAGATATTAATGTAATATAGAAAGATACTAAGGAAGCAATGGGAATAATTTCCGTTTTTGGAAAACTTACCAAGAAGAGGTTTATTTCAATTCAAGAAGCTACCTCACAGCCACTAATTGATATTGGTGGGAGTGTGTGCGTGTGTTTATATATAAATGAAGAGTGTGATTAGACCTCATATAGCATTTGTGCTTTAGTTTTAGTGTCTTGAGAAAGACTTAATTAATTAAAGTCTGCGACAAGATACATATGTGTTCTTTTTTATAATGTAAAATGCTTGTTCCACTTACTTTTTAAGGATTAGCTAGTGTTGTTGGAAATGGAATGGGTCAATCCATGATGATTTACCCACGACATGGAATCCATGGGTGTTCATAAATGATTTGGTGTTTGGATAAATTATTATGGTATTGTGGGCGCACCTGTCCCAGTTTGATCACGCACCCAGTTTGTCCCTGGCATGTGCATGCGATATGTATTTACCAATAATCCGTTTTCCTAAATTGGACAAAACAGAATGATCCGATAAGCAATAGGGACTGGCCAAAAAGCTAAGGTCTACAAAATCAAAGTCGTAAGTTCGGAGATTAAGTTACGAAAAGAAAGGTGCATGTAAGTTAAGCACCTTCTCTGCCTCTTTTAGATCTCTTCTTGTATTATCACTTTCCGCTAAATGAATGCTTATGCGAATATATGTGTGCCTAATTGTACGATATCGCCTTCATTTCATTTGATTGGCCAATATGACTCGTTTCCGGTTACCGCCTTCATTTCATTTGATTGGCCAATATGACTCGTTTCCGGATACCGCAGTACTAGATTTGTTTATGGATGAAATTGTTGGTTATTTTGGAGAATTTTATCCTTGATCTTGAAGTTTTGGGAAATCAAAATTTTGGCCCCTCAACTTCTAGAAATTGAGATTTTGGCCCCAATCATTATGAAGAAACCCAATTTGTGTTTGACTTTTGAAAAAAAATATGTGCTTGTGAAAATGGATGGATGAATGACTTGTTAAAATTGCAATTTAGCCCTCGCATTTTTTAAGAATACACTTTTCACCCCAAAACTTTAGAAAAATACATAATACACCCAAATTCGAAAAACCAGCCCTGGGACAGGAAAAGTGAACCATGCGCTTCATCTCTCTCTCTCTCTCCCTCCAAAAACATTTGGATCTGAATGTTTAACCCTTTTAAGGTTAAATTGTGTAGATCATCTTCGAGCCCAATATGAATTGTGTAGATCATCTACTGAAACTTCCAAACTTCTCCAAAAACTCCTGGGAAGTGCCCTAACAACTGGAAAATGCGTATATGTTAATTATTGAATCGTGATGTGCATGAGATGCAATGTGGAAAGCGAATTATGTCCATTTCTTGAAGTTCCAAGAATTCAAGCTAGCAGTACACCTTAAGGATTTACTAAGCATGTTCAAGCCCAAGCAAACAAGTTGTTGTGGATGGTTGCGGAAAGGGATGTCATGGATACTAGGAAATAAGCAGAATTAGACGTTTTTCCCTTTCGAACAATGATTAGGCTGCTTTGCCCCTTGTTTAACTACGTAAAATGGGAGACAATGTCTAATTCTTTTAATGCAAATCTTTGCTTAACTCCCTTTCCTTCAATACTTACCTTATTTGCTATTTGCTTTATTTCTCCCCTATGTGCTGCCTATATATTAATATATAGGCCTTCTCATTGTATTGTTTATTCACAAACTCAATATACATTATTCTATTCTCTTTCTCATTTTCTCTTGATATATAATATTATACATGTACTGAGTATGCCGCTATCTTCCGTTATTTCCACCTGGTAGATGTTATAATGTCCCCACACCAGGCATAAATAAATGATCCATCATTGCCACAACGTATCATCCTCGTGGGCAGCAACAATCTACAAATTGAAGATAAGAAAAAAAAATAAGAAAATTAAGGGGGAAAAAACAACTAATTATTGTTATGAATTAAATAAGTTGAAAACTTGTGAAATATTGATAAAGAAGTCAGCTTGACCTTTAATGGACTTCCTTTCCACATTGACCATTATATCATGTACCCTTACTCTTCTGTCGGCCTCAATCTTAAATTCTTAATTGGAATCCTAAGTTGATAGCTTATATATTGTACACTACTAGCACACCTCCTTTGTGTGTGAGTAAATGTGCGAGTATTTTTTTTTTTTTAGAAAAAAAAATTTTAAAAAAATACAAGCAAAAAATAATCCTCTCTTTATGAAATCATTACGCTCATCACTGGTTCCTCTAGAATGATAGCAATGACTTTAGAATATAGTAGTAATCTGAACTATTGATTAGAGAAATAGATGGCTCAAATTTACCAAATATTCTTTACTCCCGACTATAACTCGTTTAAATAGAAGATAATTGTAAAATCAACCTATCATTTTTCAAACCAATAGTCTAAATAATTTTTTAGTAAATTAGTGAATGGCCCAATATTTTAATCACTTGTATATTCAAACCCATATGATTTGTGTAATTAGTGAACAGCCCAAATTTTTGTTTTTGGCCCAAATGACTAAATAACTTGAATTCAATTTTTTTTTATTATTATTATATTGTTTTAAATGACATGTCTATCCTTTTTGGTTGTTAGGATTGACTCTTATTGATAGTTACAACGTGTGTATTATCTATTCAAGACTTAAGCAAATTACCGTCATTTAAAGTTGTAACCACTTTTACGGTGCATATCCACCCACTCAATAATATATATCATCATCTATATTAATTTGTTACAAACATTTATATTACTGCCATTATACATCTTCATTTATATATACAGTTTGTATTCCTCTGTTTCACACTTCTACTTTTTCTCATCCTAGAAACTTGGTGCTCGATAAGTGGAGTCTGCCCAATTATATGACCGAGGTAATGAAGCCTTTTGTAATGTTTCTTTTTAAAATTGTTGTGTAATGTTGTATTCTATTAACATTCGTTATTAGCAGATCATGTAATTTTTTATATTTTTTCAATCGTGTATATATATCCAATGTGGAAAACATCATGTTATTTTTGAAATTTTTTTCGAGTCTTCTATTTTGTAAAACTAAACAAATCCATAGTTTTGCAATCATAACAGTCATATTATAGATTTTTCAGTAATATTCTTATTCATATTATGACTACATAATACCACTCATACCATAAAAGTCATATTAACGTTTTTATATTTTTATTCATATTTTGACTACGTACCCTCTACTCATCTCATAATAGTCATATTAATGTTATTGTAATACCACTCATGCATAATATGACTGCAGGTTAAATTTTTACTTTAGATAAACAATCTTAATTTGAATTTTAGTTTTTTCATTTGAATTCTAAAACTATGTAATCCTAATAACTAATTCGATTTAATTTATGATTATTTTAATTTATTATTTATTTTTGAAAAAAAGGGAAACATTGGAAAAACTATAAATGAATTAGAAATAACTAAAATAAATAAACAAAAAAAATCAAAATAATCCAAAAATTTGGGCCAATGACTAATTACAAAAAACAAGTGGGTTAAATGCAAAATAATTCAAAAATACTGGGCTAAATACAAAATGCCCCATAATTTTTTTAGTAGGTTAAGATTTAATCCAAAATCCTATGAGTTTGTGTACCGATAGCCACGGCAATTTGCTAATTAGTATTTTGTCCAAACTCCAAACTTTTGTAATCAACCCAAAAGTTTTAGATCTAGCCCATGCTTTATTTCTTTATTTTATATTGATTTAATATGGTACACTTTTAGAACCAATAGTCTACATAATTTTTTTAGTAGATTGAGATTTAACTCAAAATTCTAAGAGTTTGTATACTGAGATCCACGGCATTTTGTTAATTAATAATTTGTCCAAACTTTTGTAATCAACCCAAAAGTTTTAGAAATAGCCCATCTTTATTTTATACTGATTTAATATGGTATAAAAACTGTAAAATTTCTACAATATACTTTTTGATATGTTTCATTCCTTTCGTGGATATTGCACGATCGATTTATCTTCTTTTTCTTAAAATAAAATTTAAAAACAAACAAACTTTATTGAAAGGTTTAGCATTTAAAATCCTACCCACTAAGATGTATCAAAAATAAAACATATATTTCCACTAAGAAGAAATTAAAGCAGCATTATTAAACTACTAGGACTGTCTTAGTGGCCAGAATTCACTCTCGACTAGAGTAAATGAGTAAATGTAGACTATTCGCTTACAAATAGAATTACTTAGATTTTGATATATTACTACAACACACTGTAGAATTAGTGAGAAAATACATTTTCGTCACAAAATAAATTTTTTTAGCAACAAAAATTTGTGTTGCGTTACAAAATGTATCCTAATTAAGTTTATAGTTTATGCACAATATCACACCTCCCTTATGTGTGTGAGTTTGTCAATCACTCTACAGTAGAGTAATAAATCTAGACAATTTGCTTAAATAAAATTTTATCCAAGACCTTTATTCAAACGGCGAAGAGTAGACAAAGCAGTCACCTTAACCGACATTGTTTTTTTAGTAAAATGGCTTTTGGATAAATTGGGCCAGCTTTCGATCGTGAAGTTAATTCCTTCAACTTGTCTAATTAAAAGTAGGTCATCCTCATCAAAAATGGAGAGTTCACAAAATATTACTTGTTGCCTAACTTTCGATGATTGCATTCGATAAAAATGCCCAAGCATGCCCATATTCAAGAGTAACAAGTTGGGTTGCGCACGGTTATTGGTAAACCAAACCAATCTGGCCTTATTGGATTGGTTTGATTTGGTTTGGTTTATAAAATTAATTGGATTGGTTTGGGTTGGGTTGGATTGGATTTTTCAAAAACCGATTGGATTGTTTTGGTTATGGGTTTATCTTCTGAATTAACCGAACCAATCCGAAACCAATAGTATATAATAAAAGCAATTATTTATTTTTAATATATGGGGGATTGGATTTTTCAAAAACCGATTGGATTGTTTTGGTTATGGGTTTATCTTCTGAATTAACCGAACCAATCCGAAACCAATAGTATATAATAAAAGTAATTATTTATTTTTAATATATGTATGTGTATTATGTCATCTTTAGTACTATTGGTCAACTTGCCAACAAGTATTCTACAGCGTAAATATCCTACAAATGACCAAAATAAGTGATTAAGCATAATTAAAATTCAAAAGTCGTTTCATTCCCCCATGAACTCTTACCCATTTAATCATAATTTGAATCTAGCTATTTAATACTTTTTAAACTAATCAGAATAGTCACACGGGAGGTTAGTAAGTTCAAAAAGATCATTAGTGTAGAAAATATAGTGTTCGGCCTTAGCATACAAAATAAACGTATTGTCTTACAAAAAAAAAATTAAATATATATATAAAAACCGAATTAAAAAATTTGATTCAAAATTCAAGTTTATAAAATTAAAAAATAAAAACCCAATTAAATAGAAATTTAATTTAAATTTAAATATTTTAATTTTTACTCCAATCGAAACAAAGAATTATCCTGGTATGCACACGCGTTAACAATGCAATCACTATTAACACTAAGAAAGCACGTGCACAAGTGGTGTACAACTTTTCCCTTTTGCTTTTTGTAACCAAAACAAACTTTTTTTCCTTTGGATGCATATTATTATTATTAATTGATGATGATAGGCTTGCGTGTGCGTGTGTGATTGAGAGATCCTCGTGTGAAAAAGGGCACTATATTCCCTTAAACTTTTATGCCGGCTTTGAAAAGACTTCAGTAAACATCACACCAACACCCTGTGGTTCTTTCACCAAATCCTAGCCCTAAGGTCTATTCATCACAAGATATCTTAATAAAATAAATTATATCATCATTATGAAAGCGATTTATTGTGAATTTTATAAACTTTCTTATTTTAGAAGTCAGGTTTGACTCGACGATTTTCGCTGTGAGTTTATGTAACTAATAATAAGTGTGGTTTAATTTACGAATGATGATTAGTTAATGTGGAAAAAAGTTTGCCCGAATATCGCTTGTTATAAACTAGAAATAAACAAACTAGCTTACTTTACTAATTCCTGACCAATGAAAGTAACAACTGATATTACATGATAGATGTGTATCTAGAAAGAAAGTTTAATTAGTGAGGTCATTCAATAATATATGGGGCAATTAAAAAAAAGGGCTTATTAGAGAAAGATTTTCACACTAAAGGCAAGGAATAATTTTTTTTTAAATAAAGGGCCTATTTTTTATTTTATTGATAATATGACATGTGTCTTTTCTTTTTCATTATAAAATGACATCCCAACCCTTAAAATAAACTAAAAACTACCAATATGCATTAAAATATGGACTACAATATAAATTTTGCAGTCTATATTTCACTGCAATATGAACTTTGCACTCCATATTTTACTGCAATGTGAACTTTGCAATCGATATTGTTAGTGCAAAGTTCATATTGCAGTCCATATTTTACTGCAATGTGAACTTTGCAGTCCATATTTTTAGTGCAAAGTTAATATTGCAGTCCATATTTCACTGCAATATGAACTTTGCAGTCCATATTTCACTGCAATATGAACTTTGCAGTTCATATTTCATTGCAATATGAACTTTGCAGTTCATATTTTTTGTGCAAATTTCATAAAAAGGAGTAATTTAGGTAATACATAACATGTTTTTATTAATTAAATGATATTTAAATTTATTCAAATACATTCATTTAAAATATAAAACAAAATAGGCCTCTTACACTAATTACCAATGAAAAATAGGCCCTTCATTCAAAAAAATATTATTCATTGGATTTTTTGTAAAAATCAATGTATAATAAGCTCTTCTACCTAATTTCTAGATAATATATCGCTAAATTTTACACAAGCTAAAATATAATGTTTTAATTCAAAATAATGAAAAATGAGCCATGAACAATGCTACTCAGCTTCAAAACGCACAATCCAACAAGTATAAATGTATCTCCTATCACTCGTAACGATATCTCTGATATTAAGTGTATATATGTGGTCAAAATGTACTTAAAACACAATTTTTGAACATTTTTGGAGCATGTCATGTAACATTCCTTATGGAAAATATATTAGAGGCACATTTTTTATTTTTATTTTGTAATATGACCACACTACTAATTAATTTCTCTAAATTCAAGTGTTGTCAATTATGCGTATCAGTCCAAATCTATTCAAAATCTACTTTATTTAACTGTATATTCTAAAATTATGCAGGATTACTGAACCTGATAAACTGGTAACTGGCCATACCCATGTTACATGGCATACATACATAACATACTTTGGCAATAAGCATTCATAGTGATTTCAGATAGTATAATGTAACGTAAAATAAATTGATCATACCTACAATATGGCGCAAAAAGTATAACGTTTACTTTTTGCGCCATATAATGTTACTCGTTTCAATCCCAATCAAAAAAAAAAACTATATATACGGTGAGCAAAGTACTTTATACATAAGTTTGACTGGGGATTAAATCATTGCCGATATTCTAGTAAAACTTTATTTAAGTTTATTACACGATTTATTTCCTTGCATGCATAGATCTATATAAAATTTTATTATTAATTCTAGTGTATACCATACGCGCATTATTAAATATCCTCTAAAAAATATGAACTATCATTTTCATTTTTTTTTTATTTGGAAACTATCTTTGATTATCACTAGATACGCACCTATGCATTCGACACCACAAATTTGATTTAATGGTCTCTAGCAAAATCTTTTTTTCTTAGTACGAATGGCCATATAATATGAACAGGAACCCCACTTGGATTTGTAGGTCATGGTGTAGTATCCAACAAAGTATTCTCCAAGGTTAAAAATGCTATTAAGATAATAATTAATAAATAATTGGAATCTTTTTTAGAGGACCTGGAAATCATAAACTAGTACTTCACTTTGTCATTTGATTAGTTTTTTCATCAACTTGCTATCCTTGTCTAGGTTTAAAATGAGGTTCACTTAGGCAAATACGACCTAAAAACTCACTTTTGCACTTCAATAATATGAAAAAAAAAATATCATTAAAAAAAATTAAATTTTTGTACTAATACGGTGCGTTTGCTATTTGAATATAAATCATTTAAAAGGAAAAAAAAAATTAAAACATACTCCCTCCGTTCCAATTTAATTGTCCACTATTCCATTTTCGGATATTCCAAAATAATTGTCCACTTTCTACATTTAGCAGGTCATTAATTACAACACTTTTTATTATTTTAATATTACCCTTTAAGCTTCCACCACTTTCTTTATTTTGGGTCCCGCCACATTTTTTTATTATGAGAAAAGTAAAAGGCATTTTTGAAAATAAATATTTTCTCTTGGAGTAATTATTATGTCTCCTTAATTTTTAGTTTTTCAAAGTGTGAAAAACAAATTGGCACAGAGGGAGTAATAAATAGTGCAATGGTATGGAGCTGCATTACCCTCGCTCATATCAATAGCACAGATATTATTGCTTAAACTACAATGTAAATATTTTTCTTATGAATTAAAAGTGTGTAAGGGTAAAATTGAAAAACCAAAGACCTAACCTAACACAATTTCAATAGTTCGAACTGACTTCCTGCTTTATATAATAGTAGGTATGTACAACTATTTTTTGGTAACCTGCAATCATGATCATGGTATAGGTCGCTCAAAAAAGAATATGCATAAAAAATATTATTTTCTTGATACTAAAACACCCGCTTAAGTATAATTGTACAAGATGTTCAAAGTAAAATATTTGCAAAAATTATACTTTTGTAACTTTCCATTATTACCAAGAGCATTCGTATTATGACCCGGAAATAAGTTGATGAGCCTAAGGATAGCACTGACGCTGGATCATGGAGTGAAGGCTATGCCGATCCCATCCGGGTTCCAAGTGGCCCAATCACTCGAGCTAGAGCCAAGAAGATCAAGGAGGCACTTATGACCATGGTCCAAGAGATGATAAGCAAAGCTAAAGCATGGAGGAGCATTGAAGGGGATCGGGCTCAAGAATGGAAGACATTGCTTATAGGCCCAATTGAAGATGTTTAAAATAGCAGCCCAAGAGATTAAAAAGACATGTATTAGATAAATGGGCTGGGCTAGGCTTTGCTTATTTTAAGTTTAATTTATGTTTAGCTTTGTTTGGGCCCAAATTATGTGAAAAAACCCATTAATTTCGTTTTTGTTTATTTTCCTAGACCTAGTAGGTTTAATTACTGCTATTTAAAGGAGCTAACGCTATTGTTTTGAGCAGCTTTTGATTAATTAAAATTTCGAGTGTTTTTCACCTCTTGCGTTCTAAGAACGTCTCGAACAACTAGAATTAGGGTTCTTGTTGTTCTTCGACTTAGCAATCAATTAACCCATCGATTGATTGTTTGTCTTCGACTATACCAAGGTTCTTTCTCGTTTTCGGGATTGGGTTGAGGTTCCACCTCCATTATATTCGTGTGGTTCCAAGGTTCTTGCGTTTTTCAGCGTCAAGGGTTGCGGATTCATCTTAATTGGGTAGAACTACGATCATGGTTCATATCAGTTGGTATTAGAGGGAATTTTCTATTCAGGTTTTATCTTTCGTCTGTTTCTATTTTCTTCAATTCGTAGACTGCTTTATTTGTATCTTCTTAAAACTAAGGTTGTTATTTTCGATTAAAAAAAATAAAAAAAAATTGATTCTGCTCTTGCTTAGCAATTCCGGATCTGTTCTTATTGCATTATTTCGAATATGTTCTTGCCTATTGCAAATCTGCTTCGTTTATGAATCTGTGTTGATTAAAGTCGAAATCTTTAACTTCGTTTTTTTGAACCCTAGTTGCGAATCTGTCTATTAGATTCTATTTGAAATCGATTTTGCTAAGTGCCTTTGAATCTGTTCTTGACTACTAATACTGCGATTGTTAAGGTACTGTAAAGGTTTGAAACTGATAAGGGTTAAGATATCGATTATACTATATGAACGGTTCTTGGCTGCGATTTTTTCATTGCTTCTTATTTCTTGGATAAATTGGTATTGCGGGAATTGATATTTGTGGTTACTGGAATTGCGAAAATCATATAAATCCTAAGCTGTGATTGATTGTTTCCTGATCATATATACCCTAGTTGCCATTGCGAGTGAATGTTCTTATCCATAAGTTTCGGTTAAAGCGATTTATAATTGAGTTTCGAATTGTTCATATTTTACTGTTGAATTTTTGAATTCTTGAAATTTCGACTATACCAGATTAAAGTAGAAGTCGAGAGACGCAGAATCAAAAAAAAACCAGTACAAAATTTTCCGAAATTCGTAACTATTTCTTTTTGGATTTAGGTTCTATAGGGTCCAAGGATTCTAAAAATCCTGTTTCCATGAGACTGAATTTTCGCTCAATTTTCTTGATTTTTTGCTTCGTATCGTGTCCATAAATCATTGGGATTCCTGTTTATTGAGTTCTTGGTGAAAACATACTTGTCCTAGCATACAATTGATCTGTTTGGATTGTGATTGGTTTGTTCGGGAACCAAGTAAAGAGTTCTTACTTTTGGATTCGTTTGAAGTTCCAAAAGGTGAAAATTGAGAGGTATATCATTATTTTTGAGAGCTAAACACGAGCGGTAAAATCAGAGTGACATATTCTGAGTGAAACATGTAATATGTGATAATCCCTGTTTTGCAGCAATGTGTCAAATTTCGATCCTAATTTGTTCTAAGAAGCCATGACGAGTATCTTACAAAATATGATGAGAGAGGAGTTGGGTGGCTTTAGAGAGCAAGTAGATGAGATTAGTGACGAATTAAAACAAATGCGTGGTGAAAGTGGATAGAGTTGAGAGCACTCAAAATGAATAATCTGGTAAATCGCGCAGTGCTCAAAAAACTAGGAGAATGCAGCCTAGAGAAAGGAGGGCTGAGAATGATCCTGATAATTATTACCGAGATAGTTTTGATGACGGGGACAGTGACGTTGATTCGGTAATCGCTAATTGATGGAATGGTAGGCGATTTGGTAGAGGAACCAATCGGGAGGACGAACAACATGAATGGGATCAAAATGAAGATTCCATCCTTTCAAGGAAAGAATGACCCCAAGGCCTATCTTAAGTGGGTCAAGAAAGTAGAGTTAGTGTTTGCTTGCCATAATTCTCCGAGTCCAAGAAGGTGAAATTGGTGGCTATTGAATTTTCAGATTATGCACTTATTTGGTGGAATTGCTTGATGACAGAGCGAAGGCATAGTGATGAAAGGTCCGTTGAGACATAGGAAGATATAAAGAGGCTGATGAAGAAGCAGTTTGTACCGGATCATTATTATCGAGAATTGTACCAAAAATTGCAAGGGCTTACACAGGGGAATCGTAGTGTTGATGAGTACTATAAGGAGATAAAAGTGGTCATGATTCGGGCCAAAGTTAATGAGAATAGAGAAGCTACCATGGCGCGGTTCTTGAGCGGGTTAAATCGGGAAATTGCCAATGCAGTTGAACTGCAGCCGTATGTCGAGATTGAAGATATGGTTCACACGGCAATTAAAATAGAGGGACAGCTCAAGAGGAGTGGTAGTTTCAAGCCAATCCAAAGTTCTTATTCGACTCCATGGAAGCAAAGTCCGTGAAAAAAGGATGACAAAGCAACCACTGATAAACGCGTAATTTTGTAGTCGCTAACGCCATTTTGATTGTTACTATCGCGTTTATCTTAGCCTAATTTAATTAAATTAACCCACTTTTGCACACACACTCAAAATATTAAGAATTGCTTTAACATAGCTCAAAGTAGCCTTTTCTAGTGTCTTGAGTGTACCTTCAGGCTATGGAAGCAAGTTGGGAAGCTTTGGGAAGGAATCAAAGAAGATATAAGCCAAAAGAAAAAAAGAAAGTTGCCCGAACCTGCCCTCTGATCGATCAGAGGGTGCTCTGATTGATCAGGCCCATCTTTTTAAGCCAAATCTCCCCTCTGATCGATCAGAGAAGCCTCTGATCGATCAGAGACCTCCCAGAATGTGCAGTACAGCCCCCAAAAGCAGCTTTTCTCCCCTTTTGATGCATTGAAACTCACCAAAAGAGCTGGACTTTCCATTTCGATATAGGATGAGGTGCTTACCCATTGGGTTATTTAGAAAAGTGTACTAGAATATCCATTTTTGGGCATTGCTCTCCCATTATTTAATTGCTCTTTGTCCCTCATGTAATGTGTGATTTTTCTAGATCTAGATTCAAGTAATATAAGAAATTTGGCTGCACTTTCTCTATCTATCACTTTTGTAAGAAATCTAGTTAGAGAAACTCTTGAGAGAAATGGAAATCCCTTTAATGGTTTTTGTTTATACAACTATCATGGAGTAATTTCATTGCTAAGGCTAGAAGATGAAGTTTGCATTGCATTAATTATGTAAGTTTGTTTCTCATTCCATTGTTAGTATTGTTAAATACTTGTTGAATCCTTCATCTTCTCCATTCAATCAACCATTCATAAGCTAGTAAGATAATCCTCATAAGGTGATTAGACTTTGTATGCCTTGTATACATAGATCTCAAGCATTAATGAGGAGATGATACATTTGTGTATTTCTTATTAGCCTATGTCCATTCCTTCTATGATTGAGATACTTTACATTGCCAAGCATGTTTAGTCTTTGAATATTCATAGAAATACCATAAATTTGAGATTCCAATCCTTGAATGCTTTAATGATATGTTGAGTGCTTTCTACACTTTATGTGATTTTGAGACTCAATATTTTCTTAGTTAGAGTGTTGCCAAGGAGGATCTCTTAAGTTTATGCCATAATCAACTACACTAATCACCTTAAGGATTCAATTTGCATTTATCAAATGTGTCTAAACCGGATGATTTAATCTCCACCTAGATCTCCCAATCTTAGATAAATGAAATGTTATGATTTATTGTGCTAAAATTTTTAGTTGGCCATTTTCATAATCAAGTCAATTGCCTAGGGGAAACTAACAATGAATTCTCAATGCCTAGTTTAATTTTATGCCTTTTCTTTTGGTGTATCTCAAGTTTGCATCTTGGTTGGACATTATATGGGAATGGGTTGCACTTGCTTCACACCCTTTGTTACAAGATAAAGATGAGAGATACATTTGTGTTGAGTTTTACTTACACCCTTTCTTTATATGGCATTTATATGGGAATGGGTTGCTCTTGCTTCACACCCTTTTGCTTAGAAAAGTGTAAGGTACTCAACACTTAGGAATTGCATTGAGAATTTTGAATGAGATTAATTTTACATAACATTGCAAAGCAAACGAATTCTATAATGCCTTAGCCTTTTCTTATCAATTGATACATCACTTTAATTTTTATTGCAAGACTTTAAAATCAACAACTAAAATCAACCAATCAAATTCTCTTGAACAAAACCTTGGACTCGTAATCACCACATCGTCTTTCCGACTATCCTTGTGGTTCGACACTTGGACTTACCAAGTATTATAACTCGACGACCTATACTTGGGTTCCTAAGCGCGAAAGTATTTTCGGGCGCGTCAACCACACCGAAACAGAAAGTTGATTCAAAACTAGAGACGCATAGTGGTAGTCAAGTTAAGGCAGCCCCTAGCACCACTAATATTCTAACTACCCGAAATAGGGACATTATTTGTTGGAAGTGTCAAGGGAGAGGCCATGTTTTCACTCAATGCCCGAACAAGCAAGTAATAATGCTTCTGGATAATGGGGAATATGAGACTGATGAAGAAGGCGCTGAAGCTATGCCACCTTTGGAGGATATTGAAAAAGGGGATAGTGTTATTCAGGGCGAGTTGTTAGTTGCAAGAAGACCCCTTAGCGTGCAGGCAAGGGAGGATGAGGAGCGGCGAGAGAATATCTTCCATACCAGGTGCTTAGTGCTAGGCAATGTGTGTAGCTTGGTGATAGACGGAGGTAGTTGCACTAATATGGCTAGCACCACAATGATGGAGAAGCTAGCATTGCACATGACTACGCATCCAAGGCCTTACAAACTGCAGTGGTTGAATGATAGCGGTGAAGTGAGGGTGAACAAGCAGGTTATGGTGTCATTTAGCATTGAGAAGTATGAGGATCAAGTGCTTTGTGATGTGGTTCCCATGCAAGCTGGCCATATGTTGTTGGGGAGACCTTGGCAATATGATAGAAGAGTTAAACACGACGGCTTCACCAATAAATATTCGTTTGAGATGAACAAGAGAACAATTATTCTTGTACCCTTACCGCCACAACAAGCCTATGCTGATTAGTTGAAGTTGCAAAATGAGGAGGAGCAACGGAAAGCTGAAAAGAAAAAGAGAGTGAGTGGTGAGGAAAAGAAAGAGAGTAAGGGAAAAAGAAAAGAAATTGAGAAAAAAAGAAAGTAGAGTGAAAAAACCGGTGATTATTGAGAGCAAGTTCGAACGGAGGCAAAATAATTTCTATGCGAGAGCTAGTGAAGTGAAAAAAGCGATGCTTTGTAATCAACTTCTTGTACTTGTGTACAAAGAAGCACTTTTGAACACTAACGAACTAAATTCTTCTTTGGCTAGTGTTATTCTCTCTTTGTTGCAAGATTTTGGTGACGTCTTTCTAGAGGATACGCCAAGCGGGTTACCACCCATCTGAGGGATAGAGCATCAAATTGATTTCGTACCCGGAGCATCCATTCCGAACCGACCAGCCTATAAGAGTAACCCGGAGAAAACGAAGGAACTTCAAAGGCAAGTGACGGAGCTACTGGAAAAAGGGTATGTGAGAGAGTATGAGCCCATGTGCAGTGCCAGTATTGCTAGTGTCGAAGAAAGACGAGACGTGGAGAATGTGTGTGAACTGCCAGGCAATTAATAATATCACGATAAAGTATCGTCATCCCATTCCACGTCTAGATGATATGCTTGATGAGTTGCATGGGTCTATTATATTATCTAAAATTGATTTGAAAAGTGGATACCATCAAATTAGGATGAAAGAAGGAGATGAATGGAAAACAACTTCTAAAATAAAATATGGTTTATATGAATGGTTAGTTATGCCTTTCAGTTTAACTAATGCACCTAGCACTTTCATGAGATTGATGAACCATGTTTTGAGATCATTTATTGTCAAATTCGTTGTGGACTATTTTGATGATATCCTAATTTATAGCAAGAGTCTAGATGACCATGTAATTCATTTAAATTAAGTATTGGATGTCTTGCAAAAGGAGAAGTTATATGCTAACCTGAAGAAGTGCACCTTTTGTACGAATAAGCTTGTATTCTTGGTTTTGTTGTGAGTGCACAAGGGATTCAGGTTGATGAAGAAAAAGTAAAGGCTATTCAAGAATGGCAAAGTCCTACAAGTGTTGGACAAGTGCAGAGTTTTCATGGACTTGCTAGTTTCGATCGGCAGTTCGTGAAGGATTTCAGTACAATTGCGGCACCATTGACTGAGGTGATCAAAAAGAACATTGGGTTCAAGTGGGGAGAAGAACAAGAAAAAACATTTCAAGTACAAAGATTGAACAAGCTCCATGCCAAATGGATAGAGTTCATAAAGACTTTTCCGTATGTGATCAAGTACAAGCAGGGTAAGGAAAATGTTGTAGCAGATGCTTTATCGCGCAGGTATGTTTTAATTGCTACTTTAGATGCTAAATTACTTGGATTTGAATACATCAAGGAATTGTATTGTGATGGTGCTGATTTTAGAGATATCTTTAATGCATGTGAAAAAGTGGCGTTTGATAAGTACTTTATGCATAATGGGTTCTTAATGCGTGAAAACAAACTTTGTGTGCCTAAATGTTCATTGCGTTAGTTGCTTGTGAAAGAGGCTTATGGTAGGAGTCTAATAAGGCACTTTGGTATAACTAAGACCTTAGGAGTATTGCAAGAACACTTCTTTTGGCCTCACATGAAAAGAGACATTGAAAGAATCTGTGAGAGATGTGTTACCTGTAAGAAAGCAAAGTCTAAGTTAAACCCCCATGGTCTATATACTCCATTGCCCATTCCTAGTGACCCTTGGGTTGACATTTCTATGGATTTTGTGTTGGGTTTGCCTAAGACTAAACATGGGAATGATTCTATTTTCGTGGTGGTTGATAGATTTTCTAAAATGGCTCATTTTATTACTTGTAATAAAACTGATGATGCACCACAAATTGCTAATTTATTCTTTAAAAAAATTGTGCGATTGCATGGCATGCCTAGAACCATTGTTTCTGATAGGGATGCAAAGTTTTTGAGCTACTTTTGGAAGACTTTGTGGAGAAAGTTGGGTACTAAATTATTGTTTTCTACTACATGTCATCCCCAAACTGATGGTTAGACAGAAGTAGTAAATAAAACTTTATCCACTTTGTTGCGTGCCGTAATTAAGAAGAACTGGAAAAAGTAGGAAGATTGTTTGCCTCATGTTGAGTTTGCATATAATCGATCTCTTCATTCTGCATCTAAGTTTTCTCCTTTTGAGATTCTGTATGGTTTTAATCCTTTAGCTCCTTTGGATTTATTGCCATTACCTGTTGAGCATGCTAACCTAGATGGCAGGAAGAAAGCTGAGTTTGTTAGACATATTCATGAGAAGGCAAGGCAAAACATTGAAAGAAGAACTGAGCAGTATGTGCAGCAAGCAAACAAAGGAAGGAAAAAAATGGTCTTCAAACCAGGATATTGGGTTTGGCTACACTTGAGAAAGGAACGCTTTCCAGTTCAAAGGCATTCTAAGTTGTTACCGAGAGGAGATGGACCATTTCAAGTTGTGCAAAGGATCAATGACAATGCATACAAACTTGATCTTCCAGTTGAGTATAATGTGAGTGCCACATTTAATGTTGCTGATCTAAGTCCGTTTAGTGTAGGTGACGAATTGAGGACAATTCCTTTTCAAGAGGAGGGGAATGATGAGCCCAAGGATAGCACTGACACCGGATCATGGAGTGAAGGCTATGCCGATCCCATCCGAGTTCCAAGTGCCCCAATCACTCGAGCTAGAGCCAAGAAGATCAAGGAGG
The DNA here is from genome assembly GCA_021464415.1 of Lonicera japonica. Classification (NCBI taxonomy): domain Eukaryota; kingdom Viridiplantae; phylum Streptophyta; class Magnoliopsida; order Dipsacales; family Caprifoliaceae; genus Lonicera; species Lonicera japonica. Next base: position 74,284 of record JAKCWG010000582.1, read on the forward strand.
CACTTATGACCATGGTCCAAGAGATGATAAGCAAAGCTGAAGCATGGAGGAGCATTGAAGGGGATCGGGCTCAAGAATGGAAGACATTCCTTACAGGCCCAATTGAAGATGTTTAAAATAGTAGCCCAAGAGATTAAAAAAACATGTATTAGATAAATGGGCTGGGCTAGGCTTTGCTTATTTTAAGTTTAATTTATGTTTAGCTTTGTTTGGGCCCAAATTATGTGGAAAACCCATTAATTTTGTTTTTGTTTATTTTCCTAGACCTAGTAGGTTTAATTACTCCTATTTAAAGGAGTTAACGTTATTGTTTTGAGCAGCTTTTGATTAGTTAAAATTTCGAGTGTTTTTCACCTCTTGCGTTCTAAAAACGTCTCGAACAGTTAAAATTAGGGTTCTTGTTGTTCTTCGACTTAGCAATCAATTAACCCATCGATTGATTGTTTGTCTTCGACTATACCAAGGCTCTTTCTCGTTTTCGGGATTAGGTTGAGGTTCCACCTCCATCATATTCGCGTGGTTCCAAGGTTCTTGCATTTTTCAGCGTCAAGGGTTGCAGATTCATCTTAATTTGGGTAGAAATACGATCGTGGTTCATATCATAAGTACAAGTAATAAAAGTTGTGAGTATTTACACAAATCGCTCAGGTAATAGCCCCCACGAACAAAAAGGCCAGGGAGTTTGACCTATGTCCTTTTGATTAGAAGATTGAAAAATTATTACAAATTTATTTAACTTTTCCTAAAACTTATATATTTTAAGAAATAATGTCAACCCCCACCCTTACCTTGAGGTCAATGGTTTGACTCATGGGAGTAGGAGGATGGTTTTCTTTGTTTGTAGGATTAAGGGATAAACTTAGATCTCTTTTAATTTTATTTTTTAAAAAGAAATAAAGTCATTTGTGATACATTAAATGAAAATATGATATATATATATATATATGTTTATATTATATATGCACGTGACCATTTTCCATCAACTTCAATGCTAAAGTGGACAGGAAGGAGTAAAGTAAAACTTGGTCGATAGTTGGACGAGTTAAACAACAACTTTTAAAGTTGAGGGGCATAAGTGGAACTAGCCTTTAATTTAGGTGCCATTTGCGTAGTTATGCTTATTCATAATAGCAATTTCCGTCCTAACTCCAAGATTTTGAGATATTACAAACCGAACCTCATACTTTCAATGTTTACATAGAGGTCCTTGTAAAAAAGAAATAATACTATACCTACAAAAAAAATTTCCAAATCCAAGAGGGGTTTAATCCCCCTAAATAGGATTCCAGATGTTACAAGTGGAACTCGATCAGAAGTGCAGAACTTAGTGGGGTGCAACTATATTATCATCATTTCAATAATTTATTTTTAGACATCTTCAAACTTATGAATTATCTCACTTTTGGGGTTTTAGATCTTCATTAGAGTTTTTTTCCACGACAGATGGTGAAGAGGTTTCAGTCAGTAAAAATAGACGTTGACAATATTTTTAAGGATAATCACAGCCATGGCTACAGTAGTGGTGATCAGAAAATGTTGCCAGCGCCAATGGTTGAGAATTCCGGCAAGCTTGAGCAAAGGAGGAAGAGCATGAGGGGGATGAGAATGAGAAGAAAGTCTAATACCCCGTATTTTAAATTAAATTATATTAGCTTATTTATACTCATGTGAGTGATCGTTTGATGATTCGGGTGGTCCGAATCGATTTCGGTTGGTAAATAAGAAGTTTTGGTTCTTCGCGATTCGTTAATTTTAGCTATCTTTAAGCTATCGTAATTTCTTCGTTAATTATCCTTCTGAGATTCCGTTCATTTGAGTGTCTAGTATTTGTACCATTCTACAACTTTCATGTTTTGGCCGAAGTCCAACTCACACTCCACGTGGTTCAAAACAAGGCGCAAAGTAGGCCTATTGCAAAATTCTGGTCATTCGATAGCGCTATGGCAGAGCGCTGTCTTAGGTGAATTTTTGGAAAAAATATATCCAGAATTTGGGAAAACTTCCTTTTATAAAGTTGTAGATCTTTGAAATACCTTTCCGTGAACATAAAGAACGCCTCAATTGAAGTTCCGAGCAAAAAGTTATAGCAAAACAAAAACAGTGGTCCAGAGCCCAAAATTTATAGCGCAGACTGGTATGGCGTTTTTGGCATACCGGTCCGGTACCAAATTTTTGCGATATTTGTACTCCGCGGACCGATATTCGGTATTTGGCATACCGGTCCGCCAGTTAACTATTCCCACCGACTTAAGCACGTTTTTAAGCCATTTTTTGTCATTTTTCATCCAAACTTCGTGCCAAACATTTCCACACTCCTCTAGAGAGTTCTAGAGGATTCTAGAGAGAGAAAGAGGAAGATTTCTACGCATCTATCCGTCTGAATCGAGGATTCAAGCTTGATATCATCCAAAACCACCTCTAAGGTACTATTCATCATCTCTACCTTGATTTTCTTCTATAAAAGCTCAAGCGTGAGCTGTGGCTACTTGGGTTGGGTTTATACATCATTGATTCGGGGATTTTGCTATGCTAGGAACGTGTTGACACGAGAGCTTAAGTATATTTCACCGAACGGGGCTTCGGTTTACATATTTCTTCTTTCTTTTGGTCTACAAACTTAAGGTAGGGGTTATATCTTTTCAAAACTCGATATTATGATTTTATTTATCGAAATATGAATGATTATATACATATATGTTTGATACGAAGCACATACTGCTTTGTTATTGATTATACTCAGATGATATATACATGTATGCTTACTATGAAAACCATGATTAGTTGATATTCATAAATCATGCATGATTAGTTGATATTCATAAATCATGCATGATTAAGCTATGATTCAATGATACGAAGCGATATATGCCAAATAAACTCGATTCTCACGTAGTATTTGATCTCTACGGGATGTCCCTCAGGTGTATATGTGTTTAGTTGATATGATTGAACTAGTAAATAGTTTTGGTATGCACCAAGGGATAAGTATGAGGTTCGATGAGGTTTATATGGCATATGTTGTTTCTAGCTTGCATTTAGAGCATGTTATGCACGTTTGCATCATTATTGTGTCAAACCGGAATCTCGAGGATATCTTGGCAAGTTGAGAGCCTCCTTATGACATATGGTGTGAAAATTATCTATTGGGAGAACTATATCTCGTATCCATGTTATGGATGGCTTTTTATGCTCTTAAGGCATTCTTGAATGTGTGATTATCTCTCTTCGGGAGTTCTTATTCGTATGGGGATATATTCTCGGCTATGTTGTATGGTGGGATGTTGCCCACAGTGATCAGTATCTGTGTTTGGGCCTTCCGTCGGTGAAGGGGAATAATTGTAGTTAGTGCTTGCCGGTATGGAAAATAGGCAGGGCCTGGTGCCCTTAGGTTGAAAAGCCTTAAACCTCCGGGGGGTCAGCAAGTCGTCGGCTGTCTAGAGCCAGCGGTGAGCAGTCCAAAAATCTAGACAACAGCAAGGCACTAATATTCTGGTTGACATGAAAATGAGCTGTTTACGTGATATGGTGGACTGTGGTCCAAATTGTTATTACCTATTGATATTCACCCGGGACGGAGAGGCCATATTATGATCTCGATCTTATGTCTCTTGAGGGCGGTCAGACCCATGTTATGAATATTCATGGATCGATCTTCTGGCAGGGCGGTCAGGCCCACGGTTATTGTTACAGTTATAATTCCTGATAAGGACCGGCTATGGTCTTGGATAGGTAGACTCATATCATTTGCTATCTCGGCTCACTCATATTCTGGTGATTCGACGTAACGGTTGACACAACGGAGGTAACCTGCATAAGCATGAGCATGCATGGTTTTGTGAAATTATGATAAGTTACAAATCATGTTTGAATTGTATTATGAAAAGGTTTACTTTGTTTAAAGTAACGAATCAATAAATGTTTTCAAAGTCGTTCCCTTTTACTCCCCCCTTACTGGACGATATGCTCACCCCGTTTTTCTAAAACTATACATGTATTCAGGAGTCCAAAGTGGGCATGGACGCAACGGAATCGGGGACGTGTTAGTAGCTCTTATACGGACTCATTTTTGTCATGTACATGTTCTCTCGGGAAGCCATGGCTAGCCCGAAATTTAGTATATTCATTTGGATTACTTAGTTGGTTATGTAACATGAATATGTATATGCTTGTATGTTTGTATGCAGTACAAACATCATCAATATGATTATGAATTTATTGTTTGACACTCATGTTATTGCTGGTTGTATTTCTTTATGCATTTACATATATACTCATCTTAGTCAATCTAAGATAGGTTAGTAGCACTCCAGGTCTTAATTACGGGTGTTGTTCTGTAGATTAAGGCGGGGGTGTTACAGAAAGATTAGTATACAATTGCCTTTTTTGTTTGATAAAGAGAAAAAAAATGTTTCTAAGGATCATGTTTGGTTTTTGCAACTTATGTAGGTTGAGAAGAAAATTAAATTATTTTGAAAATTTTCATTTAGGGGGGGTTATGAAATTTTTAAGTGGGGATTTAAAAGTTTCCAGCCTACTTTTTGCTTATTTGCTATGAAATCATGAAGAATAAACCTTCTAAAATTCGATCCATTTTTTTTTCAAAGTTGAAACAAGATGACATTTCCAATTTTTGAATTTTTCGGTTTTCGAATTGGAAAGTATATTTGAATTTCCAAATTTCAGATCCAAAATTTCAAAATAATTTCATTTCGATTTTTCCTATATAATCTCCAAAATTATATTTTCATATTTATAATATTTTTGTATACTATAAATTAAATAACTTATCTAAGAGGGGGTATAATTGCTACTAATTTATACATACATAGTAATATTAACAAGTTTCAACTTATAGTAGTCGTTCATTTTTGAAAAATTGTATTGATCCTTGAAATTATGTTTTACTTTAAAATTAATAGAAAATAATCATAAAGGACAAAAATGAGCATGTCCTTAGAATAAAGGACACTTTTTTTTTCATTAGTTAGCAGGACAAATTTTTGTTTAAAGGACCAATTTTTTAATGAAGGGCAAAATATTAATTATTTTATTATTTTAACTAATAAAGTAGAATTCCAATGCTACCATTCTTAAAGATAAATATAATTAAATTCATAATTAAATCAATAAAAATAAATTCAAAAAAAATAAAACACATATCACAACAAAATCAATCAACAAGATAAACATAAAAATTATTCAATCAAAAAGATAAACAAACTAAAATATGTATCACAACAGAATCAACAAAATCAATCAATGTGACTTTGTCAATGTCTCTTCTTATCATGAATGAGATGTAAGCACCAAAAATGGAGATGGGTTCAAGCTCTTCTTCAAATTCGCTTGAATCTCTCAATGGGTTTGGGAAAGCAACTGCAAATGGTGAAATAAATGAATTCAAATCAAATGGTGATGAGCGTGGGAGATATAAGTTTAATTTGGCTAGCATAAGGCTATGGAAGAAGCATACGCATTCGATTGGGTCATATAGACCCTTGGATATGGTGCAAGGGTAATACTCCCTCCGTTTTAAATTGCTGGTCCCTCTTTCCTTTTTTGGATGTCCTAAAATAAATGTCAACTTTCCATAAAAGATAAGTACATATTATTTTGCCCTTTTGTACTTTCACTTTTCAAGTAAAAGTTTTGAATAACGAAAAGGGTAAAAAGGGAAAGTCATTGTAAATTAAGCAAAAAATGGAATGACGATAGTGGATCCTTAATAAGTTGAATTTCTCAAAAGAGACCAGCAATTTAGGACGGAGGGAGTATATGTTTCTAAAGTACCTTTGGATGTAGCACTACTGCAGCTTGAGTTTGTTCCAAATAAACTTTTTCCCATTATTATGGACTTTACTTGTCTCTCTAGGATCAAAGGCATATATTATTGGACATGGATTATTTGGGTCGCTATGTGGTAAATGTCCTGTTCAACTTTTGTTAGTTTCTTTTTAGTGTACCTGAGCTTTCCCACGTTTTTATATAATATTTGAAAGGGCTTTTAATTTTGCCACACATTTTATGTGCAAAATTAGACTTACACCATGTTATCATAACTGTTAGATTTTACCCCTTACATGTAGGAGAATGTCAAATAATTATGTAAAAACTGTGTATTAAGCCAAAGGATCACGTTCAAAAAATTATACATTACCCCGCATTTTTAAGTAATATTTTGAAATTGACCGGCGTGTAGGGGCCAAAGTTTAATCATTACGAAAATAAGAAACAAGTTTTAACAAAATCTGATTATGACATTACCTGATGAATATCATTAGGCCCATATAGTCTCTCAATGCATACATGAGGCATTTTTAATATGTAATTTTGTTTAGTTTTGTCTATGACTATTTATAGTTTTGAAGATCAAACATTTTTTGGAAAAAAAAAATTCGAATTAGATTTTTTCTTCCTATAGGCTAAGCAAATATTCTCCACACTTTATCTTTCTTTCATTTAAATTTCTTTCGTGCTCCTCCTTGCTAGATTGAGAAGCCGAATGCTATATCCCATTTTAATATTTACAAATTTGCCTAATCTTTTTATTATTTTTGTCTTGTATTTTGCATCAGAATTTTTTCCATCTGTTTGCATCGGTGTAGTAGCAAAAGTAGTAAAAGCAAAGAGGCCTCTATCCCATTGACACGCACGTGTATTTAATTTTAATTTATTCTATTTATTTTTCAAATTTTTGGGATAGTATAATTCTTGAATCTAGAAGGTAATGTTAAGGAGAGTGTCACCATTAAAATTATCAACGAGATATCATTTTGCTCTTCTTTTTTAAATTGAAAAAGATGTAACTTAATATACCTACCAAAAAATTTAAAAAATATTATGTAATATGTCTGTCAGAAAAAGAAAAAAAAAGATATAACTTAATATGTCTACCAGTAAATTAAAAAGATATAGCTTGATATGTTTGTCAAAAAATTAATTATAAAAACGCAACTTAATATGTCTGCCTTAAAAAATACCTATTTTTATTGTAGTCATTTTTCTAACATATTATTTTGTCGTAGGCATATTAATTTGTTAAACATGTAATTTTAAGATTAATAGTTGTGAATCGCCTAAACTTGTTACTATGTTGAATCTTCAAATTTTGTTTTACTTTAAAATTCTCCTACATTTTTAATGCGCCCCACTCTATTGAAACTGGCCTAACCTTTTTCACTTTTCACATACAAACTTCACTCATCTACCGGTATTCTTACTTTGCGCTACCATCTTGTAGCGTAGGCAGTAGGCACCCCATTCCACGACTGACATTACGACCCATAGATAGACCTCAAAACGTCCAGTCCCACAACTTGTGCTCAATCTCATACCCATGCCATAGCTGCCACGCTACGTCCAGTCATATATATATATATATTGACTATGGTGCCTACTCTAATACCATATTTTACGAACTAACCATTAGAACTTACGCTTGAAAACTGACTCATATCAACACTCCAAATTCTTCATCTTCCTCCTTACCCCAATACTCTCCTCTCTGCAACCCTCCACATCTTTGCCATCCGTCCAATCAATGTATGACGCATCATTTGCTCCAAGAACTTTTTGTATACACTATGTGCATGTACGTGTTACCCGTAGTTGAGAGAGAGAGAGAGAGAGAGATTTCCAACATATATTACATATAAAAATGGTTTTCATTATACACTAACCATATGAACAAGCTCATATCTTGTTTCTTTGCATATTTACACATACTCAAATACTAGATTAATCTCCAAGGGTGATAACTGGCCGAATTAACAGATAAAAGAGATGTCTACTTTGAACCCTTGAGCTTTGAAAGAAGATATAAACAAGCAGAAGAAACAAAGACTGAAGCAGAGAAGCAAAGCAAGTCGAAGGGGGAGAGTATAATAGCCTTCTTACTTTTGTCAAATAACCCAATAAGAAGCAGCATCACTATTACATGCCCCAGTTTTGTTTTCAACTGATTCACTGATTTTATCTCTAACCATTGCGGCCGCTCCTGAAATTTAGGAAAAATAAAACACAAAGACAATATAAGACACTAGACGGAAAAAATATAGTAAAATACGGACCCTTTTTTTACTTCGCCCCTTCATTTTATTTGCGAAGTTAGACTTATCCCCGTTTTCATAATCATTAGACATCACCCCATACATGCCAATTTTACATTATTTTGACATGCTGCAACAAAATCTAATGATTATGAAAATGGGGGCCTTGGCCTAATTCTGCACCAAGAACAGAGACAAATTCAAGAAACCCACAAAAGATTTATCCATTTGTTGAATTGAGGAATATCTCATATACTTCTGCAGTTTTTCCTAAAATAAAGTCCCTGTTTGGTTTGGCTTAAAAAATAATTCACGATGTGGTGATAAAAAGATTTCTGTGTATTAGGCACTGGATTACATTCACATTCACAATGTGTAAATCTAAAGTGCATAGTTTTTTTTTTGTACAAAGAAGTGGCAATAGCCACCCTAAAATTTTATTCAATCTTCTAAAATTGCAGATTACAATTTCTTAAATCTCATATTCAGTAAGCAACCTATCTATGTTCACCATACCCCTTAAAACATGAGGCAACCCCAGAAAGCCATCAAACTTTTTCCTGCACTGTTGAGAGCAACCATAGTTGGCCAAAAAATCAGCACTTTTGTTATTCTCCCTATACGTATGGGACAACTTGAATTGCATCTGATCAATTATCTTCCAAATCTCCCTAACTTCGTATATTATACCCCAAGGAACATCCACCACCCTGTTAACTACTTTAACAAGAATCAAAGAATCTATTTCAATATCAAAACAAATAACTCTTGTCTCAATACACAATTGTAAGCCTTGCATAAGAGCCATAACTTCAGCACCGTGGTCTCACCATAAAATTCAGCTAGGGCCCATAAAACCCGTTCATTATGGTCTCTCAATAAACTCCCACCACCACTAAAGCCCGGATTGCCCCGAGAACATCCATCAGCATTAAGTTTATACCTACTTGCTACAGGCCTTTCCCATCTAGTAAGAATACAAGACTTTCTGACAGCATTCCCCACTGCTAGACCCAATGTTCTACACATACCCATTTCATCAGCATAGACCGAGGCCAGCAATTTAATACCAGTATAAGTATCCATAATTGCACCTCGCACATTTGAAATAATTTAAAGTGCATAGTTGTAGTGCTCGTTCTCTACAGAATTGGGTTCATACTTCATACACAACCTTAGAGAAGAAGAGAAGGAAATGGTTTCCTTGCTTTGAGTGAGAAGGATGGGTGTCTAGCCATAACTATAAATTGGTTTCCATGGAAAAGTCAGACACTCAAACACAAGAAGAAATGGACAAGTTGAGGTCCTTTGCCCTTTTATGGTGAATAATGCCTATCAAACAACATACAAGTATGTATAATGAACCATGAAGAGGCTTTCAGTTTTGGAGGGATGAGGATTTTGAATTTTCCAAATCACTATTTGTGGTTTAAAGACAGTAAATTTGGAGAGTCAACCAAAGAATCACAAAAAGAAATAAAGAAATACAAATAAGAACTCTGACTTATCCCCACCCAAACTAGCCTATCTGAATCAACTTTAGAAAGTGGTGCATTTTCAACAATGGCCAAAGGACTCATGAAATCATCGGCTTCCCCAACACCGAGATTTCTACAAAAGAAGAGATCCCGAGAGAATGAGTTGAGTTGGTTCCAAAAATCTAGGGAGAGCACAAATGGTTGATATTTACTATAACCCAATAGAGATGAGGAGAATATATTCGGTATTCTGAACTACAAAGGGACCAAACTCTAGACCCAATAAGTGAGAGCCAAATAAGCACACATTCATTCTTCATATATTCTTCCGCACCCCCACCCCCATGCATTGGAATCCTACCTAGAGCGTCAATATTGGACTGGAGTACGGCCATGTGGTACTCGAGGATTACTGAATATCATCGAAGAGATGAAGGTTGATTATTGCCCCAGGCATCTTCCCAAAGCGTGGTTTATTACCAATCCCAACCTTAAGTTGAATAAATGAAAGAAAAATCAAATCCATTGGAATGGACTTCCAAGGGTTACGTAAAAAGGGTTACATAGAGAACCTCTTCTTCTTTTTCTTTTTTTTCTTTTTATGGTTCATCAGATTAGACTCAAACTCAGGTACTCCCGGGTTAGGGGAAGCTCCTTTCCCATCCGGGGGCTAGCCCACCACTCAATGGAAAGTGTGAGAATATTTTACTTCTATATGATTATTGACAATAAGAGAACACCTATATATACAAGTAGCAATCCTACTTAATCTAGGAAACTTGTCTAACTAGGAAACTAATGTACAGCTAATATATATCTATACATAAATATTTAACACTCCCCCTCAAGCTGGAGCGTACAGATTGTATGTGCCCAGCTTGTTACAAATATAATTGACCCGAGGACCCGCGAGAGATTTTGTAAATATATTTGCCAGTGTAGTAGATATCGTACGATACACGATACATTGTAAGATACATATCGTCTCGGAAGCATTTAGATACGTATCGTTAATTGTATCGTTTTTGGGAGTGTATCGGGCGATACACATCTGTGTATCGGGATATTTCAGTGTATCGGGATATTGCAGCGTATCGTTCGATTTTTTTTTTGGTCTTTTTTTTGGCAAAATGATGTAGTTTTGTCGATTCTTTTTTTTTTTTTTAAATAAAACATGAAATCAAAGCCTCATAACCTAAACCCCAAATACACAAAGGAGAACTTACGAAGATGTGTTCCCCGACGAAGATATGGATGCTATTGATTTAGATTTTATCGATTGAATTCAACATGAAGACATGCTTAACTTTATTTTATTTTGTGTTTTGATGAATTTATGATATTTTGAATTATTTATGTTTAAGGGATATTATTTTATATTAATCTTCAATGAAATATGTACTAGTATACTAGATTGTCTTGATTTATATGTATATTTGGTGTATGTATGCATGTGTTCGTGTATAAAAAAATAAATATTTATGTAAATATTAAAAAAAAGCGTATCTTACGATACGTTACGATACACGATACGCGATACTATTTTTTGGCAAAACGATGCGCTTCCGATACACGATATTGTCTGCTAGTTGGTCATTCAACTTAACATAACCAGTAGCAATATCTCCTGAAAGAATTTTCTCTCGAATAAAGTGGCAGTTAATCTCAATATGCTTGGTCCTTTCATGAAAGACAGGATTAGATGCTATATGTAAAGCTGCTTGATTATCACATATCAATATCACATGTTGCTTTAGCCATGGCTCCATATTCTGCTTCAGCAGTGGATAGAGCGACAACAGATTGTTTCTTACTCTTCCATGACACGAGATTACCCCCAACAAAAATGCAATATCCAGTGGTTGAGCATCTATCAGACGGATAGCCTACCCAATCTGCATCTGAATAACCAATCACCTGGGTATGCCCCTTGTTTTCATATAACAGGCCTTTGCCTGGCGCTCTCTTGATGTATTTTAAAATACGAATAGCTGCATCCCAATGACTATCGCATGGAGTACTTAGAAACTGACTGAGAACACTCATCGGAAACGCAATATCAGGACGTGTTACTGTGAGGTAGTTAAGTTTGCCAATAAGTCTCCTATATTTGCCTGGGTCTGATAAGGGCTCCCCCTGATTAGGTACAAGCGTAACATTTGAATCCATCGGAGTCTCTACAGGTTTGCAGCTGGACATGCCTGTTTCTTCTAAGATATATAGGGCATACTTTCTCTAGGAGATAAATACGCCATGTTGGGATTGAGCAACTTCTATTCCCAAAAAATACTTGAGTTTGCCCAAATCTTTTGTCTGAAAGTGATAGAATAGATGTTGCTTGAGTTTCTATATACCCTCCTGATCATTTCCGGTAATCACAATGTCATCCACATACACAACCAAATAGATGCACCGGTCGGAGGATAAGTGGCAATAAAATACTGAATGATCGGCCTTGCTTCGGGTCATTCCAAATTTTTGAACAACCGAACTGAGCCGCCTAAACCAAGCCCGTGGAGACTGTTTAAGTCCATAGAGAGAACATCGAAGGCGACAAACCAATCTAGATCTCGACTCCCCCTGAGCAACAAACCCAGGAGGTTGCTCCATATAAACCTCTTCTTGCAATTCACCATGTAAAAATGCATTTTTGATATCCAACTGATAGAGGGGCCAGTGGTGAATGGCCGCCATAAAGAGGAATAAGCGAACAAAGGCCATTTTGGCAACCAGAGAGAACGTGTCGCCATAATCAAGTCCATAAACTTGGGTATACCCTTTTGCAACTAGTCGAGCCTTCAACCGGTCTATAGCTCCATCAGGACCAACTTTTATGGTGTAAACCCAACGACAACCGACCGTAGATTTCCCAGGAGGAAGGGGCACTAATTCCCAAGTGCCATTAGAATGTAATGCACACATTTCATCAATCATCGTTTGACGCCAACCTGAGTCCGAAAGAGCTGCTCCTACATTTTTAGGAATGAAAACAGGGGACAAGCACGACACAAAGGCAGTATATGATGGAGATAAACGATGATAACTCATGAAATTATAAATAGGATAAGAATTTCGAGTAGAACGAATATCTTTACGTTCGGCAATGGGACGATTCAAGTCAGAGATCGGAACGGCAAGCGTGACCGGAGTAGAAGATGAGTCCACTGGGTCATAGGTAGGGTTTCAGTGGTGGTAGGCTCAGTCAAAGGAGGTGGAGTAAGGTCGGTCGGAGGTTCGAGTGTAGGCGCAATAGTAGGCTCGGTGGGAGGCATAGAAGAAGGGTTCGCAGTAGGACGTTGCCGGTGATGGTAGGTAAGCAGAGGAGGTGGCGAGTCGACGATAGGAGCCACCGGAGCAAGGGAGGAGACAACCAATGGAATAGGACTAGTGTCGGAAATAGGGAGAACATCAATTAGACACTCAGTATGTGCAGAAGCAGTAAAGAAGGGAGTAGTTTCAAAGAATGTAACATCGGCTGAGACAAAATATCACTGAAGATGAGGAGAGAAACAACGATAACCTTTTTGCAAACAAGAGTAACCCAGAAAGATACATTTGAGAGATTTGGCTTGTAATTTATCTTTCCCCGGAGTGAGATCGTGAACAAAACATGTACACCCAAAGATACGAGGAGGAAGATAATAGAGTGGCTGACTAGGAAATAACAGAGAATGAGGAACTTGATTTTGTAAAACGGAGGACAGCATGCGATTAATCAAATAGCATGCGGTAAGAACTGCGTCTCCCCAAAAACGCAGCGGAACATGAGTGTGAACAAGGAGAGTACGTACAGTTTCAATCAAGTGTCTATTTTTTCTTTTTGCTACCCCATTTTTTTGAGGGGTATGAGCACAAGACGATTGGTGAATTATACCCTGAGAGGCCATAAATGATTGAAAAGGGGCAGAAAAATATTCTCGTGCATTGTCACTTCGAAAAGTACGAATATTTGTACTAAATTGAGTTTTAATTTCAGAACAAAATGTTTGAAATATGGAGAATAATTCTGAACGATTTTTCATTAAGAATAGCCAAGTACAACGGGAAAAATCATCAACAAACGTAACAAAGTAACTAAAACCCAACGTTGACTTAACACGACTAGGACCCCATATATCCGAATGAACTAAAGCAAAAGGTGACTCTGCTTGTTTATTGAGACGACTAGAAAAAGAAGTACGAACATGCTTTCCTAACTGACAAGACTCACACTCTAAAGAAGACAGACTCGTAAGACTCGGCACCATCTTTTGTAACTTCTGCAAGCTAGGATGTCTCAAACGAGGAGGGCAGGTGGATCAACGGCAACACAAGCTATAGGGCTTGGTGGTGGGGAGAGGTAGTATAACCCACGGTACTCACATCCTACTCCAATCGTCCTCCCGGTGTTCCGATCCTGCACAAGAATCGAATTAGCAACAAAGGTAACAGAATAGGGCAATGTTTGGGTTAATTTGCTAATGGAGATTAGGTTAAAAGGACAATTTGGTATAAAGAGAATAGAATCTAAAGATAGAGAAGGCAAAGGTGTAGCTTGTCCAATTCCTCTAACTTTAGTTTGTGAGCCATCAGCTAATGTAACAGTAGATAAAGTACTAGAATAAGTAATACGAGAGAACAAATCCTTATTACCAGACATATGATCGGAAGTACCAAAATCAAGTACTCATGGCCCAATGGAGGATGACTAAGAGATGCGGGCAATATGATTACCAGTTTGACTGGTTGAGGCTATGGCGGATGATTCGTTACTCTCTTGAAATTTTTGAAATGCAGCATACTCAACAACAGATACAGTCATAGTCCCAGGTATATCCCCAGAGGATGATTCATACTGTGAAATGTTGGCAACCTTAGGTGGATAACCATGAAGCTTGTAGCAACGATCTACTGTATGGCCCTGATTATGGCAATGGGTACACTTAGGGCGAGTCCGACCTCGCTGCCCGCTTTAACCGTCCCTTCAAGGAGTCACTTGAGAGGCCAGGATAGCAGAGTCAGTGGAAGTTGTATGCTCGATTGGGATGCTTAGAGGTGCAAAAATGCGAATTAACTACTCAAATATCGTATCCATAATAGGAACCCCCGGATTGGCCAGAATTTGATTGCGAACCAAATCAAGTTCAGCAAGCAAGCCTGCTAGTGCAAGAACCATGAAGAATTTTCCACGATCAGATTCTTGTTGCGCAACATCAGTGGAGAGAGGCATTAACTCATTAAATTCCTACTGAAGAGTCTCAATTTTGCCTAGGTATTCTTGCATATCCTGTTCCTGTTTCCTAATCATCTTCATACGAGAAACAACAGTATAAAGACGATTTATGTCATTCGAATAAAGTTTCTTCGCCTTTTGCCATACCTAATAGCAAATGTGATAAGGTCGGTATTGGCCAACAAGGTTTTGATCAATAGATTACCATAGAATATTGCATAAAAATGCATCAATTTGCTTCCATTGTGACTGCTCTTTTTTAGTAATATCGATGACACATTTTATTAAGTGTTCTTCAAAACCTTGACCCATAAACCATAATTCAACAGGGGCAGACCGCGACATATAATTATTAGGACCTTTCAATTTTTCAGAACATATAATAGGCGTTGTCGCAAAACTTAGAAAAGATTTAGGTAGCACATTACTTGGATTGTTGGAAGTACCCATTAGAATTAAACACAAGCAATGGTTTAAAGGCAGAAAAAATACCAGAACAGAACTGAGAATCAGTAGGAAACGAGCCAAATAAGTGATCTGGAGAATTTGGCAGGGAAACAGTAATACACGCGCCTTCACGCGCATTTGGTGTGGTGGCACGTGGATCTCACGCGCAGGGCAAGGGTGGCGAGTGGGAGCGCGTGAAGAGGTATTTTTCAACGATATTTCTGGCGTGGGGTCGTCTGGCTATTCCGAGCACTGTTGTGTGGGTGGTGTGATGAAAAACAAATAGGATACACGCGAAACAACTAGGGTTTTGGAAGGCTCCTTGGTTGTTGGCGGTTAGGGTTTGGTAAGGTGATGAACAGCTAAGGTTTTTGATGTTTGCTGGAGTGACAAACACAGCAAACGAGAGAGGAGGATTTTTCTCACTTTTACCTCTGATACCATATGAGAATATTTTACTTCTATATTATTATTGACAATAAGAGAACACCTATATATACAAGTAGCAATCCTACTTAATCTAGGAAACTTGTCTAACTAGGAAACTAATGTACAGCTAATATATATCTATACATAAATATTTAACAGAAAGATCCTCTAATTACCATATAAAAAATCCCATCCATTAGAATAAGAAACATATTTACTTCTCATTATGGAACACCATAGAGAATTTTGTCCAATTGTAATTCCCTGCTATTTTCTGAAGAGAGCCGATTTTTCTTAAAAAAAATTACGAATACTCAACCACCATTTTGTTTACTTCTACTTAAAATCCCCTGCGGCCACGTCTTCACCTTTGCTTTTCCGTATTTGCCCAAAAAAAGTTGCTCGTTATTTCTTCAATAATTTTTGCAACAAGAAGGTAAAAGACAAAGATGGTAAATCGGAATGCATTCTAACACTTATTGAATCAATGCAACTGCCGGTTCATCCATCTAAAACTGAAAATCTTTCGGCAATCATAACCGGGTTACGGTGCACACAGGATCTACTCCCTACTAAAGGACCCTTTAATCCACCCTAAAGCTTTCTTTGTCCCTTTTTTAACTACCGGTTCCCAAAAACTAATATGGCAAGGGTTATCCCCCAACAGCATTAACAAGACAAAGGCCAAGAACCCACGTCACACCCAACCTCATTGGTCCATGGTACCATCCTCTCCTCTTCCACATTTATGCACACAAAACCAGTTTGGACGAGATAATTTTAAAACTCAAGACCATTCCAAAATTCCAACAAAATATTTAAATTTTCCCGCATCGCTGAAAACATCATTGGCAAATTGCAATAAGAGACTGACTTTATCTCTCCCAACCCCATATACCTCTGCAATTTTTCTCTCTCTTGCTCTCCTCACTAGTATAGTTAACACATCCACCACCAACTAAAACAGGAAGAAGAGATAACGAATCCCCTTGCCTAATTTCCATAACAGGCCTTAACATTGCCCCTAAATCTACCAATGACCATAACCGAAGAACCAGATAAAGAAAGACACCCTCTAAACCCACCTCTTCATCTTTCCCTCAAACCATTTTCTCCAAAGACATGGATCTAGGAATTCTAAGTCAACATGATCATATGACTTTTCGAAATTTATGTTGAAATAACCCCCTCCCCATTTTTCCTTGCTTTATATTACTCCACACCTTCATTAGCGATTACGACAAGATCCAAATATTTTTTCCCCATCATAAATAGCCATTTGCGCTAATCCAATTGTCTCTCCCAAGATCTCTCTTTCTCAAGGGTGAGGTCTAAAGCAATGACTTACACCAGCTTGTTTCAAGGCTAATAGGTCTATAGTCCTTCAATTTTGATTAGGACAATTGGATGAATTACAAAGCTCTTCTTTGGATGAAATACAAAGCTCTTGTTTTAAGTATAAACAAAGATCCCCGCTGCGCCAATAAATGGAATGGCATGATTTCCATCACCTTCTATTTCTGGCAGGTTTTGCAACTTTTCTTTTTCCCCTTCTATTTTTTTTCTCTTTTGCTATGTAAAGGACTCTACGAAATATACGAAAACACGTACGATGCAGACTAATTAGTTAATTTTCCTACTATGGTTAAAGCAGGTGTATTAACGAAATATGCACAAATTATAAAAGACTTAAACTCACCTTTAGAATGAATAGGCCAAAGAGATTTGATCTGTGCGGAACTTTTTCCTCTGAGACAGACTTCGCAATGTCAAGATTGCTAATAAATAGCTCATAAAGACCCATCCCAAACACCAACATCACTGTTCCTAAAAGATATACATCTGCAAAAGGAAACAATTTCTTAAAAATGATGAAAATTAATGCAACTAAACTTTAACAAAAGAATAACTGAAGTACTCCCTCTGTCCCAAAATAAGAGTCCATTTTGACATTTACATCATTTTAAGAATACACCAATTTCAATATAATTAGTTGTTGAGAACAAAACTTGTTTAGTATCATGAGATTTGGTGCATCAATTGTGTCCCATAAATAAACTAGACTCTTAATAGGGGACATCCCAAAAGGCAATAGAAAAAATTACGATCTGGTCCTTGAGATAGAAACTTTTTGGAATGCAATCCTCCTACGGTCCTACCTTTATTAAAGGATGTGGTCTTTGTAGATATTTAAAGGATGCAGTCCCTGTAGATATTCTTTTTGGTATCTCTCAGTCAGATATACTAATTTTCTTGGTTGCACATACAATAACAGCGTTGAGAAAATTAGAGTATGTGGCCGAGAAATATTGTAGCTACCGAATGGTATATATGTATCCAAGTCCTCGTGAAAGGTAGATATTATGGTACTTGTATCTACAGTGACCACAGCCTTTTAGAAAAAGTTGTGGACCTTTCATCTTGAAAAGTTATCTCAAGGACTGGATTCTAAAAGTCTCAAAGGAATACTGGACTCTTAATGTGGCCAGAAGGTTTAGTAAAATAACTAATGGTTATCATTAAGGCGGTTGCTAAAGGTACTACACCAAAAATGTCTCACTAAAACCACCTTTTTGGGAAAAAGTGAAAAACCAAGATACACTTTATCACTAAGGTTCCCAAAAAATGTAATGGATGTTTCCATTAGAAATCATAGAAAAATCTCACTATATTTGGCCCCTAGTCACCAACGAAAAATGAAAGATTCTACTCTTTGAACCAATTTTGATTCTCTTGTTGATAATTGCAAAAATTCAAAGCAACTGGGCTAGCCTAGTGGGGATTTTCGTTGGTTGTAGTTAAAGGGAGAGACTTAGACCTCCCTTTAAAAAAAACTGCAAAAAATCATTGCATGTGGCTTAAAAAACCCAACATAGTCTGGAAGGTTTTGGGTGCCCTTTCTATGGTAGAGCTTTGAGTTGGAGAGGATAATAAAATATTAAAGCTTCATATTTTATCAATTGATCCAAAGAGATATTTAGAAGGAATCAAAGAGGAAATACAGAAATGTCCCCGGGGGGAGAAAGAGAGAGAGAGAGAGAGAGAGAGAGAGAGAGAGAGAGTCACTTTTGTTTTGACTTAGTGAAGAAATGAAATTTCTGTAACGCCAGAAAACTTTGCCTATAAAAATTTTGGAAGACAATAGAAATTTTACAGAACGGAGTTACCAGAACCCCCATAGATAACTGACAGGGGGAAAAAGTATGCAACACAAGAATAACAATAATACTCCAACAATATTTTGTGTACTCGTTAATATTTTTTTAGCATCACATCCACTCATTCCAAACCTATCACTAAGAGAGTTCCATTTCAGTGTAGCCACACGCGACCAAACCATCTCTATTCTCTAACATATTCCGAATCTTTTCTATATCTAATTTTGTTTTGTTTCTATTAAGTCTTATAGAAGTCACACGATTGTTTGGTACTTATAATTGCATAACACTCAAGAAGCCTCATCTATCATTTTTTCACCAGCTGATGCATCTTATCTTAATACAAAATGTAAAGTGATGCAACAAACTAGAAAGCAAAAAAAAAAAAAAAATCTTAATGCCGCTGAACTGCATACTTAACTCATTTAGGGTGCGTTTGATGAATGGCTTATAATCTTTTGATTATATATCATTATAACATCAGATTCCTGTAATGGTATATAATCCTTTTTATTCTTTTTAAATTAATTAAACAGACCCTAAGTATTTTTGAACTTTACAAAATGACCCACTTTTATATTATTTTTCTCCCCATCCATGGCCATTCCGAGGAGTACCCATGCTGTCCGAGCCGTGTCCAAAACAATTTTAGTACCGAATATGTTGGCGTGTCAAACAGGTGTCCAAGCCGTGTCCTACCCATACCCATGTCCCTGCCGTGTCCGACTCGAGTACTTCACCTAGATAGAAGTGTTCGTGTTTCCTAGGAAACGAGTGATTTGGTGAGATTTTTTATTACTATTCCGGTTTTCCATGGGATCCAATTCTTTGGGTGGTTGCTAAGCTAAAAATTCCCTGAAAATAAGTAAAATATGGGGAACATCCCACCAAATCCCTCATCACTTTTCCAACTATTCATAATAATTAATTATTTATCAATTCTTTCGACTTCACACTTTCCTACCATTTATATCAACAATTGAGTTATGTTTTTGTTTCCCCATATACGCATATTTTTCAACTGAAGTTATTCATGAAAGATCATATAGGAACAATGAAACTCAAACTTAAGATCTCCATATAAATAAGTGATATATATATATTTATATATATCAATATATTAGTTAAACCACTACGCGGTTAAATTTTCTGATGAAACTTGGTGGAGATATCTCCACCAAGCTTCGTCAAAGAACTCAACCATTTACCCCCTCAAAAGCCCCCAATCCATACGGAATGGTCCTAAACTTGGTCCTCCTAGGAAACGCTCTCTTTCTATATGTATACACACTATATAAATACACTATATATAAAGCGTGAAGAGGGGGTTTCGGTATGTCTTTGAACTGACAAAATTACCCGTCTCACCCCCTGAAATTTCAATAAAAACATTGCGAATGAAGGGACTTGACCAAATGTCGTCATATGACTTTAATGTGAGGATTCGAATAACAAATCAAGGAAAACCAATAAAACAAACAAAAAGGAAGCCATTTTTCCGTTGCATGAAAGGAACAAGAAGCGAAAGCTAAGATAAACATAAAGCAAGGTTTGCAAACCCACCAATGGCCTCGACCAACATAAATATCATCTTGCTGGGGTTCACCAGATATTCTTGGTAAGATGATACAACATACACGCAACCCTGCATGACACAACAAATAGTGTATAAATCTACTATTTTATAAAGCAATATTTTAAAAAGCTCCAACTGAAACCAGGCAGCAGGCCTAGCACCTTGGCAGGCGGGTACTAGGCGAACAGCACAAGATGGCCAATTATTTATTTATTTATTAAAAAAAAAAACAATGCTACAAATGGTCTTAACTTTCATTTTAAAACAGACATTAAGAATGAATCGAACATTTATTATAGTACAAACATGAAAAAAGTTCAATCTTCAAAACAAAAAATGAGTTAAAAAACCACCATCCCACCCATGTACGCCCCAGCAGAGTTTTCAGAACACTAATATAAAGTTAGAAGCAATGTTAACTACTACAAAATCTTCTTACATTTTATTTTTCCAATTTTTTATCAAAATGTTATAAGTTGCAAACGAAAGAGAACCGAACAAAGCACTAAAATATGAATTTATGTCATGAGGAAAGTCAACATGTCCTTTAGAGGCGTGATTTTTTTGTTCTTTCTCTGTTTTTTTGTTTTTTTTTTGGGGGGGCTGGCTGTGGACGTCTTGTCCACTCTCAGTCTCAATTTTGCTTGTAATCCTGTTTTTATTTCAATATAATCTTAGTTTCTGATCAAAAAAAAACATGTCCTTTAGAGGCTACAACGAATGGAGAGGTAATTTTGGTACAACAGGAAAGCAGAATGTTTTGATCTTATGTTTGGAGATGATGTTCAATAGGCGCTGATGACAGAGACATAGATAAGAAATATAATATTTAATGTACTGCTAGTCTGCTACAGACAACTAGCCAGCAAAACATTCGTCTTAAGTCTCAAGATAATTACCTTGGTCAATAATTAAAATAACTCAGCACCTAGACAAATACTCAATAATCTCGCTTTGAAATTTTTGCGTTTTATAAGAAAAATACTAATTTCGCCTAATCAATGGTGAAGAATTTATATGGTACATTGATTATATCCCGAAAAGGAAATGGGACTCTTAATATGAGATATCCCAAATGGAAAGTGGGGGCCCTAAATTGAGACAAAACTCAAAAGGGAGAGCATGTAATTCTAATTCGTTATCAGAAGTACTCACTAGCTCGTGTTTGGCGTCTGTCATGTCCCTGTCCAACCGATTAAGATAGTGTCCATTTTGGGCCTGAGCCAAAATGGTTTTGCTTTTATCCTAAAAAAACTTTTACTAGGAAGGACAATGGACCACAAACATATATCACATCAATGTGGGATGGACACACCCATAAGTGTCCCTGCTAGCATCCACTGCAGTGACACCGGCACATAATACCACGCCCACAACATGGGTCATTAGGATTGGATGTTGGATAAATTTTTTCCTGAGGTGGCCTCTTATCCCTTAAAGCATGGGATAACACAATCCCACGAAGAGGATGGGATTATTTTGTATTGTCTTCTACAGGATAAGTTGTAACTTACTATATATATATATATACAACACTTTTGATATCTTGAATTACTATATTCTATCTGGACTTCTAAGTTGAAGCTGCTCCAAACGCAGACAGGAGAGCCTTATCTACTGATTCTTATCCTTACTTTGTTATCCACCAAGCCAAGTGCATATTGACATTGGAAAGAGGTGAGGTGGACACCCTTGGGGCAGTCGTAAGGTACAATAAAAAATATACTTCTTTTACTTTATGTTTTTGGTTCCCTTTCAATTCCAGTCTTACTTTAGATAAGACATTGTTTCCTTAAGTAAAGATTGTGTTCAGCAGTTAACTTTACTATTAGGAATGGTATTCAGTCTCTGGCTACAAATAAAGCATTTTGCTTCTCATTTGAAGGAGCTTCATTTAGGAGATTAATAAGAATAGTGTTTTGGAGTAATGAATAGTGATCAGAGTAATTTATTTCAAGAAAATTACACTAAAATTAGTGCTTAGATCCATCGTCGCTTCTGCTCCCCTGGTTTTTTTTGGCAAAGGATTACTCACTCTTTCAACTTTTATCCAAAAAAAAGAAACTTTCAATTTTTCTCAGTTTTTTCCTCTACGCAGTAGTCCGCTTTCTTATTTAACACCAGGAACCGTGATTAATGCCTTAATTGTGTGATGTGTCTTGATTGAATTGATTTATAATACTTTCGCTTCAAAATTTTTTTGCAAGTATAAATTTTGCCTGGAAGACTATTCAAAGGTCTTGTTAATCCGACCAAAATGGCCAAAAATAGAAGTAAGTTCATTTAAATTTTGGCTCCTTCTCCGGATTGGACCAACCTTTGGTTCCATCTGCAATAATATTATGAATCAACCTCAGATTTGGACTAATGGATTTGGTATTGTTACTCAAATGGAGAAAATGTGTTTGGTTATATTTGTGGAATAGGTATTGTACTATTGTTCACAAGCAGAGTTGATAGCTACACACAAAGGAGATGAAGAATGTGATAAGGAAAAGCTATATACATCGCAGGTGGGTACTTTAATCTCGTTGAGGATCACTAAATACTAGAACTTGCGGCACACTCGATGTGGCGCAATATATATACCCGTAATTCCTAATATTATTTAGATATCTAAAACACACACAAAGAGCATGTGATATGTTTGGTTATTGGTTCAAGTCCTATTTTCTTTTTACTAATAGCACGAAGTGTATTGTAATAAAATTTAACAGCCAAATCCTGTAGCGTTTTAATATAATTGAAGAGAAATACTACAAAGAGAAATATTCAAAATGCAATTTTAAATGCGAAAGCTTACCATTCCGGTACCATAAGTGATAAAGTCTATTATTATAGGCTTTAAACAATAAGTACCACGTAAGTTTAAATCAAAATCTTCTGATTTGGAATATAATTTAATCTTTCAGGAATTCACGATGACGATTGCTATCGAGAAACATGAAGGCTTCAGATTCTTAATTCTGATGGATAAAACGAGCCCTTAGCTAGTGGTAGCTTGGAGAACATACCAATTAAAATGGATAGAAATAAAAAAGAATATTAAAGGAGATCAAGATCTGAGTGGTTTAGTTTTCATCAAACAGTTATGGCCTTATTTTCCTGCTAGGAAGGGAGTGGGTGGGAA
Source organism: Lonicera japonica (assembly GCA_021464415.1). Classification (NCBI taxonomy): domain Eukaryota; kingdom Viridiplantae; phylum Streptophyta; class Magnoliopsida; order Dipsacales; family Caprifoliaceae; genus Lonicera; species Lonicera japonica. The sequence continues at coordinate 97,762 of JAKCWG010000582.1, forward strand.
GAGAGATGGCCGTGGGGGTTGAGACTAGTGTTAGAAGGACCGTAATCACCATTGCCTAATACTCCCTCGCCTCAAATTAAGAGTTCACTATTTCTTTTCAGAACATAATTAAAGTACCAAAAACAAGTTTTGTTCTAAAACCATTGATTGTGACAAAATTAGTAGAAATTTGAAAGTCAAACATCTACTCTAAATTAGGGACAGAGGAAGTAAAAGGTTACGCGTTGCATAGTATCAAAGTCTAACCATGTAATCCCTCCACTCTTTTCTCTCAGTTTTATTATTGTTTACTTGTGTGAGGATTTTTCACTTCACATATTCAATATTATTTTTATTTTTGGATTGTGAAATAGCAATGGCAAAGCCATTATGAGCTCAAAGCTCAACGACATTGTGTTTAACTCTGAGGGAGGCATTTCCTCTGCCATTTTAGCCTCAAACAACCGTCTTTCACTCGAGCATTTGACAAACTTGTTTCCTTCTTGCCATTAGGTTTTCCTTTTTCAAAGGATAAATTTATCTGACCATACCGAGTTTTACTCCAAAGCATTGTACGTTGTCCCTCTCACAAAATTGTAGTACAGATTTAGTCATCCCCAAAACCACTAATAATGGGTATCTAATTCAACTAATTTTGGGGTGAATGCGCTTCTGGTAACCCGACATACCGAACCATCCAAATCCAATTGGGTTGGGTTGTTTTTGTTTCGAGAAGCTTCGTTCAGTTCTGGGTTCAAAATTTTCAGGCCAACTAAATCAGTTCGGTTTTGGATTAGGCTAAGGGTAAACAATAAATAAATAACCTGAATTAATGGATATTATATACATAACTCTTAATACTTGACCAGATAAAATTTTGGGAATTTATTTCATACCAACCATAAGGCAGCAAGCCGCTAAAATATTATAGCTTAATAAGTTTCCGATACAAGAAAAAACAAATAAAATATATAGATAATACAAGTAAAACAATGACGAGATTATAAATAAGAAAATATACCTTGATGAAACATAGAAAAGATCCAACCAAAGATCCCCAAACCGCAAGAATTGTAAAGAACCGGCACCCATAAATTACCTACAACAAAACCATAAAAACCCTTAATTACAACGACATAATCATGAATTATACTAAGGCCCGTTGGTTATTCCTCAAATTGTGGATTAGACAATTTACGATTTTTTATATTTTATATCTTTATTTGTATTTGTTGTGACAAATGAACAAATGAACAATCGTAATAATAATTCAAGTCGATTCATGAAAACTCAGATGAAAGCATTTCAAGCAAAACATGAAACTGACTAATTCCAGAACAAGGGAATCCACTGCCTCACTTGATGTTGATGCCACTGGACAAAATTTAAATAACATAGCGGAATTTAGAATATGTTCTAACATTCGAATTTCATATTTAAGTCTTCCAAATAATGAGAATTGAATTACTCATAAATACACAAATTTACTCCATAACTGACATTAAATTAATTTTGAAATAGCAATTTACGCGACATTAGACTTGGCCCAGCAGTTACTTTCCTAGGTTCAACTCTAGAGTCAGTTCAGGGGTTTCAGGTCGAACCCAGGGCTGCAACATTACGTGACAGCAACAAATATGATCTAATTGCAAAGGATGCGTGAAAGTTAGCCCGGACAGTGCCTCCTTTAAACCAAACAGAGATCTTAAATTAAGTTTGCCCACCTTCTCTATATTCTCCTCCCAGCTCTGTGACATCGCCGGCGACCTAAAAAACTCGCCAGACCCAACATCCGACGAAATCGCCGGCGAAGAAGAAGCTTGGAGTGGTGGAGTAGGGGTTTTATAAGTCGAGCTTGTGACCATGGGTACTGTAAATCTGGCCCCATACCTGGGAAAATCACTGACCCATTTCACATTTGGAGCTAAATTCGAAGTTCTGATGAGAATAATTGTCCACTGGGTATGGGTAGTGAAGAACTGGGGATTTCATGTAGAATGTTTTAGGGTTTTGCAGTGAGGGTTGGTAGGGAAGAAAAACTGGAATTGAAGAAGAAAAAGGAGAGGAGATTTTTTGGTTGATTGAAGATAAATTGGATTCATTGATTTGACCCACTAGTGTTCGAAAAGAAAACAAGAAGGGTTGCTCTCAATTTTTTGATTTGATTTTTATGGGGAGATAACAACAGCCTTTTTATAGTGCTTGCTCTAGTTTTGTGCCACGAAACCATTTAAGGAAAGGGATTCGTATCCAAATATAA